>JARHVA010002753.1:1200000-1607500 GCA_037957365.1 Torreya grandis | reverse complement strand
TTTTCCATCATGTCTTATCTATTTTTTTGCATACTTGATCCACTTGTGTACATTTGGCTATTTATGGACACTTCCTACCCCACATTATACTTTATATGGCCTTTGATCCCTCTAGATGTATCAAAAATTAATCTTTTTCATATTTTGATCATTATTTATTTGTTTCCCATGTTTATTTCCCTCATTCTAGACAATTATTTCTTAAAGCATGAATTTGGTAGTTACATGTGAACTACCATTTATGCCTCATATAGATCTATTGGATCTATGTTTTTTAGTTACTTGCACCTTTTATTGATTTTGCATGTCTTTTATTTCACTTATTTATATTTTCCATGGGCATTCATTATATGTATTATGTCCTATATAACAAACATATACAAATTTATCCTTAATAATTCATGAAGGATTGAGTAAATGATAAAACCTTCTCCACTATTCAAGTTAGAGCCTCTTTTATCATATATATCATAAATTTTAAATAGAGATAACACCTTGATAATTCAACTTTATTAAATCCATTTTGACATCATCCACTTGTACTAAGAAATAGTTTAGAAATTTTTTAACATAGTTTACATTTCACTTCATAAGGGAGAGGAGATGAATATTTAACTTGAAATTACACTCACATGTGGAAGAGAACTACATTGAATCTCATTAAAAGTGTGTGGGATATGTATATTAAAATCATTTTGGGTTAGCATCTATCTTTATACACACTTTTTTTACTATAATTTTCAAGGGTTAGGTAAAGAGGTAGAAAGAAGACAAATCATAAAAATTTTCACATCTATTACACATTACAATTAGACAAAATTGTATGAAATATAATAGTGCACATGCATATAAAAATATAGAACTTAAAATTATAAAAATATAGATTTAATAGCTTATAATAGATTTTATGGTTGTTTAAGTGGTCTACCAAATCTTCTTAGGGCATATTCAAGAAATACTATTGAAGAGCCAATTTCTGATAGTTAAATATATTTTTTTTTCATAGACTTACTTCCTCACTTTTATATCATTTTTATGGACCCTAAATATCAATATTATACTTAGGAGTGTCATATATATTTTTTAATTATGGGTAAACTCTTTTGACTAGAGCTATAAACTAGAAAAAGAGGTGGGTTTAAGAGAGGGCTCAAATCCTTACACAAAAACATATATAATATATTAAAATAGAAAAAAAAATTGGATCTAAAAGCACAAAAAGGATAATAATATCCCAAACTAAAACAACATTTCCACCTAGTAACAAAAAGCAATAAGAAGCAGCCTTACAACAAAGGAATAGTCCAAGCTAACACAAAACTATAAACTAACGATAAAAACACATAATTACATCAACCATCATCTTCATTTTTTGGGTTTAACTTAACCCTTACGTCCATTTAGTTCCAAAAATCTTTGGTTCCCATTTGAAACTTATTTCATAGTTTCCATGTTTCCTACTTCTATATGATTTGGTCTACTCTTCTTAGTTTTCATTCTTAATTGAATTTTTATCACTCTTTTGTTATTATATATCAAGGCTAATTTAAATTCATCCTCATACTTCTATATTATAGGTGTGTCATATTTTTATATTCTTTTCCATTTCATTTATTTTGGCTTATTATAATTATTGCATGCTCTATTGGTTATAATTTTTAATTCACTAAGGATTTTTAATTTATTATTTAGATTTTACTTACTATATAAACCTTTGTGCCACCCCTTTAAGTAAATGAGCATTAGTTTATTTTAATTAGTTTTTATTTGAGTTAAAATAATGGTGAATGTGACATTATTCAAAAATTAATATTTGTTGAGGTTTCCCCACTAGGGTAGAATTTATTATTTTCACATTTTGAGATTTGAATTAGACCTCATATGGATCAAGCCTTGGCCTAGTCTTTTCATTTCATATATTTATTATTTATTATTTATTATTTATTATTTATTATTTACATCCATTTTTCATAAATTTAAGCATGCAATGTAGGGTTTTTAAACCTTCATACCTTATATCCAATTTTAGCTAATTGAAGAGTCTAATTTTCTAATTTTCATGGTAGAGTTTTTACAGTATAAGTTTGTTGGATAAAATCTAGTTTTTTGTTCACATCTTTTTACTTTTCTTATTTCTATCCACATTAAAAAAATTATGTATACACCTTTATTAGTTGAGCCCATAAACCTTTCTTATTTTATTATAGGATTTTATACTCCATTTTAAATATGATTTTTATATTTGAAGCTTGTTTGAGCCTATTTCATTTATAAATCATTATCCTAGCTTCCTTCATGTTGTTTTTTATTATATCTTATGCCAAATAGGATGCATATGTGTGATAGTCATTGTATTGTTGACTGTATGATGATTATCCAGGGGTAAAATTGGTAATAACATAGAGGGGTAAGGAACACAATGTTACACATTCTCCCTCAGTCTCAAGTTCAAGGTGGGTCAACCAAAACACCCCTCATCAAGCTTCTAGTTTACCCCCTCCTCATAGAATTTATAATAAATAACAAAAGCCTTATGATCTTTTAGATTGGCTTCAAAATACACAAGCTAATATCTCCATCCTATAATTACTTAGTTAATCAACTACTTTCAAATACATATTACAAAATGTTTTGTGTGATACTACTTTATATAGAAACACTAATCCAACCTATTTTTCTTATCTTGTTACATATTTAGAAAATAATGAAAACATCATCTCCTTTGGAATAAAATGTTTACCCTTAAATACATTATTGATAAAAACATTTCCTTGTATATTCAAGATAAAATAAATAGTTCAAATATTAAAATTGTCCTCATCAATAAAAAGTTGAAGATTAAATATATGTAGTCAAGTCTACCTTAATGCACTTTAAATTGATCATAAGGATCTTACACAGTTATATATGGTCATAAAAGGATTTAAAAGTAAACCATGAATCCCATTAGGTATAATTATATTTGATATAAATGTTGGGCTTAAAACTTTAGCTTTAAAATGTTTAAAACATCTAATGAAGTTGGATATAATACTTTGATTGGTACAATTTGGATTCATTCTATGAACTATGTCCCATCTACATAATATATATGATTACATTTTTTCCATAAGGGATACATAAATACATGTCCTAAAAATGATGTAGATTTTCATTTTTTTCAAATTTATATATCTTACAAAAGATATTATTGTGCAACTTGAAAAATAAAAATCAAATGTTGTCTTAGACCTTAACAAACTATTCCCATGGAAATAGTTAACACATATGTTATAGGTGAAAGTAGTAATACCAATGATGATACTAATTATTAATATGATGATGAAAATGGTGATTAAAAACTTCATAACATATACTAACTCTTAATCGATCATATGCTACAAAATAGTTCATATAATTTATCAACGATGGCAATCAAAGGAAGCAGAAGAAGCATTCAACATGGAGATGGAGGTGAGAAGTAAATAATAATTTCAAAAGTAGTTTAAAAAGAGATAAAGGTGATAGATATGGGGATATATAAATCATGTGGGACAGTGGGTTTAAGGCCCTATTAGGGGAATAAGGAAATAAAAAGGGAATCTTTCTAGGAGGACCTAGTAGACCAGAGATTGAAAACTTTAGATAAGCACCAAGTAAGTCATCTTGGAGTGAAAAATTGCTTGGATTGATGGAAAAAAAGGAAATCAAGCTAGTTGAGCATCTCAAAACTATCAAAGATGGAAAAAATATTCATATTCAAGTCCCTCCTTATCTTATAAGTCAAGCTTCATCGAGAATGGAATAGGCATTGATATGCATGTTTATGGGAGCTAGACCCAATATTAACTCTTTTATAACTTGGACAAAAAAAAAATGGATCCCTAAAGGTCATATGGACATTTTAACAATGATTAACAACTTTTAATGATTAGATTTAATAACCCAGAAGAATAAGTTAACATTCTAGTAGAGGGTCCTTTATTTTTTGGAAAATATGGTTTATCTATTAAAAAATGCCACCTAGGGTTTGATCCTAAGACAAAGAAAATTAACCTCATTCTGATTTGAGTGAGGATTCATGATTTACCCATTGAGTTCTGGGAAGAATATTTATTCATCAACATTGCCAAATCATTTGGATATCTGATAGCTTTTGATTATGCTACCAAAGTTATATCTAGACTTATCCATACTAGGTTTTGTGTGAACATTTTTTTGAATCAATAAATCCCATAATTTTTATTCATACCCCCTTTGGTGTCAGATCTTAAAAAATTGAATTTGAAAGATTTATCTTCTTATGTGATAAGTGCCATAAACTTGGGAATTCATAAAAAGTGTGTTCCTCTTTCCCCAAATCTTCCTCATGGAAAAGGAAAGGAGGGGTTTCATTTAAGGATACAAAACTATCAGAGGTTAAAGGCATGGATGTGGTAGCAACAGATAAAAAGGACTCAAAATCGATCAATGACTTAGAAGGAGGAGATAAGGTATCTAAAATTCATGGGATAAAGGATTTAAATATAGCCAAGACTGCATTAGAATTTGGTGAGAATAAAATTCTTGTAAAGGAAGGTACATCGAGTAGTTCAAACTAGCCTTCTCTTAAATCAAACCTCAATCAGGTTAATCAATAGTTTGTAGATCTAGAAGTTGATGTTATCATTAGGAAAATTAAAAATAAGGAATTAGAAGTGTTAGATAGAATGATTCCTCCCTCTCCAAATTAAGTTAAATTACTTGAGCAAGATGAAGAAGTGAAAGAGAAAGATGACAATAAGAATAACACAGAAGGTCTGAATGCATCTAATTTGGTTAATATTCATATTGGCATTATCAATTAAGAGGTAAATGACACATAACAAATAGAAATAAAACCCAAAAACAAATCCAAATCAAAACTTACTTCTTTGATACTCACCAAGAGAGGAAACAAATGACCCACTTATAAGACATCACCCTAGTTGTAAAACCTTCTAAGAAAGAGACTTTCAAAAAATGTACTAAGGAAGATATAACAGATGGATTTTAAAAAATCCTCCTATTCAAAGGAGGTATCTCTTCACCCATTAGTTAATCATGTTATATTTTATTAGAACATCTATGGGATGAATATTTTCACTAATAAAAAAGTGTTTACAGATTTTAGGACTCATAAACCTATTATTTTAGCTATTCAAGAATCCAAGATTGAGGATTTTTTTTATGAATCATAAAAGTGCTTATTGGAGTGAGACAAAAATTAAATTTATTAGTGCATTTGGAGATTTTAGAGGTCTTATTACCTTTTGGGATTCTAAATTATTTATGGGGGAACCTATCCTCAAATCTCAACATCACGTGGTAGTCTTTTTCACTGATGTGATTGCTAATAAATAGTGGATTCTTTCCAATATATATGCTCCTAATTTTATTTTAGTAGGCATAAAACTATGGTAAGATATTAGATTTTCTAGGACTAATTATAGAGATATACCTTGGATTCTAGTAGGTGATTTAAATTCTCCCTTGCATCAAAGATATAAAAATAAGGAGATCAAGTGTTTATAGAAAGCATGGAGGACTTCTCTTCTCTTATTTATGACATAAGATTGATGAATTTGGAATTAAGAGGTTCTAAATTAACTTGGAGTAATAGGAGATTGGGTGAAAATATCATTCAATGTGGGTTGGATAGAGTTTTTATTTATTTAGATTGGTTAGAGGCTAAGGATTTGTCTCCTAAAGCCCTCCCTAGGATTGGATCAGATCATAATCCGCTAGAGTTGAGCATAAATGATCAGATTGTAAAGGTTAATATTTATCATTTTAGGATGGAACATATGTGTTTTACACATCCTGATATTCATGATAGGATTTTATAATGGTGGTCTCCAAATGTAAGTGGTTTAACTATGTTTAATCTAGTTGAAAATATGAAAAAGGTGAAAATCAAGATTAAACAATGGAATCAACAAGTTTTTGGTAATGTTCACCTTTAAAAAATAGATTTAAAAGTTGAAATTTCAAATATTGAAGAAGAGATTGAGGATAAGGGGTATGATATAGAGATACAAGGCAAAGAAAGACAAATCTTATGTGATTATCATACAATTATAGTAAGGGAAAAATCTCTCTAGAGATAAAAATATAGAAATATTTGGCTCAAGGAAGGAGATAAAAACACCTATTTTTTTCACATGTCCACTTTAAAACATAGGAAACATAATTCTATTAAGGAAATAAATACAATGAAGGAAAACTTACTCTAATTCTGATTGTATTAATCAAGAGAGTGTCAAATTCTACAAAAATATGTATAAAAATGATTTTAAAAAGAATATCAGATTTGAGAAAGAATTTCTACATGTGATCCCAGAATTGGTAAACCAGGAAGATAATAAAGTCCTTACAATAGTAACTTTTAATGAATATCTCATATATTTTTTCTCCAAGATGAACCCAGACAAAGCCCTTGGACCAAATGGATTACCCATAGCCTTTTTCCAAAAAAAAATTAGGATATTATAGGAGATGATGTGGTTGCAACCATTAATGAATTCTTCTTTACCGCTCAACTGTTAAAAGAATTCAACCATACCTTTTTAGTTTTAATCCCTAAGAAGGAAGTGGTTGTGAATTTCTCATATTTCCATCCCATAAGTTTATGTAATTATATTTATAAAATTATCACCAAACTAATTTCACTAAGTTTGAAACTAATCATTCAAACTCAACCAGGAGGTTTTCTCCTTGGTAGACAAATTCAAGATGGTGTGATAGTGGTGCATGAAGCCATTCATTCAATGGAAAATAATGAAAGAGCAGAAATGGTGATAAAATTATAGATGGCTAAGGCATATGAAGAATTAGATTGGAGTTCTTGGATAAAGTTGTCTCAATTTAACTTTAAATTTTTTTTAAAAAAATCATCAAATCATGCATTACTTCATGCATGTTTTCTATATTGGTGAATGACATAGCTAAGGGATTTTTTAAGAGTGCTAAAGGGGTGAGACAAGGGGATACCCTCTCCCCTTTTATTTTAATCTTTATGACTAAATCTCTTAGTATATTCATTTCTAATGCTTTTGATTCATCAAAATTGAAAGGTTTTAAACTAGCCTGATTCATGGAGCCTGTTTCTCATCAGTAATTTGTGGATGACAATATTTTTTTAGATAAATAATTTATTTATGAATATAGAAATATTAAAAAAAAATATAGTTTTTTATTAATATTCCTCTAATCATAAAATCAACTTTAACAAAAGTTTTATATATATTTTCAATACGCTAGTGGCCAGACAAGCTAGAATAGATCTTATTTTAGGATGTCAAATCAAGGTTTTACCTTCCTCATATCTTGTAATTCCATTCTTAAATAATAATTTCCATATGTCAATTTTTAATCCTTTAGTTGAGATATTTCAAAGAAAGTTTGTAGATTGGAAAGGCAAGCTCTTATCCTAATCAGGCAAGGTCTTACTTATCAAAAGCATGTTTTAGATTCTTCTTGTATATCTTATTTTGATTTTTAGTTTGCCAAAAGACATTAAGGATAAAATATATAAAATTCAAAATAATTTTATTTGGATTGGAACTAAATAAATAAATATATTTCATCTAGTCACCTGGAACAAAGTCTACTCCAAAAAATGATTATGGTGGTCTTGGCCTAAAGAACTTGTAAATGACTAATAAAGTACTTATATCAAAGTTTGTATTGATATTTATCAATACCAACACTAATTAGGATAAAATACTCTCTTTAAAATACTTATAAGGTCATGATCCGATAAACATCCTTGTAGAAGAACATTTTTAACATGGTTCACATGTCTGAAACTTCATGATTGCTAATAATAAATTTATTAAAAATAGTTCTAAATGGTATATTGGAAATAAACACAAGGTAGATCTTTATAAATATGCATGGGCCTTATATCTATCTCTTAATCAAAGTGAGATGGGGTAGCATTTACAAGAGGATATTTAGGACAAATATGGGTATAAATTTCATGAGTATTGGCGGGAGATGGAATGAGCTAAATGTTAGAAAATTTTGAGCTTAGACAACTTAAATCAAGAGGATAATTTGAGGTTATCTAATATAAATAAGTTTTTGATAAATGTTAATATACCTAGTACTAATATAGAAGATCAACTTGTTTGGAAGGAGTCTTTTAATGGTCATTATAAAGTTAAATCAGGATATGACCTTCTAGAATAGAATCCTAAAGACATCTACAATTGGATACACTATGGGACAAATGGATTATTCAAAAAATATATTTTTTTCCTTTGGGTAGTGTTTCAAAATAGAATTCTTACCATGGACAACTTAAGAAGAAGAGGATTTTTGTTAACCAATATATGTGTCCTTGGTGAAAAAGATAATGAATTTGTATTCCATTTGCTTGTGAGTTATTCTTTCTCTCAAGAAATTTGGAGTTATTTTCTTAACAAATTTAATATCTCCTAGGTGAAAGCTGGTTCTTGATGGATATATGGTATTCTTGGGAGTGCCCTTTTCAAAATTCCCTTCTTAAAAAATATGGAAACTTTCTTTGCCTCATACAATTTGGGGCATTTGTGGAGAGTGAAACAATAGGGATTTTAGAGAGAAGAGATGTAAAAAAAAATTTATATTAAAAAGGATATTTGATAACATTATATATAACTATAACATTTTGCTAAATAAGAAAGGTAAAAGTCTACTCTAGTATGAATAATTTATAGCTCACAACTAACAAATTGATACCTCTGAGTTGGGAAAACCATATCCTAAATAAGAAATTATAAAAAGAACTAAATGAGACCCCCCCTTTGGGATGGTTGAATCTCAAATTTTATGTAGCTTCAAAAGTAAATCCAAGCCCAACTAAAGTAGGTGGTATCTTAAGAGACTATCAAGGAAATTTGGTAGCAACATATCCCAGAGATAAGGGAGTCAATTCTAACCACTAGGCTGAAGATATTATGGATATGTGGGGGATTAAATTGAAAAAAAAATTGAGAGTTGAAAAAATCATAATAGAGGGAGATTCTCTAAATATTTTAAATTGTTTATCCATAAAAAATGTCATCTGTTAGACCATTCAACAAGTTATAGAGGAAGCTATAGGCATTATTGAATCCTTGCAACAAGTTATTATTAAACACATTTATAGAGAAGGAAAATATATATCAGATTGGTTTGCTAATAAGGGTGTGACCTCATTGGGACAAACTTCTTAGATGGAATTTGAAGAGCTTCTTAGGGACCTAGTCCAAAGGATAAAAAATGAAGGCATATCTAATGAACATATCATTTGATGTATTGGGGAAGACTTTAAGACATAGAGGTAAGAGATATTGGGCCCTTTATTCTATTCAGGGTCTTCTAATGGTTTGGTTATTATTTTTTGGGATTCTTGAAAAGTTTATAGAATTGTTAGCTCATCTATTAGACTTCTCTAATACCAAAAGTAGTAAAAATACCACTTGGTTCTACATTGAGGAGTCTGTAGTCCAAAATTGGTAAAGGTTATTTCTCCTATGTTTATGATTTTTTAGGAGCATAACGGGTTTATCTAACATAATATAAACTAAAATTCTGCAATAATTCAATAAAAATAAGATAATTTGGGAAGAATTGCAAGTTGGGGGATTTGTAGGGTTTATGAAGAAGATAGAAGGTCATGACAGACACATTTTTACCATATTTATGAATGCTTGGGAAGAAAGAAATGTCAATATTAATGGAGTCACTTTAGAAATCATAGAGGAGATTATTGTACATATAACAGGTTAGCTATTGAGGAAACTAAAATCTAAAAGTTTGCCAGAGACTATAAAAGAGATAAGGAGATATTCCTGGAGGAAGGGGAAACTCTAGAAATGTTACATAATGGGTTTGATAGAGAATCACTGACCAAGACATTTTCTGAGGTTACCTATTACCTAATGCAATATGTAACTTTAGAATGTAGGTTTAACATTTTTATATGGTCTTTATTTATGATTTTGAATTATTTTAGACATGGTATTCTATTTAAACTACCATTCTTCATCATGCATTCACTTGAAGTCTCCATATTGAAGTTAAATAAAGGTAAATATCTAGATCCCACACATGAAGGGGTGACATATCTCATTCATAAATACTTTAAGGGTATGAATTAGATTAATTTGGTTGTCTCTTAGCCTCAAAATAAACCTAGAGAGGATGTTCTTATAGATATTAGGAAAATAAAAAAAGTGTGGATTAAATACCTTGGAATAACTAATAATATTACCAAAGTCAATAATACTAAGAGACCTATTGATAAAATGACTAATGTTTCTGAGGTGGAAACCTCTAAGATGCATGATAATATCAAAAAATGCCCGAGGAGTGCATCAAGGTCTTTATTGGACTCATAGGGGAAACATGGAAAGCAAGGTAAAATAGGATGTTCTGTGGGAGATTCCATTATCTTTGAAGATGAAAAAAATGGGCTTGAATATGGACATAATATTAAGGATTAGAGATTTATGTTAGCTCAAGAGAAGACTCCTGAAGCTGGGAAAGAAGTGGCTAAAGATGAATCCAAAGAAAAGGGTAAGAATCTTATTGACAAGCAATAAAAAGATCTTAATGAGATTTTCAATAATCTTGTTAGTTACCTTAATAGAAAGGAGAATGCAAATAATATGGTTTAATAATTAGATCTTCAAAAGTCCATCATGTGTTGATTCATGAGGGAAATCATAGATCTTAAAGAGAAGGTGAATTATTTGTAGTAGGAGAACATTAGATTGAACCAAATCACTTAGGCTAATGAAGATGACCAAAAATTATAAAGCCTATAATTTAGGGTGGATATTTTGGATAATGAGAATGAGAAGATTAAAAACAACATCAATTTCTTGGTAAATTTAAGCAAAGTAGTCCTGAATTAGGGGATTTAGAATGTTGAGAACCTCATAGCACATCTTGGAGAGTTATTAAAATTCTAGATGTTTGGCTAAGGTAAAGGTAAGTAGGGGAAACATAGTGGATCCCATAAATACATTGAAAAATAAAAATTATTGTTTCAAATTGATGTTAATCTTAAAATGATGAAAATATTTTGAGAGGATGTATCAGTAAATTTAGACATAGATTAGGTCCAAGTTTCTCTTTTGTTATTTCTAGGTGGTATTTTGGCTATATTTGGCCCTATTTTATCTTAGATTCTCTCTTGGTATATGGTACACCTTTGTCTCTCTTTTGTTTGTACTTATCCTAGGGTCTGGGGACCCTAGTTCAAAAAAATCCCACTTTAACCTCAATAAAAAAACATATATGAACTCTTAGGAAAAAATAGCTTCATACCATGTGGTCTTAGAGAATTTAAAGATGAAATAAACACATTTGGTATTGAATTATTATATTTTAATCCCCAAGACTATGGATGAACCTTCCCATCCTCCATGCCTAATGATAAAACATATTCCAATGACAAATAAAAATAACTTATGACCAACACTTGTTTCAATATTAATAATTTCAATACTAATCAACTAACACATTCTCTTGGTACACCAAAAGTTTCCTTTGAAAATTTTGACACCGGATTCAAATATATAAGAAATAATGGGTGTAAAGGTAGTGAATAATGGGAAAATGAATTATATATATATATATATATATATATATATATATATATATATATATATATATATATATATATATATATATATATATATATACCATAATCCCAATTCCTAATTAACCTAAAATTTATCTTAGCTAAATTAAGGACATTAAAATCAAATAAATACACTTATAAATGGACCACAAGACTCTTAATGCTTGAAATCAAATCATTTATTACCATTTATTACCTCTTATTATATATTTTTTATAATGTTACATCCTATAATAAACAATAAAAAAAATTCATGACAACATCTATACATCATATGGAAATTCAACATGAACATTGTTAACATTGTTGACATGGTTCCAAGGTCTCAATGGAAAATGCTTTTGATTACATTATCTGACTATTAGATACCTCACAGTGAATAAAAAATGGTCCTCTTCACATCCATGGTTTTTTTCTTATAGTCCTACAATCACACGACATTATGATTGAAAATGATTCTAGTGAAAATGTAATTACAATGCCATTTATAGCTAGTTGTGGATATAGTGAGAGAGATTTAATTAGTATGAATATAATAATTAAGATTAATTATGGAATTCCATGTACAACCCTTGGTGGTATTATGTTAGTAGTTTTAGTCAATCCTAAGACCCTATTATTTTGTGTTCTTTGTAGTTTCATATACTAGTCCATATAACATATTTCTTGGGTGTCCATGCCTTATTCAAATGAGAGAAATACTTTCTACACTACATCATTATCTCAATTTTGTGCATGATAAAAAATAACATAAACTTCATGATAAAACTTATGATCTATTATGGTTAGAGTGCCTTATATAAATTAAATTATTCAACCTCATTTGGTATCTACTAAAAAATTTCCTTCTACCACTATTGTTCCTATGACAATTATATATAAACAATAACTTCCTAGAGAGGAGAATATCATAGTGATGCCTTTGTGACTTATATTACCTAGTAAAAAATTCCCAATAATGATTTAAAATCTCTTGTAGTGGATCATATCTCAACACATGAGCCAATATGTACCCAAAAATTACATGATGCAATATTTCCAAAAAAATCTAATGATGATGCAAAGACCTTTACCTAAATATGCTCACTCTAGTTTTATCTACCTTATTTTCCTTTTACTTCCTTTATAGACTTCTTAAAACTCAAATTTTCCAATTTTTAGAGTCTTTTGACTTAATTTTTAATGATGTTTCCTTCATGACAAAACAACCATTATATATGATAGGTTTGTCGCTTTCCATGATGAAAGCATCTCTTTCATAACATTTCCACCATGGTAGTTTTATAAACCATTGAGGAAAAAATGTCTTAAATTTTGTGGTTGAGTTACTTATTTTAGTGGTTTCATTACTTTATGTGGTATTTGTGTTATGTTTTTTATTTATTTCTTATTTTCCACCTGTAGAATTCAATTATTTCTTCACCATTTGTCCATTTATATAATTAAAGACTCCAATTTTCATGTGTTTTACATTATTTTGATTGTATTTTATCATTTTTCTCTCTTGTTTTTGACTTATAGATATACCAAATATACCCTAATCCTATTTTTTTATCAATCCTTGTAAAGTTAATTCGACCAAGCTCATAGTAAAGCTTTAGTTAACTCCTGAATGTAACTTATTTTCTTATTATACAAGTATCTTACTTTCCTTAGGTTTTTGGATATTAAATAATCATTAGAGATTGGATATTTCAAGTTTTATAAATCCCTAATTTACTTTATTTGAGTTTTATAAAATATTTTCTTTAATTTATGATCATATTTGTATCACTCTACACAAATTTGGAGAGAGTAGTTCACTAAGCTTGAAACCAGTTCTTTATCATTAATTAATTAATCTAACCATAATACAACTATTATTTTCTTTAGAATTGTGTCTTTAAAATTATATTATTTTTTAATCCTTTTGTTTTATATTTATAGATGTCATTATTGAGCAAGGAGATAGATACGTAAGGATGGTATACTCATAACAATAATCTCTCTACCTTCACTTGGTCTCACCATTGATTAGGTTGGAGATTTTTATTTTATTCTAGTTTAATTTATTATATTAGATTATATTAGTTTATTTTTTTATTAAATAAGATTCATATTTCATAATATTCATAAAAATAAAATAAAAAGGATATAAATTCTTCTCCTCTCTTTATTTTGCATTAAAAAGGTAATTTTTTTGCTTTCTTTAATTTGTATTTGCATATTGAAGCTTCCAAGAACATAGTTTTGCATTAAATAAAAGGCATATTATAAGATATTTATCATTAGGAATAACCAAACTAAATAATTTACTTAATTTTTAAAACAAGTTTACATTAACAAATGAACATTCACACACACACCTAAAATGTAGAAAATCTAGAGAAACCAAAACTTGCATGTTAGATATAGTTTCTTTCTATTATATAATGAATGAAAACTATTATTTATCATAGAAATAAGAAAATAATAAGTTTATATTCATAATTTTTATTTTATATCATTCAAATTCATAATCAATCATTCCAATTTTTTTTTAAAAAATAGGTTTTTGACTTACACATGCAAATTAATTTTTAAATACTTAGAAGTTGTGATTTATAGGTTCCAGATCTAGTTTCAATTTGTATATTAGAAAATTTAATGGAATATTATATTTAATATATTCACATCTAATAAAAATAAAAAATAAATTTTATTCATTTAGTGGATATAGGTAAAGGTTTTACAATCAAACTAGGAAGTCCCAAAATCAGCACTTGTATCAATCATATACAATTCAGTTTCTAACATTTGCATGCATAGAAGATCTTGAAAATAAAATTAAAATATTAATACACATTATTTTAATTTTATCTATTCATTTAATCATTTCAAAACACTTTATTTTCAACAACTAACATATTCTATTTCCTTTGCAAAGCACTATAAAATAATACCCAAAAAAATCAAACAATCCTTATTGACACAAGTACAAGACTAAAACCTTGATCCTACACATCCAAAATAGAAAGTACCCATTTAAAACCATAAGAAAAATAATCTTTACACTTCTTACATTCTTCACAACATTTCCTTTTCCTTTTCATGATGCTTCTAGAGCAACCATATCTTCACAGAGCATTTATATTTCCTAGACTTAGATATCTCATTCCAATTAGTAACATTCAAAGTGATATGAATGTTGAAATTAGAATTCAGGTTTTTTTTTTGGTCCTTTATCTTACCCCATAGTCACTTATGAGATTAACTATTTAGAGAGAAAAGTGGAGGACAATAATGGAATTTCATCCTCCATTTTATGATTGATGTTGGACCAATCCAAGGCATAGCTATAGGTATTGAGATTCATGATATATCTTACTTGAAATATGTCTATAAGAGATGAAACACTACTATTAGGGGTTCAATACTCAATTTTTTGAATAATTTTAATTTACACCTGATTTAACCGATCTCACTCTTGAGCACTAATCAGATTCACTTCACCAATTTCTAAACAAAGGGGAAGGCCCTATTTGACTCTTTAAAACAAACATAGAAATGAGGAGTAAATTAAGTAAAAAAAGGATATTTTTGGACTTAAGAAGATGTTAATGCTTCAATAACTAAGATATGTGCCCATCATAATTACACCACTATGTGTTGTTCTTCACAAAGGGCTCAAACTCATCATCACACAAGTAAAGAGTCTATGGAAAATGAAAGAGAATTCTTAATTTGTGAATCCTCCACTAAATATAAACACATATAAGGGAATACATAAAATACACATAGGGTCTTCATAGATGGTCTATATATTCAATCACATAGGTAGATGAGTGTCACAAAATGAAATAGAAAATAATTCATAAATGGATTAGAATAGTGCAACATAATTTAATTACTACATTCATTATCTGTAATAGAGCACATTATTAGTTATTTAACACAAAAATTCATTCAAATATGGAAAACAATGGACCACCTTTATAAATAATTAAAATTATTAACAAGAATCAATAAATTTACACTCAATTTAAGTTTATTTACATAAGAAATACCAATCTCAATAGATAATTAGTGAAGAAACAAGGGAGAATGGTAGGTACAATCCTGGCATAATTATTATAGAGTTTTGACACAAAATTACCCACCCTTACAAAGGGAATGTAGTCTAAAATATATAAATAAATATGGGGCTCACCTCATAGTATCATTAGATTTCCATCCTTGGCCATGATGGACACCCATGATTGTTACAATTGTAAAGTTTAAAAAGGGAAGGTTACCACTCCTAAAAATATTATTGGGGCCCACTTGAGTGATACACTACTAAACTAGAGAAGAACTACCTCCCAAATATCTAGGTTATGCCTCCTTGGCTCCCACCACTAATAACTCTTGGTTAAACTTATTCAAGTTCATTGGGGGCTCATGAAATATAACCTCATAATAAGATATTAACCACACATGGGATTTGAGAGGGGATTCCAAAGAAACCTTTACATCTGAGACCTAGCTAATACTAGTGTAGACTAAGTGTTGAGATTTATAATTCTCTTGTTTCAAGCCTTGTTGGCTTTAGACATCTTTTTATGTATGACATGGTTAAATTGAGCCAATTAGACACTAAATTCCTCCCTATTGAGCAAGGTGATGTCTTGAAGGAAAATCACTATAATATTGACTTTCTAAAAGTAGGCCAACATCTATTCTCTATTATTTTCCAAATTCTCAATAACCACCCAAGTTACCACTATCTACTCTTCTATTGATGCCCTCATGTCCTTGACATAAGTTTGGTAGAGGCTCAAGTCTACCAAAGGCATTAATTTCAACTCTGAGAACTTATTTTTTATTATCATCACTATGAGCATCCTACACTTGTTATCTAATTAGATGACTTGGTCCATATAATCTTGAGTGCATAGTAGGTGGTATCTACTTGTAGATAAAGACCAAGTGACCATTCCAAGAGATTCAAATGATTACATCAAAACATTGTCCACCCTTCCAAATAGACCTATAGAGAAAGAGCTCTTCACTTGTTATTCACATGTTTATACCTATTCCTACATGTCCTCCATGAGTTTTTTAAAAAGATCAAGAGTAGATCAGAGTATTAAGACTGGGTCTTCAGACATCTTCTCTTCCCCAAAAGATTTCCTCACTTTAGTGAGGGAGAAGAAGTATTATCTGGTTTGCCACAACATCGAGTCTCCTTCTCAAGTGAGTTTCAATGTGAGGATCCTCCTCATGTTCCCATATTACCTATCAAACTCCCTTTAGACCTTTGGGTCACCCTATAAGACCATATATGGTATATGTGATCTTGAGGGCATTATGGATACAACCCAGCTTTATCCTATGGTAATTTCTAAAATGGTATAAGGTGGGACAAGATGGATGAAAGTAACTAAAATAAAATGTGGAGGTTAGGGAAGAGGTAGAATAGATGAAGTGGGATGAAGGATGAAGCAAAGGAGTGGAGGGGGCATGGGAATGAAGGAAAGGAGAATGAACATGGAAATAATTAGACACATTAGTGATCCTAGGTCATGTTGACCTATAGGCCAATGGTGTCTGAGATAGGGGTATTCAATAAGAATGAAGAAATTATATGGTTAAATATAAATCCTTAGGCACCTAGGGTGATGGATAGGGAAGACCATGGAGGGACCAAAGGATGAGAGGGAGAAACTAAAAATAGAACTTAAGGCTAAGAGGAAGCAACTTAAACTTGAATAAGAGGTTAAGAAGTTAGCTTCTGATTCTTCTTGGCCCTTCTACCTAGGTCAGTTGGAGTCAAGGTAGTAGTAGGAAAAATTGAGATAATAATGGAGTATCCATAAAAGTCACCCTCTTCAAGCCTTTGGGATTGGGAAGGGGTTGTGGTCATGATAATGACTAAATCATCTTGAGGAGCCTATAGAGTGATTGAAAATTCTACTAAGGTAACCAAATTTGATTGAATTATGCACTTGAGTTCACTCATTATTGGATTAACCATGGCTACTGATACTATAAATCTCAAGGGCATCAGGATCTAAGTTGGAATAGGTCTTGAATCACCTACTTTCTATGTACAATACATTAGGTACATCAAGGGCTAGGAAACACAAGGTCTTAAAGACCAAATGCTATCCAAAGGGATTTATATAGATAGAATGGGCTGAGTGGAGGGAAATTGGGATATAGGGGCATTGTATGTGGTTAAACCCAAAGGTACTTGAGTAAAATGTGGAGGAGGTAGAATGAGAGATAGGGGAGGCACATGTGGGGTGAGCTTGGTAGGGACAGGAAAACTAGGGGGTTATCTAATAGGATGTTGTGGGTTGGAAGATGAGGAAAAAATAATCCTCATGGGCACCTACTGTTGGTCATGCTCTAGGCTTGATTTAGAACTGCTATTGTTGTCCAACTACAACAACTATGTAACTGGTGGTAAAGTAACCTAAGTTGTGTGAAATGGTGAAGTTGAAGAAAAAAGTGGGGGAGGAAAATCTCATGAAGGCGAAGGAATCAGGACCCCCTAGGTTATCTTCCTTGAAATTTGAGGATTAGTCACTTGAATGTCTCCCCCAACCTTAGTTGGCATAGGTTCTTGGGTTGGTAGAGGTGAAAGAAGTGGAGGAGCTAGTGGTGGTGGCATGGAGCTACTATGAATAGATGACATAGGCTAGACCCACTTTGCCTTCTTCTTTACCTCAAACTTGGAAATTACCTTGTTTTCATTAGTAGGGTTGAAGTGGACCTTATCATCCTCATGAGTCATGTAGCTATAGGTGATGTTGAGGCATGCTTGGTGCCTTACCACATGGGCCATGATGACACCATGAAGGTCTCATTATCAGTGCTCTATTACACCCATGGCATAAAAATCCCTACCCACCACCATATTTTTCAATAAAGGTAAAATATTATATACATGTTGGTAGATGATGATAGGGATGGCCATGCAAGCTTTCTGTTGGTGACTAAGGGAGTAGTTGAAAACACCATCCACCAGTTGATAGGATATTTTTTGCTCAACTAATTTGTATGGGACATGATAAGGTAGGTAGAGAGGGGTCCTTTAAATAACTACTACTCAAATTATAGTGTCATCCTAGTAATACCAATAGTCACCAATGGGGGAAAGGGACTATTTGATCTCACTAGAGAGTTGGGGCATGGCTGTCTCATTGATAGACATGTAGACCACTGGGTAAAACCACTCATAGATCTCTCATATGTGATTTATATAATTTTTTCCATATATTTTTTATAAAACCACATGAAACACTGAGCCCTTAGGAGTCCATGGTGGGAACACAAAAGGTTTGAACACAAGGGTGTTATAAATAATGTCCACTAGGTAAGTTACTATATAGAATCTACCACCATCCAGAGCCTCCTTAACATTGTGAACTAGTTGTAAGTTGATGATGCTCTTAGGGTCCATAATTTCCTCCCCTTTGAGTATGATGATGAGTAGGGGCACCAAGATAATATTGGCATGCACATAGTCACTTTTCTTGAAAAAGTGACTTAGTAAGACCATCCTAATATGAACCCTTTCCTATAAATTATGAAGTGTAGGATTCGATGTCCACCTTGTTGACCCACTTGACATTGGGGTTGATTACCTAACTCTCCATAACTTCACATATTTGATAGGTCTTATCCCAAGTGTCTATGGTGGTCTTATCATAGATGAATGTGTAGTTTGGGAGATTATAGTATGATTTGAATACATTCCTATAAATGTATGCAATTAAATTCTTTAATCCTATAGATTACACCACATCTTGAGCAATATCTTACACTCATTTTTAGGTTAGCATCATATTATAAAAGAGGTCAAAATATGAAAAGACCTCTACACTAGCTATGGCTTTGTGCAACCCGTACTTCTCTTGTGCACTAAGATCATCCATGAACTTAGCTTCATCTTCATCATCACTAGAGGTAAGTTGTAACATAACTTTGATCACTCTAAACATTTCATTGTATTTTTAAAAATGGGTCCATTATGTGGGAAAAGTGGTATCCCTATATTCTGCCTCAAGATTAGGATTAGAGGATGAGGTAGCCATGGGAAAATAGTAACCTTGATAGTAATGAAATGTAATTAAGGAGGGAATAGAGGGAAAATAAATGAGCTAGAAATGATGGGATGGAATCTAAGAAATTAGGGGAAATAATAGTAAATCAATTTTCCCTTAGATAATTATAGGGTTCCACTAAGATCTCTTATATTAATGGTGTTTACTTCCCATGTCATGTGAGTTATAAATTGAGATGGAAACATAATCTATGTAGTGGTTTCTTGATTTGGCATTAATCCCATAATTTCAAATATACAAATTTAAATTTGGAGATTGTGATGAGAAATCATGAATTGTCTAATCAGTGCCTAGTTTTTCATTTAATCAATGTGAGGAGAGTGGTAGGCACACACATATATTTCCCATATGGTATCATAGGTGTATTTAAAATGCACCACATGGTATCCTATGATTGGTATTATATTATGACTATACTCTTTTTTTGCTCTAGCCATGTAATCTTGAGCCCTTTGTGTTATTATGTACATAATGAGCACATGGATATTTATCATTTATTAGGGTCTCCTAGAATTTGACACTTTTGATAGGTTTTTTAAACTAACACATCTAATACATTTGATAGTTGGGTGATCTTCATTAGTTGGGCTCTCTTAGGATCTAACACTTATGATAAGACTTAGAGACTAACACATCTAACAAGTTCCACGTATCACTTCATTATTCAATAGGGCTCTCCGAAGATTTGAAATTTTTGATAGGTCTAGGAGATTGACACATCTGATAGGTTTCACATAATGCTTCCTCATTCAATTAGGATCTCCTAAGATCTGACATTTTTTATAGGTCTAGGAGACTAACATGTTTGATAGGTTTTGCATGGTACTTCCTCATTTAATTAGGCTTTCTTAAGATTTGACATTTTTGATAGGTCTAAGAGATTGACACATCTAATAGGTTCCATGTGGTGATTCCTCATTCAACTAGGCTCTCCTAAAATCTACCATTTTGGATAAATTTAGGAGACTAACATGTCTGATAGGTTCAAAGAGGCACTTCTTTATTATGTTGGGCTCTCCTAACATCTAATATTTTTTATAGGTTCAAGACATTAACACATCTAAAAATCAAGATTTGACAAGTCTAACAATTTTCATGTGGAGTTCATACAAGATTTTACAAAAAGTGATTAATTTAAAATTAAATACACATAATCAATTAAAATCTCACCTGATTTCCATTAAATCTAAATAAAACACTTATTAGGACTCTAGGTGATGTCACTCTGAGAGAACCTACATTATCTATGTGTGATAAAAGTTATCAACATAAATTTATAAGTATGAAAACCCTTAAAACACAAAAGGGACTAAAATATTTTTAAACACATGATACTACGGGGATCTTCAATAAAGACTAACTTGTATTACAAACATTGTGAAACATTTTGTAGATCTAGGTGGAATAGAGGTTCAATTTTTCACAGGTTCTAAGGCCAATTGGGAAGGGATTAAAAATTTATGAAAGCTTTGATTTGATAATTTTTAGAGGGGGCCCCTTTTCTTATACAAAAATGGGTATTTTGGCCACAAAAAAGGGAAAATTTTATGGGAAAATGTTGCCCCAACATTTAGAATCCAGACTATGATAATCCAATATTGAACATATAAATAAGCAAGTTGAACCCTATCTTATATAATTTGAGTATTAAATGTGCTCAAGTCTATTTAAACAAGTAAGATACTAGGATTTAAGTCATCCTAAGGTTATTTTGTGTGTTAGTGTCATATTCCTTTTATTTGATGGAGTACTTTAGTAAGTATAGGTACATCTAGGATATTGAAAGGCTCTTGAAGGTATATACCTTTCATAAGATTTTGGATAAAGGGGGAGGGGTATAACATTAATTTTATGCTATCTGTGATTCCATATCCCTGATAGAGATAATTTTGGTCTCACTCTTGACCTTAGTCCATTACCACCTAGGCCAGAGAAGCTACTGTGGAGATTACTAAAATCACCCTTTCTGATGAAGAAACTCAATCTATATTTTCTATATAAAATTCATTTTTTTTAATTTGATACCCAATTTTTGATCCATGAGGGTTGGAGACCAGTTTAGCCAAGGTTGATGGTAGTCTCAATATGCCTCCAATATTTAGATGACCTTTTACTTTTTTAGTTATTCATAATATCCTTGTTCTTTTCTTTTAAAGTGCTTTTGATGGCCTTAGATAGAGTATATATTTTATCAATTCAATTGTTCATTATTGAATAAATGGATTTTAATCTTCTTAGTGTTTCTTGGAGAGTTTCCTCGCTTATCACTATGTTCAATATTGGAGGTTCACATTCTATTTTCCAATTCTGGGACTAATTTTCACTGTTCAATCATCCTTTAAAGTAGTCATCATTTTATCTGAACTTAGCTCCTCTTTATGTATCATTAGGGTGAGGATATTTGGGATAAAAACTTCATCAAGTTTGGAAAACCAAGAATGGGCACATAGACGTACCAAAACAAAGAATAAAATAACATCACAAAAGCAAACACATAACTGAAGTAAGCACACAACAAAAGAAAATTAATCTAACCCTAATATAATATTTAAATTACCACCCTCAATTTATTTTGAAATTATATTATAAGGGACAACTAATAATTATTTATTTATTAACTATCCATTCATAGGTAGTAAGAGGTTGTTTCCTTTAAGGTCTTTGAGGCATAATGCATTTTATCTGAGCAACTCTAAGATCTGATATGGGTCGATCCAAAAAGGATTGAATTTGGAATGTTTCCCTTTATTCTCATGGGATTTATCCCATAGTAGCAATAAGTAAAAAATACTAAAGGAATTTACTTTGGCCATATTATCAAACCATCTCTTAATGGTGTTTGGTGCTTACTAAAATTCTATAGGGTTTCTTCCTAGGCATCATCTATTTTGACAATATCCAATAACCTCGAGTCTACCTTCTCACTTATTTCCATGTATTCTTTCATAATTAAATATGAAATCTTGGGTAACTATGAAGACATTATCTAACCCATATATTAGTAGTAATGGAAACTTTGGAATGCCTCTTTGTACCAGTTGTAATCAACCTAGAGGACATATTTCAATAATGAGGCCACTCCCAGGGATTATTTTCAATATAATTATTAATTGCATTGATCAAGTTATTGTTCATATACTATACCAAATCATTCCATTATTTATATTAGTTAGACAAGAATCTTATCATGAATTTGTGTTCATAATCCAACTCCATAAACTATGTAGATTAGAATACAGGTCCATTGTCATAAACCAGTGACACTAGTGTTTCAAATCCAGTGATTATGTTTTATTCTATAAATTTGATCACCTTCCTAGTTTTAGTATTTTTTGTGGCTAATGCCTTGGTTTACATTATGTAGCATTGAGTGGTTGTAAGCCTGAATCTATGCCCACTTGAGGAGTTTAGATTGATAAATCCTATGAAATCAAGTTCCCACTACATAAATAGTCTTCCTTAAATAACACATTATAAAAGTATTTTAACATGAACCTCTCATTTAGAAAAGGCTTGAAATTGTTGACATGAACATACATGGGAATACACATCCTTAAATATGGTGGGACAATAATAACCTGATCCTAAGATTTTATGTGCAAATACATTCTTAGATGGATGTCCACTCCCTAGCTTTTAATGAAAACTAGTAATGTATGCCTTGGATTCTTATTTAGATAGGCATATTAAGTAGATAGATTTATAGTTTTATCCATAGAGAATGAATTTATTTATCATGTAGTGGGTAGCCTTTAGCTTGAGGGCCATTACCTATGTCTGTGTGAGCCTATAAGGTGGACTCCTATAGAGAAGATAATGGATTATAGTAGCATACCATTCTTGGTGAAATACTTATGACTAATTCACTTAGTGGAGAATAATCATAGGATCAATCTTTTTGATTAAATGAGTGAGACCTTGGCCTCATACTAATTTAGTAGGTTTTATTTCTAAACCATACTCCTAAAACTTGGCCATCCAGTGACCTTTGTGTTCTCCCTATTCATTTTATCCTAGCATGAGTTTGACATCTAGATATAGAACAATGGCATATGCCTTATTTTTAAGAATGCAATGCCTAAATTTATTCACCACCTTAACTATGGCATAGGCATGTGTGTCTAGAGTGGAGTATTTTATATCAACATATTTTAAGTTGGTACTCATTAGTACAATTGGGTGTTCTTCTCCTTCTAGATATTGGGTAAGCACTACAATTATAGTGTGTTCAGAGGCAAAATATTAGAGGTAGATGTCTTTGGTGTAGTCCAGGCTCATCAAAATTAGTGCTTGAATTATGGCCTATTTTATGTCTTGGAAGGAATTCTTGGATTCAACATTCCATTTCATTTTAGCTTCTTGTTTCAACATGACATTCAAAGGTTTACAAATATAAACAAATCAAAAAATTAATTTTCACATGAAACTAATTTTATAAAATAGAGACTTCAGTTCTTTTTACTATTAGGGAGGGTTAACTTAGAAATAACATCAACAAGTTTAGGGTAAAAAAGATACCTTCCTTTGTGATAATTTGAACAATAAGCTTAACTTTAATAACACCAAACATACTCTTATTTGGGTTTAATGAGATACCATACCTTCTACATCTCTCAAATATCCTATACAAATGGTAGATTTGATTAGCCCTACATTTAGAGAAGATAGTCAAATCATCCATATAGATAATAATGCACTTCCAAATCAAACATTTGAATGAAAAATATATGGATCTCTTAAAAGTGTCTTCTACATTAATCAAGACAAATGAAATCCATTTGTGGTAATAATTTCCCCACTTTATTTTGATTTTAGTCTTTGTTATATCCTTCGGGTTTACTAGAACTTGGTTATATCTCAAGAAGCCATCCAAAATGGAAATCATCTAGGATTCACTCACCATTTGGATTACATCATCTAAGGAGGGTAATAGGTAATTGTCTTTATTAGATGCTCTATTCAAATTTTGAAAATCCATGCATAATCAGATCTCCCCACTTTTCTTTTAGACATGTACTAAATTAGCTACCAAGGTGGAGTGGAAGACTAGGAAGATGATCCCTATTAAAAATATCTTGTGAACCTCCTTATGGATAAGTGGTTCTAGAATTGGGTTCATGGGCCTCTGCCTTTGTCTAAAAGGTCTTTGGTTTGGTTTGATAGGTATAGTATGATTTATTACATTTGGGTAAAAGACCTTAAGATATTCATAGGCCCAATAAATTATGTCTCTATAATTTAACAATAGCCTTGTGAGTTGTTCAATCTTGGTTGGAGTACAATCAGGATCGATATTGATGGCCCAGGGTCAATCAAAAAACTCAAGATTAATGGTCTTGGACTTTTAGTCCATATACCTAGATGTTTTAGGAAAGTGCATAGGTATATCTAGGTTGAACATCCATTCTAGGGAAATCATACCTTTCAGGACTCAATTCTCTTTAAAATTCATAGCACCATCCCATTCAAAACCATCATCTCTTGGGTCATCCCTTTCAACCTCATCTATGACTTGGGATTCAAATACCCCAGTGCTACTAAGGAATTATAAAATGTGTTTGTCATCCTCAAAGACCTATAAGTTCTTAACATTATTTGGGATAAAAGGGCATGGGACTAGTTCAATAGAAAACTCTCACAATCCTTAGTCATCCAAGGGTGCTAGATTTACAGTAGAAGCTGCTAGTGAATAAACTACTTGGTTTTCTTATCTAAGAATGGGGATGACATTAAATGTAGAAAACATATCTATTATATCCTTTGATTTATGTTTATATTTCCTAAGATAGTAAATTTTGCATTGAAAATTACTCTTGACTTGGTTTATGACCATCTCAAAATCCCAAACACTTTTATCTCCCTAAATCTATGTTTCAAGGTAAAATTCAGCCCAAGGATCAAGGCCTCATACTCTACCAAGTTTTTAGTATATGGAAACTTTAGTCTATAAGTGTCTAAGTAGAATTTTACCTATGGGTCAATCAAAAGGACTCTTGCCCTAGAACCTTGTTTGAATGGGCCCTGTTAAAGTATAGGGACCACAAATCTAGCATCTCAAGATCATTGCCAATTTCATGTTTAGATGGTTCTATAGACAACATGTAGACTCTTATGTTTGAGTATACAAGATTTACCTTTTCATTTACAACATTGTAATCCATGACCATGTGTTTCATCCTAGGTTTTCTATTTACCTGGATTTAGTTGTCCACACCTTTCTAAGGAAACCAAATATGAGAAAAGTTAGTATCCATGTATTTATTTAGAGTTTTAGACCAATACCTACTAAGGATCATCCCATAGGCTTCAAGGATTTCCATAACTTGGATATCTATGAATTATTGGATCATAGGCTCAAAATCTAGCTACATATGGGCATTTAATAACTCACAAACCATTTTAACCTATAATTTATCTAACTGGATAAACACCTTGTCTAATTTAATTGGGACCAACCCTAACTTCTCATAAATTCCTATGTGCATCACATTTGTTGATGATCCTGAGTCAACTAAGTAGTTATGTAGGTTCTTCCCAAATAGTCTGATAGTCATAAGGAAGGGAAGAAATTTAGATCTATTTTTATGGATCAGCACATTATTATTAGTAACCTTCAATTTTTTTTATGTTGGCCTATTTGTAAGTGACTTCAGTAGGAGGTCTCTTTGCTTAATGATCTAGGCAAGCTCATGAAGTGTTATATTAGATTTTGTTTTCTTCATGTCTTCTACTATGTTATACCCTACTTTAATCTAAACTATGTAGGTATCTATAGGATCTTTTGACTCATTAGGCTTTGGAGGTGGTTGGTCATTCCTAAATATGGGATTAGGAGGGGTGGCACCATTATTTGGAGGATTAGAGGTGGTAAGGGGTTGTTACTATGTCCATTTTCTAAGGGAATAATTACTTCTTTAAAATTGTTAGCTGGCATGGACCTCACTTGCACTCTCCTTGATCTCATTCTCCTCGTAGTTAACTTCATGGTTCTTGACACCATTATTTTACTTGGCTTCTAACAGTGTTAAGGGCTTACTGGTGGTTTAGGACCACCTCGTATTATTCCATTTCCATTTAGAAGATATTGAAAGAAATGCAAAATTCTATGCAGTCTAAATTTCTATGTTGGGATGTGTTGTGAACATGACATCAATTTGGAAAGGCTATTTCACAAATGTTTATTTCCAAAATATTGTTAGATGAAGGATTTGGTTGATTATTGGGATGATTATAATACATATAATGTCTCTTATATGTAAATTTTTTATTGTGGCCTTCACAACTAATGTTCTCCATTTATTTTAGGAGGCCTAAGAATTCATTAACCTTTATACCATGCTTGGATAATATCCAACTCATTCTTGGTATACTCTTGGAGTATGATCTAGACATTGTTCATAGTAGGAAGTAATACTTGGTTATGATGTTAAGGTGATACTTCATTACCCAATGGGGGAAGGAGACCCAATTTTTAGTTGGGTACAACATGTCTCAATATAATTTGGTTTATCAGTAGTATGGGTTGGAGCATCAAGAAATTTTGTTTTACATTAGGAATGAGATTTAAAAGAGGATATTTTGGTAGTGCATTTGGGATGGGTGACAACATATGACCTTGGGGATTAATCTATCTTTCCAATTTAATGGCTTCAATATAATTCATGGGTAGATATATTATTATGGGATTATGTCTTAGAAATAGAGTGGTCCAAGGGTCCAAGGAGTTATTGTACATTTTTAGGGTTATTGAGGCATCAAACCAATAAATCATGATGACCCTATTATACATATTATATAACCTAGAATTAAAATTTATTATGGGACATTAGGTTATCTCTTAATATAGGTTAACTATTAGTAAAGGATACTAGGATCAATGACTTACCCAAACTGAGCCAAGAAGGTAGTAGTGAATTGCTCTCATCTTGTGATGGATTCCTCAGGGATATTAAGGAACCAGTCATAGGATAAATCCATCAAAGTTAATATAAATAACCTAGAATCTACATCCTCATTCTCCACATTAAAAATCCTAAGGGTAGTCTTATATGAAGTCACATGTTCTTTGGTAGTTCATCTCACACTAGGATTAAAACATGAGAAGTACCTCTCTAGGTTTATTGGAAGTTCATGAACAATTTTGGGGACATTATTAATTTAACTAGCTAACCAAGCCATAGGGAAAACCATTAGTGGTGGTATATCTAGGGTAGAATGGGAGGACAAACTAGTAGGTGTAGTTATATGCCTAGGTCTATTTATTACAAACTAGGCTCTCTTATGGAATTGAAAGGGAAAAATAATCAATCTAACATGACAAAATATAGACCTGGTGATCCATACAATAGGTTCCAAATTATTCAAGGATAGAATAATGGGTTAAAAAATTCTCATATCAATGCCCTCCTACTAGCACCAACTATTGTTTTCCATTAAGAAAATAATAGATGGGAAAGTGTAAAGGAGGCCACAAGTCTGAAATAAGAAATTAGTTAAAATATTCTCAAATAAATCCCTCCTTGTTATAGCTATTATTTACTCTAATATCCTACCTTGGAGTGACTTATGAGATGAAGTGTTCAGAGAGGACAGTGGAAGATAATAAGGGAATTTTGCCCTCCATTTTAGGATTGATGTTGGATAAATCTAGGGCATGATTATAGGTATTAGGATCCATGATATTTCCTACTTGAAATATATCTCTAAGAGATGCTACACTACCACTAGGGGTTCAATACGTAGTTTGTTGAATAATTTTCACTTACATCTGGTTCAACTGATCTTAATATTGATCACTAATGGGATTCATTTCACCAATTTATAAATAAAGGAGAAGGAATTGTTTATCACTTTTATAAAAATATAAAAAGGATGGAGTAAGGTAGGGAAAAAATGTTTTTTCTAAGCTTAGACAGATACTAATGTTTCAAGAACCAAACTGTGTGCCCAGCCATAGTTACACCACTATGTGCCAAGTTTCATGAAGGGCTCAAACTCATCATCACACAGGGAAAGTGTCTAGGGAAAATGAAATAAAATGCTTAATTTATGAATCCTCCACTAAATATAAACACATAAAAGGGCCTACATAAAACACACATGGGATTTTCATAGATGGTCTATAACTTTAAACACACAGATTAATGAGTGTCATAAAAGGAAATGAAAAGAATTCATAAATAAATTAAAATAGTGAAACACATTATACTTACTATATTAATTATTTTTAATAAATAACATTATCATTTATCTAACATAATAATTCAATCAAAGAATTAAAATAATGGACCACATTCATAAACAAATAAACTTGTTAACAAGAAGCAGGAAATTTGCATTCAATTTAACATAGTTTATTTAGATAAAAAATGTTGATAGCGGCCAATAATTAGTGAAGAAACAAGGGAGAATGGCATGTGAAATCATAACACAATTCCTCTAGAGTTTCAACACAAAATTACCCACCCTTATAAAGGGAATGTAATTTATAATATATAGAGAAAGATGGGGCTTGCATATTAGTAGCACAAGATTACCATCCTTAGCCATGATGGCCACCCAAGGTTGATACAAATTTAAAGTTTTAAAATGGAAAATTACCACTCCTTAAAATATATCAAGGGTCTACTCAAGTGATATGCTAATGTGATAGAGAAGAACCACCTCCCACCTATCTATGTCATACCTCCTTGGCTACCAGGGCATCTACCACCAACTAGAACTCTCAGTCTAGCCTCTTCAAGTTAATCAGAGGCTCACAAAATATGACCTTAGACTGAGACAATAACCACTCTTAATATTTAATTAGGGCTTCTAAGTAAACCTTTACCTCTAAGACCTAGCTAATAGTAGTAGTGGACTAAGTGGTGATATCTAGAATTTCTTTGTCTCTAGCCTTGTTGGCTTTAGCTACCTTTATATACATGACTTGGTCAAATTAATCCAAGTGGACATTGAATTCCTATCTGTTGAGCATCATGTTGTTTGGGTAGAAAAACATTGTGATGTTGACTTCCTAGAAGTAGTTCAACATTTATTCTCTAATCTTTTAAAAAGTCTTAATTTCCACCTGAGCTTCCATTAACCATTCTTCTAGAGATGTCCTCATGTTCCTAGTGTAAGTTTGGTAGAGACCCAAGTCTATCAAATGCATTAATTTCAACTCAAGGAACTTATTTATGCTTATCATAACTGCAATCTTATCTACACTTATTATCTAATTAGACCACTCGATCCAAATAATCTTAAGTACACTATAAGTAATCTCTACCTATAGTCAAGGCTAGAGTGACCTTCCTAAGAGATTAGAATAATTGTGCCAAAGCATTTTCCACCCTTCCAACTAGACCTATAGGAAAATATTTATTCACTTTCTATTTGAGCATTTAAACCTACTCCTTCATATCCTCCATGAAATTTTTGGAAAGATCATGAGTATCTCAGAGCACTAAGACCAGGTTCTCATACATATTATCTTCCACACTATATGTCCTCACTTTGTTGAGGGAGAAGAGGTATTACCTATTTTTCCACATTTTTGGGTCTCTTTCTTGAGTGAGCTTATACATGAGGATCCTCCTCATGTTCCTAGATTCCCTATCAAACTCACATTAGACTTTTTGGTCACCCTAAAAGACCATATATGGTCTCTATGATCCTAAGGGAATTAGGGTTATGACCTAAATTGGTCCTAAATTAATTATAAATATGGTAGAAGGTGGGACATGAGGGTTGAAATCAATTGAAGTATAATTTGGAGGCTTCGAAGGAGGAGGAAGGGATGAAGTGGGAGGAAGGATGGAGTAAAAAAGTGGAGGAGAAGGGGGCTTGAGAGTGAAGGGAGGGATCATGAATGGGAAGTATTGGGAAATAATTGGGCATGTCTTTGGTCCTAGTTCATGTTAACCTATGGGCCAATGATTTCTAGGAGAGGGGAATTCAATAGCAGTGAGAAAATTGGCTAGTTAAATCTAAATCCTTGGGCACCCAGGGTGATGGAAATGAAATATTGGGGAGGGACCAAAGGAGAAATTAAGAATTGAACTAGAGGCTAAGAGGGAGTAACTGAAACCAAAACATGAGGCTAAGAAGAAGTAACTAAAACCTAAATAAGAGGTTGAGAAAGAGTTATCTTATACTTATTTTTGGCCTTTTTACTTGGGTCATTTGGAATCAAGGTAGCAGTGGGAACAACTAAGGTAAAATATAGTGTATCCAAAAAAGTCACCCTCTTGAAGACTTTGGGCTTGGTGTTAACACTAGCTTGAGTTGTAATGATGGAAGGGGATGTGGTGGATATAGTGGCTAGAACAACCTAGAGATATTGCAAAGTGATTGTAGGTGTTTCCAATATAATTAAAACTGACTGAATTATGCACAAACATGCACTCATTACTAGAGTAGCCATGGTTTCCAATGCAATAAATCTTGGGGAATCTAGGGTTTGAGTTGGCATAGGTCCTAAATCACCTACCTATTATGTACTAAACATTTGAAGCATTAGGGGAAAGGCAACATAAGTTATTAAAGATTAGAGGCTAACCATAAGGATTCCTATGTGACATGATGGGATAAGTGGAGGTAAATTGGGATGTAAGGGAACTATATGTGGCCAAATCCAAAGGTACCTAAGTGAATTATGGAGAAGGTATAATGGCAAACAAGGAAAGTACAAGTGGTTTGAGCTTAGTAGGGATAGGGAAACTAGGGGGTACTCCACTAGGCCATTTTAAGATGAAGGATGAGGTAGAAGGAATCTACATGGGTTCTTGTTATTGGTCTCTAGGATTGATTCAAAATTATTGTTAACATCAAATTATAACATATATGACATTTATGGTTGGGTATCTAAAGTTAAGGGAGGTGGTGGATATGGAACAAAGAGTGGGGAAGGAAATCTCATAGAGGAGAAAGAATTGAGACTCCTTAGATCATTATTATTTAAATCTAAGGTGAAATCAATTGAATTTATTCTCCAACCTAAGTTGGCATAGGTCCTTGGGCTGGTTGAGGTGGAGGAGCTAGTGTCAATGGCATGGGACTACTTTGAATAGATAGTCTAGGTTGGATCCACTTTCCTTTCTTCTTCTTTGCCTTGAACTTGGCCAACACCTTGTTATAATAAATAGGGTTGAGGTGGACATTTTCATCTTCATGGGGAACATGGTTGTAGGTGATGTTGAGGCATGCTTGGAACCTCACCACATGGGCATTCATGACATCATATGGGTCATATTATTGATGTTATGCTCTACCTAGAGCATAGTAACCCCTACTCACCACCATATTCTATAATTAAGGTAGATTATTATATACATATTGGTAGATGATGATGGGGAAAGATAGGTAAGCTTTATATTGGCAACTAAGGGAGTGGATAAAAATACCTTCCACTAGTTGATAGTCTATTTCCTACTTAGTAAAATATTTTTGGACCTAATAAGGCAAGAAAAGAGGGGTACTTTGAATACCTACTACCCAAATGATAGTTTCATCCTATAAATACCAATAATATCAAATAGGGGTGAAGGAATGTCTAATCTTGCTAGAGAGCTAAGGCATGACTATCTCATTGATGGCCATGTAGACCACTAGGTAGAACCACTCACAGATCTCTTGTATCTTATTTATGTAATGGTGTCCATATAGTTTATATAAAACTAATTAGACCAATGATACCCTAGGAGTCCATGGTGGGAACGTACAAGGTCTGAACATAAGTGTGGCACAAGTGACATCCATTAGGTAAATCATCATATAGAAGTTACTCACATCTCAGACCTCCCATATGTTGTGAACTAGCTAGAAATCTATAACACTCTTGAGGTTTGAAATCTCCTCCCCTTTGATCACGATGTTGAGTAGGGGTACCTAGAAAATAATTACATGCACATAGTCACTTATCTAGAACAAGTGATTCAATAAGATCATACTGACATGAACCCCTTATCAAAAAGTATGGATAGTGTAGGATTTGATGCCCACATTATTAACCCATTTGACAAGGGGGTCAACTTCCCATCTCTCTATAACTTCATATATTTTATAGGTGTTGGCCCATGCACCTACAGTGGCCTTATCACAAAAAACCATGTAGTTTGAGAGATTATAGTATACATTGAATTTATCCATACAAATGTTTATAATTAAGTTTTTTAACCCTATAGAGTACACCACATCCTAAGCAACATCTTTCACTCATTTAAAATTTAGCATCATATTGGTGAAGAGGTCAGAACATAAGAATACCTTTGGCTTGGCTATGAATTTTTGAACCCACACTTCTTGTATGCCCTAAGATCATCCATGAAATCAACTTCATATTCATCGTCACTAGATATATGTTAAATCAAAACTTTGATCACTCTAAACATTTCATTGTAGTGTTTAAAGTGGGTCAAGTTTACAAGAAAGGTGGTATCCTTGTATTCAGGTTCAAGCTTAGGATTAGAGGATGAGGAATCCACGGGAAAAGATTAACCTTGATATCAAAAAAATCTTAGTAAGGAGGGTATGAAGGGAACAATAATGAGCTATAAATGAGGGGATGCACTCTAGGAAATTAGGATTAATAATAGTAAATTAGTTTGCCCTTAAGAAATTATAGGGCTCTGCTAAGATCTCTTGTATTAATGGAATTTACTACCCACATTGTGTAAGATTTAAATTAATCTAACAACATAATATACTCAATGGTTTCCCAATTTGGAATTAATCCTAGAATTTCAAATATACAATCCTCATTTAGATTTGGTGACTATGATGAGATGTTATAAATTGTCTAATTAGGGCCCACTTTCCCATTTAATAAATTTGAAGAGTGTGGTAGGCACATGCCTATATTACCCCTATGGAATAAATATTTCATTCAACATGAACCATGTGTCATCCTTTGATTGGCATTAAATTCTAAGTGTACTCATTTTATGGTCTAGTTATGCACTCTCAATCCCTTTATGTCATTATGTACGTAATGACCACATGGCTCTTTCTCATTTGTTGGGCTCTCTCAGCATCTAATAATTTTGACAAGTTTAAGAAACTGACACATCTAATGTGTCTAAAAAATTAGTGATCTTCAATGGTCAGGCTCTCCTAAGATTTGAGACTTTTGATAGGTCTGAGAGATTGACACATTTGATAGCTTTCACATGGTACTTTCTCATTTGTTTAGGCTCTCCCAAGATCTAACATTGCTGACAGGTCTAAGAGACTGATACATTTTGTAGGTTTTACATAGAGATTCCTCAATCAATTAGTATCTCTCAGACCTATCAAAAATGACTATACCATTTTTAAACATAGAAGAATATGGGGATATTCAACAAAGACTAACTTGTTATTACAAATAGAATGAAATGTTTTAAAAATTGGGTCGAAATAAAGATTCAAGGTTTTAAAAGGTACAAGGCCAAATTGGAAGGGATTGAAACTCTGAGAAATCTTTGAGTAAAGAATTTTTATAGGGGGTACCTTTTATTCTATGAAAAGGGTCATGTTGGACACAATAGGTTTTACATTCTACTCCCATTCCAAACCTAGTCATTAACCTAATCAACAATATTGATGAGTAAGATTATGTGAAAGCACAACCAATAATTAGACGCTTTCATATTCCAACTTTTCAATATAATTATCTCTAAGTCTAGACCTTCTCTGTTCCTTTTATTATTCCTCACGACTATACTTATCATATTTCATTTGATTTACATATGACATTGACTAGACATAGTCAACATGATAGAGTCAACCAATTCCCTAGATTCATCCAACATAGTTATAATCAATTCCTAATTCCTAATATTGACTAAGAACTCTAAATCCTTGTCCTCACTCATATTAAGGGTTCTTAATGTTATTTCTCCTCTTAATTTGATGATCTTAATGAGAAACATGATTAGGGATAACTTTCCTAGTATTGTCACGATCACCCTTTACCACTTGTCATCTAAAACCCCATCCTTGCACCTCAACCCAATAAATAAAACCCATAAAAACATCCAAAAAATTCCCTAGATTCATCCAACATAATTACAATCAATTCTTAATTCCTAATATTGACCAAAAACTCTGACTCCTTGTCCTCACTCATACTAAGGGTTCTTAAAGTTCTTTCTCCTCTCAATTTGATGATATTAATGAGAAACATGATTAGGGATAACTTTCCTAGTATTATCATGATCACCCTTTACCACTTTTCATCTAAAACCCCATCCTTGCACCTCAACCTAATCATTCAAACCCCTAGAACCATCATCCCATCATCTCTTCATTCTATGTCTTGGCTAGATCTCTAGAAGTTGAGTGTACAAAGGTTAACATGTCACTTTCCTTGTATTAAAATGTGGTGAACCCAACATGAAAGGGCTTATCCATTTTTCATTTTATTCTTTTATTTTTTTTACTCCATTTTTCTCATCCTTTATAATTATTCTATGGGTATCTACATACCCCCTAAATATTCTTGAATAATAATTTGAGAGATATTTCAACCTAGAGAACTATAGGAGGAACCACCAAATCCTTGATGAGGCCTCTTTATTTAGTTAGAACAATAACAATTCCACTAAAAATGTGGAGAGTTAATTTCAAATCCTTTCATCTTTGAACTCACACATAAGGTCTATGGTAGTGATTCAAGAAGTGAAAGATACATCTAAAACCACTAATAACTACTAAGACTATAATAATATGACCTTTACCATTGGAGGAGTCTCCTACCATCACATTTTAACCATACCACATATTAGTTTTCAAATCCTAGATATAAAAAAACAAAGCAATATTCAATTGATATATAAATTGAATCTATTATCAAGAAGATGGTCTCAACAAACTAAAATAATATTCACACAGCCGCCAGTGATAACTAAAAAAAATCTATCGCACGTGAGCAAGCCAAAATGAATATTCCTTTATAATCCAACACAAACTAGTTTATCACTGGTTATAAATATTTCCCTCCTAAATATTTCATGAAGGAGGTCCTAAAATCTAAAATAACATCTTCTTCATTAAATGAACTCATCTCTACCTTGGTGGGTCATATTTGAGATTCATAGAGAAACTAAAAATCTATCAATAAATGGATGGATCATAATCCTTCTAACCAAATCCATTCATCTTTCATTCCCATCCCAAAGATAACTTATAAACTACTATAGTATCCATCTAACCCACTTCTCGCTATTTACACTTCAAACCAGTATCCCAGGGATATCTTTACTCATGGAGTAATCATACCTATAGATTCTAACATTCATCCACCATATTAACTACCCATTCAATTCACTATTGGAGGTATCTTTGATTACATCCCTCCTAACAACATGGTGACCAACATGCCACCACCCTTCATCCCCCCTAACAACATGGTGACTAACACACTACCACCCTTCATGCCTCTAAGTTACATGTTGACCAATGTGCCACACAGGTACACTCCTCCTCTACAAGAACCCAATTTTACTTATTCTAATAATATTTAATCTTATTAACACATGTATTCCATGTCCACCTAGTTAGATACCTACCATCCTACTACACTTTACCTTATCAACTACCTTATTTTCCTTCTAGCGACTTCCCATCCATCTCTTATCTAAACCCTCCTCTTCAAACACATCCTACCATACCTTTGGCATAATTCAATTCCATATGGACTTATTATGAATATTTTAAAGATCCCCTTAACCACAAAATATGAGGACTCCTTTTACTATGTCCCCTACCTGACCTCCCAGAGTTTAAAGGGGAAGGATATACCAATGCATATTTCAAGGTCTATGTAACCATTATTAGAGAGCTTCTACCTTGGGAATGGGTGGTTTCAATTTCCCCACCTAAATATCTTGAAGGAATATCCATTTATTGGTAATAACACCTCCCCAAGGCATCCATTCATTCCTTTTGATAACACATGGTAGATGTTTTCAAGGCCTTTGATATGAACTAACTTCTCAAAATTGGCATATGGGAATTCTTGCACATTAAGAAGAAACCTAGAAAAGTGTGGGTGAATTTATGTTGGAGATAATATAAAGATGAAGGATTGGTTTCATTTTGTGTACTCACCTACAACTCTATAAACTCTCTCAGATAGTGCTTTCTTGATTAGGAAAAAGGTAGAAGAAATAAGGTTAAAGCTAAAAATAGAAATGAAAACTAAAAATTGGGGTGATGCACCAATTTTAAGGTAAATTATGCCTATAATTTACACACTTTTTTATCTAAATAACCTTCACACACTCACTTTAGCTTTTAATATTTCAAACAGAGGTCTAGATACACACTCACACTAGCTTAGAAGAAATGAGCAATGATTGAATTCACTTCTAAATCAGGTATAAATTAGAATTAAACACTTTATATGACCTAAAAAGAGTAATTTTTTTATTAAAAAATGTGAGATACTTAGATATAAATATATGAAAATTATTCATTCACTAATTTACATTAATGAACATTAAGAACACACTTTATGAATAACTTCAAAATGGAGGAAAAATTAGCTATTTATTGCTTCAAAGGTGAGAGGTAGTAAAACAATTAGTAGAGTTTTAGTAATAAAAAGTATAATATAATAATATTTATTTAAAAATTAATATACATATAGGAAAAATATAAGAGAGAGAGGAGATAAATCAACTCCAAAACTAGAGATGAGTCTACATTCTAGTCATCGTTCACTCTTCATCAATTGAAACTTCAATTCAAACTTGAACTCCACATTCAAATCCACCTTTAATTACACAAAATTAAAATTTATAATTTGAGTTTAAACATATTTCTTGGAAAATTTCATAGTAGGAGAGAGATAAGTTTGAAAAAAAGTCAAAGGTCCTTGCATGTGTTTGAATAGTCTTTAACTTGAAGAGATCTTTAACTGTCTTTAGTTATCTCCTTGTGAATAGTTTGAACTCATTTTGATCTTAAATTAATATTTAAATTTAAATTCAGTTACCTTTATTTCATCTTGGAGTTTTACTTGACTTATTTTTACTTGTAACTTGTATTTTGACTTGAGCTTTTTGACTTACAAATTGCATGCATGATTCTTCTTCTTGACTTTCTAAAATTAGCCCAAAAGGGGGCATAGTAGGAGATAAATTATTGCATGTTTAAATTATTTAATTATTAATGTAATATATCCATTTATTATATATTTGATGATGATAATTACAACTCTTCATATTGGTTCTTCTTGGAAGCTTCTATCTTATGTGGTTTGACAAGCTTCATGAATACACTGAAAGAACATGAAACTTGATGAATTTTAATTATTTTAACATATAAAAATATAAAATAATATTTTAAAATAAAAATCATGGATTAAAAAATATTAAAATAAATTTTTATCTCCAAATTCCACATACAACTTTAAAAAATGCCATTTTATGCTCTCTTGTGCTCTGTTGGACTCAAGAAACCCTGATTTTGATTAAGGGGTCTAAAATGAGTTCCAGGCATTAAAAAAACACTCATTTTCTGATTAATTTATATTTATAAATAGGTAATACCTATAAAAGTTTTAAAATTTCTAAAAATTTTCACCAAATTCCCAAACAAAAAATCACAAAAAGTGCTTGTTTGTTACCGATGGAGTGACCTGGAGATGTTTTCAATGAGTTGAGATTATTTTGAATTGTTTTTCATTAAATTATAATTTATTAAAACTTTTAAACTAATTATATACACTTTAAAATCATTTTTTAATATTTTAAGGACCTTAAACACTCATTTCTAACTCTATTTGTGATCAAATTAGGGACAAAACCCTGATTTCCTTCATGATCAAAGTTATGTTTTGATATTTTATCTCTCCTCATGTATATTAAAGATATGAAAATAATTTTAAACATTAAATAATATAAAAATAGACTTACATGGAAAATTTCAAGATATTTCATTTAATAAAACTCAAAATATGCATTTTTTGATGTTTCTTATCTTGCTCTTTCGTATTTTCAAATGTTTATAGGTCTAAGTTTTGATATTTTATTCAGTTTTATGAGGCCTAAAGACATAAAAAAAATTATTATGATATTTAATAGCCCATATAATCATTATAATGACTATATGTCTTTAACTAATCTCTTAAACCTATCAAAAATGTCTTTTCTGATTGTCTCTCTTGCTTGTTTAAAACCTTGATACTTGTACCTTTGCCTTTATCCATTATTTACCTCAAAAAATTTATTAAATAATGTGAATAAAGTAATTTATTCTCTATAATATCTCACAAAACTTTTTTTTTCAACAATGTCAAAAAATGTAATTATATCTCTTAAAATTGACCCATTGGGCTTTAAGAAGGGTTTTAGAGAACCTATTTTTCTTAATGATTGTTCATTAAATTAATCACATGTAACCTAAAAAAAATGAATTGAATATTTAGGGTATATATTCTCCAAAATTCCCCTAATACGATTCAAATCAACTATTCTTCACCTTCGTGTACCAAGAATTTGAAAATTATCTTCACTGGTTTGCAACTACCCAGTTAGAGGAATAAAAGAAACCTCTGTCAAAAATTTGGACCTATGAGTTATTACTAAGCGTGTTTTTATCTTTATAAATATTTTTTTATATCCTTATAACTATTCACTCCATGAATAGAGTCTTTTTCAAAACCTGTACATAAGCAACCTTGACCAATAGTGATAAAATTATCAACATTTTTAATGACTTTATTGGGATGTTTGCTTGATAAACACTCAAGACCAATATATATATACATTGGTTTATGAATTCATAAAAATATCACAAAATATAAAACTAAAAATTCTCTCAATCAACTACAACACTTGTGCATAAGCACTTATTGAATTGAAAATTAGAATAACTACCAACTGAAAAATATGCAAGATAACACTTAGAGGAATGTGAAAACTAAAACGATTAATAGAAAATGTCCATAAAAACACTTGAAGGAAAATTAAATATAACACTACTATGTATAATGACTCAAAATCCACCTATATCAAATTAAAATCCTCTTAGGTCATTTCCATGTGGTTGATGAAGATGACTAACAAGTTGTTATTTAAGTGCCCTTTTGGTTGGATTAGCTCTTTTTCTATTAGTTAACCTCTTTGAATTGCATCTAAGTGAATCACCTGAAGCAAAAATATATCCAATATAATTAAACTCATCATGTGGTTCAATATTCACCTTATGTTTCTCTTCAACACTAAGAAAACTTTTCAATGTAATCACATTCTAGATTTATAGGAATAGTTACAATTTTAGCCTTTAGTGGCTCACTAGGACAATGTTCTTGGATTTATATGACATATTTAGATATACCATCTTGATTTTAAACTACTAAAAATTATTTAATCTCTTCATCAAAACCTTCTTTATCCTCACTTATTGCTTTTTGAGGTTCACTAGGAATCATTGCATCTTTTTTGTATCTTTACTTAGCTCATGTCTAGGATTGTTACCTTGTGAATCTACTACTACAATCTCACTAATTACTTCCATATCTTCTAGAATATCTTCATGATAGGATTATTTAATCTCACTTAAAATTATTATTTCATTTTGATCTTCAAGGGATGAAACATGATCTTATTCTATGCTAAAATGAAGCTCATTTGAACAACACAACTCTTGATCATCCTCTCTTGACAAGTTCTCCTCTTCACCTGCATGCTCTTATTTTACCCTCCATACAATAATTCCTTCTTGAAAAATGGGAATGGTTTGAGGTCAATAGGTTCCCTTTGGTGGCATATTAATGTAGGTTATGATGGGATAATCATGAATGGGCTTTGGGATTGACTATGCATTAATAAGGCTTTGAGATTTGGAAGTAATAGTTTTATTCAATATCTCTTCGAAAGAAGGGAAAGAAACTTGTGTTATTAATTTTTTATGTTTCTTTTTCTACTCAACAATCAACCTCTCACATTTTGATATGCCTTAATTTTCATGGATAACTTCAACTTGATTATTATATGAGGGGTTCAAGAAACTTAGAAACTTTTTTGGTTTGGTTTCAACAACTTTTTCCATCTCTTAATTTTGGATTGGCGTAGGAGGAGGCTCTTTCTCAAGAGTAGGCATGACATAATCAGGGTTTTTTGTCCAAAAAGGTTTCCAAGATGGAATGGTCTTATTATCTTGGGGAAGAGTGAGTAAATATCACATAGGCATATAATATTTCATAGGATTAAGAGTCCTAAAAATTGGAATTTTTAAGCAAGTAAACTCTCTTGAAGGTTCAAGGGGTTCTAGTTCTTATTTCCAACATGGGGTTTTGGATTCAATTCTTTGTACTCTCATGGGAAGCTACTGTATTAGTTATCTTGTAGCCTCATTATATCTCTTCAATGATTCAATATCTTTATGATTTATATAGGCTTGATATTCAAGTTATTATTGATGTCTATTTTATTCATATTCCCTATCAATCTCCATATATTGTCTCTCAAACTCAAGTTTAATTTCTTGCACTCTTTTTTCAGGCTGATTTGAAAGAACATGATTTTACCAAGGCTGATTGGAAACATGATTAGTAGTGGGAGGGGTGGAATATCATGAGAATATTGATATCCTATTGTTCTAGGGCTATTTGAGGTGAATCCATAAATATTCTCAACTTGATATGAAGGTTATGAAGGTATAAAAGATGCATCTTCACAAAATGGAGGATTGAAATACATACCAACCGATAATCTCTAAGAAATTGGTCTATTTAAACTCATTATATAAAACTTAGAGTCACCATATGTTGAGTCCTTGAGAAATGTATTTAATGCAAATTTCTAAAAATAACACCAATCTTTAGCAGTATTTTGTGCTATCATTCCACTGGGCATACCAAAAATTGTTATCACTTAGAAGTGCACCTTTGCAAGAACGTGTGCATGTTCTTACTCTTGTTGATATAATATAAAATATATAATGTGTGTGTTACTTTATGTTGGATATAATATACAGATGAAGGGTTGGTTCCCTTTGGTATACTCACCTACAACTCTCTAAACTCTCTCACATAGTGCTTTCTTCACTAAAAAAAGGGCAGAAGGCGCAATGTTAAAGCTAAAAATGGAAATAAAAACTAAAAATTAGGGTGATGTGAAAATGTTAAGTTCAAATATGCCTATAATTGACACACTTTTAAAGATAAATAACTTGCACAAATTCACTTCATCTTCATACAATGACTCTTGCATCAATATTTCACACAAAGGTCTAGATAAACACTCACACTAACTTGGAAGGAATGAACAATGATTGAATTCACTTCCAGATTACATAAAAATCAGACTTAAACAATTTATATGACCTAAAATATTTATTATTTTCTTCATAAAGGTGAGATATTCATACATAAACATAGGAAAATCAATCATTTCTTAAGTTACATCAATGAACATTAAGAACACACTTCATGAACAACTTAAAAATGGACAAAAAAACAACTCTTTATTACTTCAAAGATGAGGTAGTAATTTTTTTTAGAGTTTTATTTATCCAAATTATAATCTCATAGCATTCATTCAAAAATGAATATGCATATATGAAAAGGAGAAGTGAGAGGAGACAAAGCAACTCCAAAACTAGAGATGAGTCCACATGATAGTCATAGTTCACTCTTCATCAACTGAAACTTCAACTAAAAAATTAACTCCACCTTTAATTAAAAAAAAATCTAATTTATAATTTTATTTTAAACATATTTCTTTTAAAATGGCATAGTAGGAGATAGACAAGTTTTAAAAATTCAAAGCTTCTTGCATGTGTTTGAATAGTCTTCAACTTGAACAGATCTTTGACTATAGTTATCTCCTTGTGAATAGTTTGAACTCTTTTTGATATTTCATGCATATTGAAGTTTTAATTTATTTATATTTATTTTATCATTGAGTTTTAATTGACTTATCTTGACTTGTAACTTGGATTTTTACTTGAGATTCTTGACTTACATGTTACATGCATGATTCTTCTTCTTAACTTTCTAAAATTAACCCAAAGGGGAACATAGCAGGAGATATATTATTGAATGCTTCAATTAATTAATTATTGATGAAATATCTCTTATTATTATGTATTTTATGATGAAAATTATAACTCTTCATATTGGTTCTTCTTGGAAGCTTATATCTTATGTGGTTTGAAAAGCTTCATGAATGCATTGTGAGAACCTGAAACTTGATGAATATTAATTATTTGAACATATAAAGAGTTAAAATAGTATTTTAACATAATAAAAATGGTGTAACAAAAATTTAAATAAATTTTTAGCTCTATATTCCACATACAACTTTTAAAAATGCTATTTTATGCTCTCTTGGACTCAAGAAACCTTGATTTGTATTAGGGGGTATAAAATGAGTTACATGCCTTAATAGACACTCTTAATATTTCAATTTTATAGGTATCAATAGGTTATACCTATAAAAATTTTAAAATCTTCAAAACTCTTCAACAAATTCCCAAAAAAAAAATTACAAAAAGTGCATGTTTGTCACCCACAAGGTGACCTCGAAATGTATTTCAATGAGCTGAGCCTATTTTGAATTGGTTTTCATTGCATATATAATTATTCATAATTTTAAATTAATTATACACATCTCAAATTATTTTTTCCATTGTAAGGACCTAAAACATTCATTTCTAAGTCCATTTGTGAGCAAATTAGTGAGAAAGCCCTAATTTCCTTCATGGTTAGACTTATATTTTACTATTTCCTCTCTCTTCAAGTATATTAAGGATATAAAATATCTTATAAACATTCAAATACATCAAAATAGACTTCAATTTCAAATTTGAAGATATTTTATTCAATAAAATTCAATATATACACTTTTTGGTGTTTGCTAGCTTGTTCTTTCTCATTTTTGAATCCATATAGGTCTGTGTTTTGACATTTTATTAAATTTTATGAGGCATAAATAATTAATTTTTTTATTATGAAAATTAAAATTTCATATAATCATTAAAATTATTATATGTCTTTAAACAATCTCTTAAACCTAAAAAAAAATGTCTTTTTTGAATGTCTCTCTTTCTTGCTTAAACCATGATACTTGTACCTTTGATTTTATCCATTATTTGCCTCAAAATTTTAATTGAGGAAAATTTAATAAGGTAATTATTACCCATAATATATCATCCAACTTTTTTTTTAACAAGAAACTAAAAAATACAATTATATCTCTTAAAACTAAGCCATAGGGATTTAAGAAGGGTTTTAGAGAACCTATTCTTATTAACGATTATTCATAAACTTAATAGCCTATAACCTAAAAATAATGAATTTAATATTTAGGGAATATATGCCCCAAAATACCCATAATATTATTTTAACCAACTCTTATTCACCTTCATGTATCGAGCATTTGAAAATTGCCTTCACTAGCTTGCAACTAGCTAGTTAGAGGAATAAAAAAAACCTCTACCAAAAATTTAGACCTGTGAGTTGTTTTTGAGAATTTTTTTGGACTTATTAATTCATTATTATGTTTTTTATAATCTTATGATTCTTCACTCCATGAATGGAGTCTTTTTTAAAACCTACACATAAGCAACCTTGACCAATGGTGGCAAAATTATCATCACTTACCAAGAAATTTTATAATATCTTTTTCTTAGACTTGCTCAAAAACTCTCCCAACCATTGTTCAATATTTATTTATGAATTATGATTGGTTCACCTAATTATCATCACACCTCAACCCTAATACCAAATTAATATTATCAATTTTGACATGTTTCTACTGTAGACACTAGAATTGTGTTAATCTCTTGTGTGATTACCTGGGTTGCATTACCCCTTGGACCCTTTCTTATTTAATTTCCTAACCTATGAATTTACCCTTTAGGCACATATAATTAATTTAATTGTTTAATTAAATTGGTTAAATCTCCTTTGGCCACCTCACCTGGCCACCTCGCCCTATGACCAGTTCTCACCCTCTGACTCACCTTAGGACCTAGTAATTCTATCCTAACCACCTAGGACCTATTATTCCCCCCTCATAACTCTTTAACTACCTAATCACCTCTCAAAATCATGTTATGACCATTTTATAATGGTAAAACCCATTTTTCAAAGTAAAAAGTGAGATAAAAGGCTAAATATAGCCTGTTTTACCTAATCTTGGGGAACCAACATGAGTTAGCCCTCGACTAACACCGACGGGCCCATCGATATAAATTACTTAGGAATGCTTCCAAATTGGCCATAGGGTCAAAAAATCATTCATTCATTGGCATATATCTTTCTTTATTAGAGCATTCTAGCATCATTATTGACATCTAGGCTTACCGTCACTCTATACGAATTGTTCCAGATCAAGAATTGATAAAATACATAGTGTTTTGAGCACCATGGATCAGAAACATATGCTTTGCCTCATCTATTCATGCACCATTTCATCAAGCCTCATTAGATCCATCTATCTAGCATATTTTCTCACCTATCCAACCTAACTAAGTACATTTTGATGTTTTCACATGTTTTAAAATAGTTGTTTTATATTGGTTCTACAAATATACTATTTAGTTGCTCACAAAACTCAAGCTTCCTCCATGAAGGATTTGTGAAAATACCCCACCTCCATCTCCATACATCAATATATCAACCTCTACCTTGACCTTCTTGAGTCTTATTCACCCCCTCATGACTCCTCACAACCCCTTTACAAGACTAAAATTCCATTTCCCTTTTCAAAAAAGCCTTCCATAACCCCACTGATATCATTATCATAATCAATATCAATTATCCAGACCGACATCAGTGACCTAAATCGAGACCAGTCACTTAACTGGCATTATTCACTATGTTTTTTACACCAAAAACCCCCAAAAACCTCCCTAATAACCTCACTAAAACACAATTCCCCTACCAAACCTGCACTGTATTATTCACTGACACGTTCAGACCTACAACATGGTAAAAAATATTATAACTCTCACTCTCTCTCATTTCATTTATGTCTGTTTTAAAACTTTGTTTATAAATAATAGATTATCATCCCAGGGAAGTGTTAAGCTTCCTAGAACAAGCACGTAGCTTGGCAGCCTGCACATATCTCTACTAACAACAATTTTGTTTAGTATTTTTTTATACACAAGTGTCTTCCTCCATAGCCAAAGAGGAGTTATCACAACATCTAGAATGGTGTGAATCATTTCGGGTACTTAATCACTTATCCTTAACCTTTATACTTCAATTTATTCTTTTTAGAATAATAGCAAAAAAATTATATAAACATTCTCGCATGCCTGATGGGACCATAGAGTTTGTTTTAGGTTAATTATTTGCTTTTAAAACAACATTCATATAGGTGCATCAATAGCAAAGTTTTCATTATTGCATTCTCTCCTTTTGTTTTCCATAAAAGCAATATACCACACCTTTCATTTTCAGCTTAAGGGAATGAGCTAAACTTTCTCTTCTCTCTCACCTCTTCTTTTATTGCCTCTAAATGAGATCATACTATTTTTTGCAAAGTCAAAAAGAAAATTAGTTTTTCTTACTTCATTGCATGTGCATCAAAGTAGTGAAAGTCATACTCTTTCCTTTTCCTCATTGTTTTACATCTAAAGAAAACACTTCAACTTTTGGGTTTAAAACTTACTACATCATTAGTTAGCTTATTGCATATTAGTCACACAAAAATAATTAGATAGTTAATAAATCATAACACACTTTCTCACACACCTCTAAACCACATATCAGCTTACACATTTCAAACTTTCCCAAAATCCTTAGGGGGGATTTACCTAGATTTCATCACTAGGTAAACGAAGCAAGTTCGATGTTCTAGCTAGACTAAATCACAAGTCACAGATTTGAGCCTCTCATACCTAATGGTATATATAATATTCCCTAGCCAAAAATTTTGAAACCATCTTTAGATGGCTTCTAGGACCTTCATTATCCAACTTCCTCTTCACATAATCTAGTTAAGGCATAAGCCACCAAGAGACTAAAAAAATTCTTAGGAATTAATGATAGTTGTATGATCTTTTTTGTCTTTTTGTTTCTTGTTATACTTTTGACTTGGTAAGGATGTTTTGTATCAAAACCAAGTATTCTTAGCTTTTTAGACTTGTTAACCTTTGGTTTCAATCCTCCTAAGTGTTCTCTATTGACACATAGGCCTATTACATTCATTTTTATATTCAGATCTCATGTCTGGGTTGGTTAAATAGTGGGATTTTTCGCCTTTCTAGGTTACATAATAACTGACCTCAGTCATGCTATCAGTGTCGATAGCTTGATTATCTGACCCTAGTCATAGTACTGATGTCAACATCCTTCCTACATAACAACCTCACTTAGGCAACTGATATCGGTCTCTATGGGTTTTTTTTATTTTTAGTCTCCCTCAAATAACAAGCTAAAATCACCTACCTATTTTAATCAAACTTAGGTTTTTCTAATTTCCTATCACAAATACAGGAAATGATAAAATTTTATGCCCTTTTTCATGGTCTTCATGTGAAATCAAGCAAAGCTTCTCACTGATCATTTAAGTCAACAACCTCTTCCACCTTCACCTCCTCTTTCCAATCCTTCTATGGAGTGTGATGCTAGTGTGGAAGGTTCCCCTGGCTATGTCAATCCTAGTCAGCCACCTATCATGTCTAAGGGTGATCAAGATTTGACTTGATTCCTTGATCATAACACTAAATCCCTCCAACATTACCTTGTCATGAGTCAGACACATAACTCTTCTGGTGATCTGATTTATGGTATGCCCACTTACTTGATGGAGATAGCATAAGTATTTTCCACCATTCCCCCTATGGTTACTCAAACTATCACTTTGATGAGTAACCCAACCATATCCAATCCTTAGAGTTTAGTTTCTCCAACTATAAAATTAAACCCAACTTTTATTTAGGTTTCCTTAATTTCATAACCACAAGCCACTCAACCAAGTCAAATCCCATTTCAAAACTTGGTTGTGTCAATTCTAGCTACTCTTACATCGATTAATACAAGAGTAACCACCTATCCCTCATCTAGTGTTACCATAACACAACCTATAGTGGTATCACCTAGCCAAGGTTTTATTCTAAATCCTACAGGACAAGCCCCTTTCTCCTCAACCCCTCAGCTATGATTGATTAGCCATATGTTGCATATACCCAGACACCATAGCCTATGTCATATGCTACTTTGCGCTCTCTATAAGCACCCTATAACTTGGGGAGTACCTCTCAAATCAATCCCCCTTTGGATCTAATCAAGATGATGATGGATAAGATGTCTAACTTAGAGACATTTATTTCAGGTTCAAAGAACATGCTTTCATATGATCAAATATGCAATGAACCCATCCATCTTTTAGTACCTATTTGTCTTTATCCCAATCAATGGGATCTTCCTAAGTTCACTTTATTTCAAAGTAAGGAAGACCCACAACAACACTTATGAGCATTAAAACATGTTTTTTACCTCATAGGACATGATGATGCATTATTGATTCATACTTTTCCTATGTCCCTTATGGGTACTGCTCTAGATTGGTATAGCTCTACTACCTGACACTCCTTATTTTCCTTCACCCAACTTGCTTAGCTATTTTTAGATCATTTTTTGATCAATATCTCTAAAAAGGTCTTGATCACAGACCTTTATTTTATTTGACAGTTCAAGGATGAGTCTATAGCTAATTTCATTGCTCATGAGAGAGGTCTCATCAATCAACTCTGCTTCTCATTACCCCAACCTGAGCTCATTGAAATATTTTCAAAATCATGTGATAATCACATCTCCTCAACCCTCCAATTTCAAACCTTTCATGCATTCGATGAAGCCTTCACAATGGCATGAAATATTTAAATTCAAGTTGTAGATGAAGAACGAGTCAAGATGCACAACAAAAATGCAAATTCTAAGCCTAGTGACTCCTCTTCCTCTAAGCCCTCCTCTTCTAACCAAAAGTATAAATTCTTATCCAATGTGGTAGTAATTAAGTCAACATCTTCCACAAAGGCAGATCAATCCAAGCCTTCAACTTCTCAAAACCCAACGAAGTAATTCTAGCAACAGTATGAATGTAGAGAGTACACTTTGATTAGAGAGTCATATACCTCCATGTTGGATAAGCTACTAAGGTAAGGAGCTATTACCCTTCCTTAGGTAAAACCCCCCATATAGTTTGATACATCCCATCCTATACCCACATGGTACAAGGAGGACCATTTTTGTGGCTATCATGGAGTTAAAGGCCATGATGCTAACAATTGTAAGACCTTCAAGAACATTATTCAAGACATGCTCAATAAGGGTGACCTAGTTTTGGATAACCATAATGCACCGGCTAGCCAAAACTTTGATGTCTTTAGGAAGCCATTTCCTAAGCACTCCTCTTCTCAGAATAATATTCAATAAATAACCAACCATACACATGATTTCAATATCCACACTGTTGATTTGGTCTTTGCCTCAATACTGGTCCAACCTGCTCCACCTTCTCCTCTTCCCTAAGTGGAAGATATAGCTATACCTATCCCACTCCCTTAGGTATAGGAACCTATTTTTCCTCTTCCACTTCCATGAGAATAGGTCCCTTCTCTATCCATCCTTCTTTTGCAAGAAGAGCCTATTGTGCCCATTTTCCTCATGCACATTTTTCATGTTCTTCTATCACCTAAAAAACATGTGTTACCTACTCTTCAACCAAATGTTGAGGTGGGTATCATACCTTTTCTCTTCCCCTTTGAGCATCCTTCTTTTTCTACTTCTCCTCCACCAATGGAAGGCAATGCCCTTTCAACTCCTCTTTTACATGTTGAAGAGCTTGTTTCATCTAATCCCACATTAGTTAAAGTACTAATTGCACCTTCTCACATTGAGCCCATTTTGCCACTTCTCTTACCCATTGAAGAGCATACTTTTTCAATCCCTTATCCACACATTGAGGGGGAAATTATCCTAGAGTTCTATCCACTTGAGGAGCCAACTTCACTAGTCCCTCCCCCACTATTAGAGGATCATGTATCTTCTCCTACCTTGGTTGAGGAGGATCCCATTGCGGTTCTTTCACATATTTGCCCTGAGGTGGCCACTACAAACAATGTCCCTCTTTTGTAATCACCTAAGTCTTCTATGTAAGTGATAATAAGGCATGTACTAATGTTATCCAAACCTTTCGCATAGTTGGTAGGAAATCTAAGTTTTTTTGACTTTAAGAAACTAGATCACGTGGCATTTTTGGATCAGCTCAAAGCTCCTTTCCTTACACAAAAAAAGTCATCCTCGTCTGCTAACCCTTTTTCAACCATTTATTCCAATGTGTTTGACAAGGTTCAAGCTTCTTTTCCACCAAAGGAGGCTCAAACCCCAACATCAAAACATCCACCATCTCAAGCATCTACCACATTAAAGAAAATCATATCTTTAGGTGTTCACCCTGTGTCTCATCTAACTCATCCACACGTGAAGTTATATTTGAACCCTCTTATGCCTAGGAATAATATAAAGCTTCTTACTCCTCATTGACCCACTACACCTTCAACGTTTCCTTCAAAATTGGGGTTATTCCCCTCAGTTTTGGTTAAATCACCCCACACCTTAGGGAACCAAACGACAAAGTTACAAATGACCTTGCCTCTGCTTGATGGTAGTCCCTCAACCTCCATCATTTTAACACCTATCAATAAAAAGGTGTCAACAAAACTTGAGGTCATGCCTTCACCCAAAAGGGCACCATGTAAAGCCCCTCATATACTTCCTAAACAAAATAAGGTGTTGACCCCAATTGTAATAAAAAATGTAAGCCCATTCAAAGGCTCTCATGCCTCTCTTTTGTGCTAATTATTGCAATAATCTTGCATAACTCTTAACCCAATTAAGCCTTATCAACCTCTCAGACCAAAACCTCTTGGGTTTGATGACATGTAGATTTGTTTATATCACTGATCACCTGGATATGACACAAAGAGTTGAAAAGCTCTCATGGCTATCCTCTAGCAACACTTTGGTATAGACACTCTTTTCAAGGAGATCCTTGTAAACCTCACTATCACTCTGAAAGTTTCACCTGTGACTTCTCATGCTTCCTCACCTAAACCCAAACCCAAGGATGCACACAAGAGTCCTTTGCCACCTTCAATGCTTGTATTCTAGATTAACTCAATTTGTGTGGCCATTCAGTCATAAAATCAAATGGATAAAGGTAAGAAGAAGGTTATAACACCTTGGGCTCATCTATTTTTGAAGGATGCTCCCCTTAAAAAACTCAAGATTTTTATCTTGGGTGTTGTGCAACAAACCTCTTCAGAGATGGTTTAGGACTCCATGATCAAGAAACTACATCAAACACCTATGAAAATGTCCCTATATGAGATAATCTAAAACTCATCTTAGCATCATCAGGGCTTGATTAAGGCCTTTCAAATAGTTGAGCTTCAGCCTAATGATCCTCAACCTCTCTCAGCTTTATTAGGCTCTCTCAATACTATAGCCCTAGTTTCATTCAATGATTTTGAGATTCTCACTCATCACCTTGATGACTAGGACCCCATTCTTTTTATCATAACATATATCAACCATAATCATGTCAACATTCATGGTTGATGAGGGTGCTAGTATTAACATCATATCCATGCATGCCTACAAGAAATTAGAGCTACCTAATCACTATATGTCATAATCAGATATGGCTCTTTGCTCTTTTAATGATACCATGATTTCCCTAGTAGGCAAGATTGTGCTTCATATTTGTGTTGATCCTCACACTATTCTAGAGCTCTTCTATGTTGTTGAAGGAGAGTTTCAATAGAACATCCTACTTGGATGTCTATGGATAGATTCATGACTTGTGTGCCCTCAAATTTGTATTTTTGTGTTAAATTTGAGTATGAGGGTTAGGTGAACATCATCCCAGCTAATCCTTCTCTGTTTATGATGTGAAACCTAACTTATCAGCCCAATGATGTCCTTATACCATTAAACATGTATCCTCTTCCTCCTGCTTCTGATGTCTCAATAGGCTTAGAGCTCTCTGCAACTTAGATTCCCAAGAAATATCCTATGGAGGATGCCTTCAATTACCTCACTCTCAATATATATCATCTTCTCACACTAGATATATTATATACTCCACAAGAGTATGAAAGAGTACATATGCATCCCTAGTATGATCCCTACATCAGGATGGCCATACCATATTGTCCTCCCAATCTTTATGTTAATCTAAAATATGGGGGGATTGATAGAACTCCTATTATAAGAAATCCTCTCCCTTCTGCCCAAATCTTCACATGTGACTTCTCCTTCCTAGGAAAACCTAGCTTTACTAACATTTATCTATATAGATGTGCCTAGAAAGGGTTTGGTTTGGGTTGGTATGAGAAATGAGCTCATACACCCATCAATTACCCCACCAAAAAAACCATTAAGAATGCCAAGAAGTGGTATGGTGTGGGTTTTGAAGAGTCATCCAAGCTCACTAAGGTTCCCTATGTTTCTATCATTGAGGAGCCTTTGCCTCCTTCTCTACCTTCACCTATCCTCCCACCTTCTCCCATATATTTGGAGGTATCCATCCCTGTTAGTGTTTTTTTTCATGAACATTGTTCACTTGGGACCCTTAATCTATCAGTATGATGGGGAAACAAGGTCCCTTCCCCTCCTTCATTTTGACATGATCGATGAAGACTCTCTAACAATCAACATAGTCCAATGTCAAGATGATGACTCTATTCTTACCTATATGGGATCTAAAGGATCCTATATTTAGAATTCATTCCCATTTGAGACATAAAATATGCTAAATGGATCAACTATTGATATCAATTTGTAGTCTCCAAATAACCCTTGCATTCTTAAAATTTGCCAATCCTTAGATTCTATTAAAAAAAGGATTATTCCAGTTTCCTTGATAATTATAGTAAATATTTTGCTTGGTCATATAATGATATGCTTGGTATAGACCCTATGATCTTAACCCATAACATTGTCTCAAATCATGAAGCTAAACCTGTTCATCAGAAGCTTCACAAGATGCATCTTCACATTGCCCTTCTCATCAAAGAGGAGCTTCAATGCCTCTTATCTATAAACTTCATTCAACTCATTGATTACCTATAATGGGTCTCTAACATCATCCCTATTACCAAACCCATAAGGGGACTTTATCTTTTCACTAATTTTCATGATCTAAACCTTTCATGCCCAAAAGATGATTTTCCTCTGCCAAACATCAACTAACTAGTGGATATTATGATCGACTATGACATGCTTTCTCTCATGGATGGATTCTCTGGTTACAATAAAATCTTGATTTCTCTCAAATAATAGCATAAAACCACTTTCATTACCCCATGGGGGGACCTTTTTTCATCATATTTTTCCCTTTGGATTGAAAAATGTTGGGGTTACTTACCAACACATGATGACCTACATTTTCAATGACCTCTTTCACATCATCATGGAAGACTACATGGATGATTTGCTCAGAATATCTAAGTGTTGACAAGACCATTTGGTGATCATCAAGATCATCTTCTATGATATAACGTTCATCTTAACCCAAAGAAGTGCATCTTTGGGGTCGTCTTTGGTAAGCTACTAGGCTTTATCATTTCTCTCTATGGCATTGAGGTTGATCCTGCTAAGGTTTGAGCCATTATAGAAATGCCTCCACCCAAAAACCTAAAGCAACTTCATAGTCTGCAAGGAAAATTATAGTCCATTTGGCATTTTATCTCCCAATTTATCAGATAGATGTCAACCATTACACTACCTTCTTAAAAAGAATGTCTTCTTTGAGTGTAATGAGGAGTGTCAAAAAACATTTGATGCCCTCAAAGGTTATCTTCTTTCCCTACCTATCCTCATTCCACCTAAGGAGGATCAATCATTCTATCTCTATATTTCAACGATGGATCACTATATCAATGTTATGATTGCACATAGGGATGACAACCACAAGGAGTAAGTTGTCTACTATATAAGCCAAATGCTTAAAGACTCTAAAACTCAGTACACTCACATTGAAAAACTTTATCTTGATTTAATCTTCACAACTTATAAGTTTTGACATTATCTCCTTAATCACAAGACCTATGTCATAATCAACACTGATCCCCTCAAATATGTGCACTCCAAGACCTATCAAAACTAGTGCATGGCTCATTCACTTATGCTTCTCACTGAGTTTGATTTAGAGTTCATTCATAAAAAATCAATCAATAGATAAATGATTGTAGACTAGTTTGTTGATGCTCCTCTTCTCAACATGCAACCTTATAATATCAAATTTCCCAATGAATTCATCACCACACTCTCCACTAGTGACACCACCTATCAAATGATGTTACTTTTTGATGGGTCCAAATGTCAAACCAAAGGGGGTGTAGGGGTCATCCTTATTCCTCTTGACGGTTAACCCATGCCTTTGTCCTTTAAACTAGATTTTGAGTGCACCAATGACATGGTAGAATATGATGCCTTAGTTCTCAATCTTTAGACAACCCTTTTCTTGGGGGTCAAGTTTATCCACATCTATGGAGACTCCCATCTTGTGGTGAATTAAGTCAATGGATCTTATCAATTTAAGAACAACATCCTACAGTGGTAAAAACATTATGTAGACACACTTTTGGCCTCTTTTGACCATTATCTCTTGAAAACTATTCCTCATTCGACAAACAAGTTTGTTGATACCATGGCCTCTCTTGCCTCACATATTCCCTCTTAATCATCTTATTCAAATATGTATGTTGTCATCCATCATCTAACATTTCCCACTTACATTTTAACAAATATATTCTTTTTTGGTAATGTAGACATTAATCCTCATGATGTATGGTACAAATAGTCAGTGGACTATCTCACTTATGGTGTTGTCCTCACTAATATCTCTAGCAATGGATGATGTGATTTTGTCAAAATCACTATTCATTACACCATGATGGGGGATCTTCTCTATAAGAGAGGCTTTGATGGCCTCCTTCTTCATTATCTAATTAGTGTTGAAGTCCCTTATGTCATCAAGGAAGTCTATGATGGAATTTATGGTGGACACTTTAGTAGGAATGCAATTGCTAAATGCATTCTTTGACTTGGCTATTATTAGCCAACCCTTAACCAAGATTTATATGATTACATTTAGCATTGTGTCAAATGCCAACAACATATGAATCTTCTTCATGTAACAAGTCACACTTTGCAAGTGATTTGAGATTTTTGGCCCTTCTCTCAATGGGGTTTAGATCTTATCAATGAGTTTAATCCACATTCATCTCTCTGTCATCACTCTATCATCACCATGATATAATATTTCACTAAGTGGGTGGATACAATTACCCTGGTCTCCACAAAAGTTGACAAAATTTTCAACTTTATTAATCATCACATTATTTGATGTTATGGTATTCCACATAAGATCATTATGGATAATGGTAAGTCCTTCAAGAACAAATCTATCTAGAGGCTTTGTGATGCCTTTGGAATCAAGATAAGCTTCTCATCTCCCTCTCATCCACAAGAAAATGGATAGGTAGAGGCTTCTAATAAATATCTAACTAAAATTCTCATGAAAGTGGTTAGTGACTCTAGTAGGGATTGGCACATGAATATTCCTTTACTCTATGGGCCTAAAGAACTAGCGTTCAAACCCCTATGGGTGATACACCTTTTTCTTTGGATTATGGAACTGAGGCAATCTTGACTCTTGAGGTACATATTCTTTCTCTTCACATATCCTTATAGGATATCCTCTCTAATGATGATTTTCACCAAGAATGTTTGGCCCAACTTGAGTTGCTCGATGAGCATCAACTTGTGGCTCTAAACCATCTTTAAATCTATCAAGAGCACATTAGGTGCACCTATAACAAGCATCTGAAAGAGTGAGATTTCAATACCAGAGATCTCATCTTGAAGGAGAATCAACATGTGACTAACATGGAGAAAAGAAAAAATGTCAAGTTCACTCCTAATTGGCTTGGACCATATATCATAACTCATAAATATGGATCAGGGGCATGTCTCTTATCCTCTCTCAAAGGTAAGAAAAAACCTAAGATTTTAAATGCATTACATTTATGACCATTCTTTTCCTAATCAAGCATCACATCGTTTCATGTCTAACTTGAGTTTTTCCCTTGATCAAATTTTTTTCTATTTTACAAACCTTCCTTTCACCCTTTTCCCTCTCACACTTCTATCAATTTTTGAAGTATAGTGGTTTTAACCTCATAAAGGGACACACCTAGGCCTTTATAGCCGTGTCCATGACTAAGGTCCATATAATAAAAAAAAACAACTTGGGATATAAATAAAATTCATTATTTCTTGGGTCACTATGAATGTAGACTACTCCCTTGAAGGATAGCTACATAGAATATTATTATTATAATAAATAGAATGATCCCTTGAAGGACACTTATGAAAAGACAAACCATATAAAGCATAGACCACTCCCTTGAAGGATGGCTATGTTAAGTTTGTTATAAAAATCATGTACTTTGAATTTTCTCATATCAATCAGTTCCACATGACCTAATGAACCAATAAACATCCCATACATAGACTTCCTGCATTGATCAGTCTATAAAACAAAAAAAAATAAGACTTGTGTCATGGAATTGCCTATGAAAGCTCTCAAGTTACCTATAGAAAGGGCATATCATCCCACTAGAAGGTTTTCATTACCCATTTACCCCTTTTCTCATAATACCCTTTTCCCTTATCTCTATTACCTATTAAACATAAACAAGGGACTTAAAGCTCGCTTGCCATGAAGTGAACCAATCTCTTATCCAATGCAACTATGGTCGATAGTGTGGCACATGAAAATAGCTTGTGTTTTTATGCCTCCCCATGATGCCCTATGGTCCTCATCAATGAAAGAGCATCGTGCCTTTCACCTTAACCATCTTGTTCACCTATCAATTTCTCTTATTAGACATTATGTCTTGAGGTGAAAACTTTTTTGTTTCAATTATTTGGTATAAGTTTTTATCACTAAAATTAAAACTATATGCCTAGTATCAACCTTATCATAAGCAAGCATCATAGTAATTATTTCTGATAATCAACCTAGCCATACTAAAAATCCATATTTTAATAGTTCATTTAATAAAAATTCTAATTTGTGTTATGAGAATTATAATTAGCATTTTTCATCGATAGTTTCTATGAATACCAATACACATGGAAGCTATATCAACATCATTTTAAGCATACACCCTCACATATATGGAAAATGCTGAAATGAAAATCCAACATAGTATATTTAATGTATACACCATCACATATATAGAAAAATGCTAAGATGTGTCTAAACATTCAATTATGCACGTACCATCACAAATATTGGAAATGATCTAATAACCTACTAACATGTAAACATCATCATAACCACAACCATAAAATCTAACATATCACATCATAATAGCATGGCATTAATAAAAAACATCTATAATACCATCATCATTATATAAATCAAAATCATGTCATAACAATGGTACCATTTGTATATGTTGAATATCAAAGTATATATCAATGATACATCAATATATATGTATCTCTCTCTCAAAAATATACATCTCACATCTTTGGCACACATACTAGTATATGTGTGTATATCATATCAAACTTAAAAATATATAAAACTAGTTGACTAGTCCTATTATGGAGGTGGTCGTGACCTTGCAGTGTCACCCATGTCCTCAACATGTCTATGGCATCGAGAGCTTAAAGTTGTGTTATAAGAAATAGTCTATTTTTGTACTAGATAATCAACATACCTAGGGATCTTTAGATGTTACCTAAGGGCCTACATATAATAATCAATCTCCACTAGAGCAATGTTGTATCTCTCAACTGACATTATCTATGGAGGCCCCATAATCCTTGATACAGGTGTTTACAGTGTCTATGGTGGTCCCTTCATGCCAATGGTAGGTGCTTATGGTGGTGCCTATGGTGGTGGAGGAGGTACAACTACCTATCCAGCCCTCGATGCATCTCTCTCTATTATAATGACATTTAACTATGCCTGTAGCCATGCAACCTGACCACCTAGAGTCACAACCTATGACTACATTACCACTAGCTATATCTATAGGGATAAATCCTACCCTATGATTATTGTTAGCTACCCTTGTAGCACTATCACCTATCCTTGTAGAACTTATACCTATGCCTATTTAATATCCCTAGCCTAGATTGTAGCATCTCTCTCTCTCTCTCTCTCTGACAATAGCCTACATGTTATTGGGTGGTCTCCATGGGATCATGGCATACTATCCTACCCACCAGGCTCTATATGCCCCCATATAACCTACATCATCAACTCCTCTAGTTTGGAACTCCTCAAAGTTAGGCCCCTCTATCTCCTATGGTAGCAGTAGGGGCAGATCTATGTCATCCTTCTTATACCATGGAATATCAAGAGGTACTCCCTACAAAAGCCCATATTGTCACTTGATGCACTCTACTAGTATCCTCTCCACCTCCTTAGCTCTCCTACCATATACCCACCTCATGCTCTAGGTGCCTCTCAGCTATATCCTCTATTGTGGAAAAGTAGGAAGTGTTAGATATGGTCTCCATATGATATCCACTGGTATCAAGGCATCCAACATCCTCCTATAGTACTCAATATCTTTGACCACACCATCTATCCATGCATGGGCCATAAAATCTCTCTAATGTCTAAAGTCAACTCTATATCTTATAATGATGATGATGGGGAGGCCTAATGCTCAAGTCACTATGATATGATTGTAGGCCTAGCAGTGTAGAAGGTGACCCATAAAGAGGCTATACCTACATCACAATCTAGTGCCCTATAGCTCTCTATATAACTATGTGAAGAATTGAGTCCCCCAAGAAAACACCATCCTCTATTCCAACATGTCAGCTAGTATACTTATCAAAGATATTAGAAATCTACTACCATTCACATCTAGAAATGCATAAAAATTCACTCCAATCATGAGCATAAATATGAGTCTATGTTCATCATCATTAGCCTCATATAAGGGTTCATATGTGAAGATGGTAGAGTGGTACTCTATCTCCCTAGCATGCTCTCCAAATAATGTGCCCATGAGCACATCATTCTCATCTCAACTACATACATATAAGTTATCACCATGTATCTGTAGCCTCAATATATAATATACATCCTTTGATAGGACTAACATCTTACATATAGGAAGATGGAAGGTGTTGATGGCTAGATCCCACCACTCTATCAATGCCACCATTAAACTCACATCCCTTACAACTTGATTGTATCTCTAAAATCCTATTAGGCTAAATTTAGTGATATGGTCCCACTCATTGAGAGTCACATCCACTCATATCCTTGATAGTAGATTCAAGAGTCAATCCTAAAGTGTGAACCCTTATCTCACATGTAACCATAAATGTGCACATCATCAAAACCATGAACTATTCATCTCAACCAACCCTCTCTCTAACCTATTTTCCCCTTTTAGAGAACTACATCAGTCTAAAACCCTTCACAGGGTTATATAGGTAGTACTCAATTAACATGGGGTCTCCTAAGGTTAGCTTAGCCATTTTCACCTAATGACTAACACATAATTATTTTTTTATGAACCCAACATTTTCCTACACTATGAATGATATAAACCCTTCGTGCACAACCTATGGTGTTTTAGATCTAGCCTTTACTCGAGTTCTTAAAACTCACTCCTAGTAACCCTCTTTCACCCCTCTCTACTTGTACCATGATGGATGTCGGTCTTTACTTGACTGACATCGGTCCCTTAGACCATGCCCATTCCTTTCTAGGTCAACCAAAGCCAATGATAGTGATGACTGGTTTGGCTCTAGGGCTGAACCATCAAAGCCGCCCCATACCCCTTTTCTAACCTAAAACTACCCTTGGCCCTCCTCAACCTACCCACGTCTCCAAAATTTCACTTTTTAACCTACGATAACACTTTTCCCACCTCCTCCATACCTTTTTTCCCCTATTTCAAAAAATTTGAAAATCTAAATTCAATTACAAATTGGGTGTATAGTGGTCCTCCCTTATCCACTCAATGTGGTGGGTTAGGATGGCAGGTGTTAGGGTAGTCACTTTGAATACAAGGTCTCCAATTGTAGGTATGTCCATCTTGATAGTAAATCCACTCATGTTCTCTAATGATGTCCTACAAGTGTTCACTTCAGTCCACTCACTCTCAAGCACTCTACAACTCCTCTCCATCACTCAAACCTCACCACCTAGCTCACACATGACATGAAAGTGATGTTTTCACACATGAAACTCTATAACTTAGTGTTGGTAATTAGAAAATGACAAATGAGTTTTGAGGGGGATGATAAACCCTTTTTATCATGTTTGATCAGTCATTGGTGTTGGCATTTTTGTGCCCTAGGTAGCAATTGTCAACTAATACCCACTGACATCAGTCTGATAGTTGATGATGATTATGCCACTAACATCGACAACCTCATCGACGTTGGTCATCTTATTATAGGGAAATAATACCAACCCTCCCTACCTAAAAATTTTATCTTAACTAAGAGCATGTGACCCTTTCATAGTCCAAAAGGGACTACATTAGGGGTAATTGGAGATTATACATATCTCCCAATCACTACAGCTAACCATGGGGTTCACTGACATCTCTGCTAACCATGATGAATGAATTAGAGATCATGTATATCTCCTCAACTAGACACACCCTTTATAATGACATTATTGTTGTCACTAAGCTAGCTAGCACTATGATTGCTTTGAATTTGGCTTTTTCATAGGCATTGTATAGCATGGCATTGACTGGTCCTTATTTCCTATGACCATTTTGTGTCTTCCAAGAGCACTTCTATTTTTGGATACTTGGGACACATCAACCTTTGGAGATGCATCTTTGATGGGTTTAACTTGATTAGTTATCACTTAAATATGATGTAGACTAGCTATTTTTGTTTGCATCCTCTTGACATGTTGACCATTTGACCAACATTGGCATGAAGTAGTGTTTGTGCATGTCATGTTTCATTGAATTTCCACTTCCCACCTAACTTTAACCAATTATATTATTTCAAAATGATCACCAATTATATGTTTACCACCATCGGTCCCCATTTTGAGGGGGGATACCTCATCCCATCCTTGGGGAAGCAAAACTTTATTTTTATCTCACAAATTGTGCATACAAGTTACAAGACAAAAAGGGGAAAATGTAGACACTAGAATTTCACTAATTCCTTATGTGATTACCTGGGTTATATTACCGCTCGACCCCTTTCTTATTTAATTATCTAACCTATGTATTTACCTGTTAGGCACATCTAATTAATTTAATTATTTAATTAAATTGGTTAATCTCCTTTAGCCACCTCACCTAGCCACCTCGTCCTATGATCGGTTCTCACCCTTTGACTCACATTAGGACCTAGTCATTCTATCCTAACCACTTAGGACCTATTATTCCCCCCCTCATAACTCCTTAACTACCTAATCACAGCTTAACTTCATGTTATGACCATTTTCTAATGGGAAAACCCATTTGTCAAAGTAAGAAGTGGGATAAAAGGCTAAATATAGCTTATTTTACCTAGTCTTAGGGAACCAATGTCAGTTATCTCTCTACTGAAGCTGGTGGGACCATTGAAATTGATTACTTAGGCCTAATTCCAAATTGGCCATAGGGTCAAAAAATCATTCATTAATTGGCATAGAGCTTTCATTATGAAAGAATTATAGCATCATTATCAACATCTAAGTTTATCATCACTCTACACAAATTGTTCTAGATCAAGAATTGACAAACTACATAGTGTTTTGAGTACCATGGATTAGAACATATGCTTTGCTTCATCTATTCATGTACTAATTTATCAAGCCTTATCACATCCATCTATCTGGCATAGCTACTCACCTATCTAATCTAGCTAAGTACATTTCCATGTTTTCACATGTTTTAAAATAGATATTTTATATTCATTCTACAAATATACTATTTAATTACTCATAAAACCCAAGCTTCCTTTGTGGAGGAGTTGTGATACTCCCCCACCTCCATCTCCCTACCTCAACATGTAAACCTCTACCTTGACCTTCCTAAGTCTTATTCACCCCCTCATGACTCCTCAAAACCCCTTTATAAGACTACAACTTTATTTCCCTTCCCAAAAAATCCTTCCATAACCCCACCAGTATCATTTCCCCAATTGATATCAGTTACCTAGATTGACATTGGTGACCTAAACTGACACTTTTCACTTAACTAACATCGATCACTATGTTTGTTACACTTGTAACCCCTAAAAGCCTCCCCAAAAACCTTACCAAAACACAATTCCCCTGCCCAGCTTGTATTGTATTGTTCACTAACATGTTCAGACCTAAAACATGGTAAATAGTATTCTAACTCTCACACTCTCTCTTTTCATTAATGTTTTTCTTAAAACTATGTTTCTAAATAGCATATTATCACATAGGGAAGTGTTACGCTTCTTGAAACAAGCGTGTAGCTTGTCAACCCACACATATCTCTGCTAAAAGCAATTTTGTTTAGTGTTTTCTTATACACAGGTGTCTTCCTCCATATCCAAACAAGAGTTCTCACAACATCTAGAAGGGTATGCATTATTATGGGTACTTAAGCACTTATCCCTAACCTTCATACTTTTATTTCTTCCTTTTAGAATAAATAGAAAAAAACTGATAAAATAAACTACTTTGACAAAACTCATGAGATGTTAGCTACTTTTTTTATCTTAAGAGCCTTCCCCTAGATACTAAGATGGATAGGAGAGGGGATCTACATTTTTTTTAGAAGTTTGGATTTATAATAATTATTTTAAGAGATTAATGTTTTTTGATGGAGTAGTTAACATAGTCCCCTTTTCATTTACCCATAAACTTGGTTACATGGAAATTAATTGCTCCATTATCTGTAACACTTTAAGATGCTAAAAAAACATTAAATCCACTTCCATTTGGACCCTTTTTCTTCATATAAATTTGGGCCCTAAGACCATTTTTATGGAGTTTTGTGTGATCTATATGGATATAAAATATAATATGATCCTTGGAAGACCATGGATTCACATAATGAAGCTGATCCCTTTAACTTAATTTAAAGAGATCATGTTCCTTCATCTTGGAAAAGTTTTTATCACTTAAGGGATCCTAAAATATTTGATTTTATTCAATATAAATTCAATAATAAATTAGGGATTCATATAAACTACCACCTACTTGGAAACAGTGTATTGAAACCCCCACCATCAACCAAAAACTAGGAACTTTTAACAACCTTTATATGTGTCCTAAAGAGGGGTCTTGAAATTCACAAATCCACATCAAATGAAAAACCTAAATAAGAGTGGATTAAAATAATAGATAAAGTGAATAGAGAAAATATATTAACAATCATACCAATTATTTACACTAAGTCCATGGCTAAAATTATTAGTATCCTAGATAAGGATAAACCCATCACACTGACCATTGATCCCATAGAATAGGAACATATGACCTTTTCAAATCTCAAAACCTAGAAACCCAAGAAGAGCTAGCCAACATAAATGATATTTGTATGGTCAAGATCTCAAAATACCAAGAAGCACTCCCTAAGCATGACAATGATTATTACTTCACAAATGATAAATGGACCCTTCATTATGATGGGTCAAAATGTCATCTTGGCATAGGTGCAAGAGTTACCCTAATTTCCCTAAATAGACAAGTCATGCCTTTTGTTTTCAATATAGAATTTGAGTTTAAAAAGATGGGGTAGATTATGAATCCATCTTGTTGGGATTTATTATCAAACAAGGTTATATTTTCAAATCTTGAATATCCAAGGTGACTCACAATTGGTGATTAACTAGTTTATAAAGTCTATTAGACTAAATTTGAACATCTTTGGCTCTATAATAATGTTTTTTGAGAAGTTTCAAAGGTTTTTGATTTTATTTCTATTGAGGCCATTCCTATAGAAACTAATCAATTTTTTGACTCTATGTCTACATATTATTCTCATTTTATCATCTTATGATGATTTTTAAGTTTGAATTTGTGGTATCTATTGGTTCCAAACCACTAGTCCAAAAATCATCAAATGACAAATCCTTTGCTTATATTAGAAAAGACACTAGCACTCTAGTCCTTGACAAACTTCCCTCATCACATCACAAGAATGGATTACATCTCTCTTGTTATTCTATGTTTGCCATTAGATCCAACTACTATGATTATTATTATAAGATCGAGGATTATCATTATTTTGATGAAGATTTTAATGTCTTTGATGATGATGATGAGGAGGATCCAGACATTCCTCCTACTCTAGATGATTTTAAGAATAGAATACCTCCCTAATTGAGGACATCATAAACATCAATATAGGAACCCAAGAAAACTTTAAGATCTTAAAAATTGGCTCTTCACTCTCATCATAAGAGGTGGGAGACCATAATAAGTTACTTACCAAGTTTTCCAAAGGTTTTGCCTTTTCCTACATGGACATGATAGGTATTTATCTTGATTTAGTAGTTCATAATTTAGTCATTATCTGAGATGCAAACCCTATTAAATAAAAACTCAAGAAATTCAAAACCAAGGTTTCATTAATGATCAAATAAAAGGTCATTAAACTGTTGAGAGTAGGGTTCATAAAACTAGTGGAATATTGTAAATAAATGTTTAATATTATTCCTATCCTCAAGAAAAAAATATGATAAGTATAGAATTTTATGACATAAACAAGGAATTTCCTAAATATTATTTCCCTCTTCACTTTGTCAATGTCATATTTTATGCTATTATAGGTTATGAGTTGTTATCCCTCATTGATGGCTTCTCTGGATATGACCAAATTCAAATCTCGAAAGAGGATCAAATCAAAACCTCATTTACTACACCATGGGGAACCTTATATTATGCAGTCATGATTTTTAGCCTTAATGTTGGGGTAACATATCATAGGAATATGACACATATTTTCCATGACCTTATCCATAATATAATAGAGTTTTATGTTGATGATCTTCTTAGAAAGGAAATAAAATGGGTTGATCACTTAGAAGTCTTATGTACCATCCTTGTGCATCTTATTGACTATGGTGTTACACTAAACCCTAAAAATTATGTGTTTGGAGTTACAGATAGAAAACTCCTTGGTTACATTATTTCCAAAAATATAATTGATATAGATATGGATAATATCCATGCAATCTTAGACATTTCTCCCCTACTAATGAGTCAAGAATTTGGTCATTCTTAGGGAAGTTGAGTGTAATTCATATATTCATACCCAATCTTACCTATATAGTTCATCCTATTAACAATTTTATTAAGAAGGAAAGTGGTTTGACTTAGATGAAGTATTGGTAGGATTCATTTGAATTAATAAAATGTTTCTTTATGTATCCATAAACACTCATGGCACTCAAGTGTGACAAGATCCTCATACTTTACATAATGGAAACTAAAGTATCTCTTGCTTATATGTTGGCCCAATAGGATGACTATGGAAAAGAATGAGCCATATAATTCATTAGTCACATTATTGATGATTATGAAAATAATTACACATATGATGAAAAAGAGTGTTTTTAAATTGTATTTATAACTAAATAGATGAGACATTACATGATTAATAAGGAAATGAGGGCCATAGTGATGTACCAAGCCTTACTGACATTCCTTACCCAACCATCCCTCTCATATAAGGATGGGTGTTTCATTAATCTTTTTATTAAATTCAAAATTATCTATTGTAATCAAAAGTATATCAAGGGATAATTAATTGCTAATTGGTTAGCAAAATTCCCTTTAAAATTTAGTGATCTTATTGCTACTAATTTTCTTGAAGAAGTGATATGTTACATAGAGAAACCAATTATTATCTCATCTAATTGGTATAATGATATTATAAATTACTTAGTTAATTATAGTTAACCCAAAGGATCTAAATCAAAGGAGAGGCAATGTATTCACATCATCACAACTAAGTATGTTACTCTTGGCGAGGTTTTCTATTTAAATGTTTTTGATGGAATGATACTGAGATGTGTCGATCAAGAGTAAAAAAAGGTCCTTTTTTATTGTCATAATTAAATTTTTGGTAGGCACTTAAATGGCCATGTGACTTCCTAATAAATACATAGGATGGAATACTTATATCCCACTCTTGATCATGATGTCATTAAGTATGTAAGAAAGTGCGAGAAGTTCCAACACTTCTCTCTTGAGATTCACATTCCTCCTAGGCAACTCCAACCCATTGTAAATTTATGGACCTTCTCCACTTGGGAGATAGACTTAATTTGAAATATTTCTCCTACTTCCTCGGATGGACACCATTTTACCCTTCAGCCATTGAATACTTAACTAAGTGGGTATAAGTTATGCCTTTGACAACTATTACTAGATCAGTAATTTCCAAATTCATTCTAAAATAGTTCATTTATAAGTTTAGGATTCCAAATGTCATTGTCAAAAAAATGGTCCCCCTTTTCAAAACCTTGAGGTGTATGAAATGTGTAATAAATTTTATATATCTCATCACACGACCTCTCTCTAATACCTATGGGCCAATGACCAAATTGAGGCCATAAAATAACTTAATGTCAATCTTGATTAAAATAGTTAAAGAGAACAAAATACGTTGGCACCTTCAACTCTAATCTACATTATGGGCCTATATAATGAATATTCATACACCCATAGGGTAAAACCCATATTATATTATCTTTTGATATAAATCTATTCTACCCCTACAGGTGGAACTTCATACCCTTCGTGTTTATTTTTAAGATCCCTTCTATCACAAAGAGTATATATATAGATGGTTAACACAATTAGAAACTTTAAATGAACATCAGATTGAAACCACATAAAATCACATTACTTACACATAATGCATATCCCAAAAATTCAATAAGAATATCCATGAATGTCCCATATAATTAGGAGACATTTTATTGAGACTTGATAGCAGAATAGATGAGAAAATGGGAGAAGGTCATAAGTTTAGGACTAATTGATTGAGCCCTTATCTAGTAACTGAAGACTTTAATGGATCCTATCAGTTATGCACTTTATATAGAAATGAATTTAGTGAATTTATGAACTCTTTACACCTCAAGTATTTTTACATATAATCATTGTATTCACTTTTTCCTCTTTTCATAGTAAATAAGTTTCCCATTATTTACGCATTATTTTTCATATCAATTGTTCTATTTAGTGGATGTTTAGCTATGAGTTCATGTGATAAAAACTTTCAAAATTTAGCATATCTTTTTATCTCACTTTCCATATTACCCTATTCTAATTTAGAAAACATTCTCAAAATCAACATGATATAGGGTATTTTCTTAGTTATTACAAGTATAGTGTACCTTTTTAATCCATACTTTCTTGTAAACTTAGAAAAAACTAGCCTACAACCTAGTCTAGAAGCTTCTTCATGATAAAGTCTCCTTCTAAGGTTCCCTCTAAGAAAAAACACTAACATGCTCAAAATAGGTAAACTTACTTATCTTGGTCATTGATGATGATCCATTGCATCTTATTGGTTATACTTGGCCAAGATTTGAGAGTAGGACCCTCCCTTGAAAAAGAGATAGAGAGAAAAAATACACCAATAAAAAATAAATAATTATGAAAATAAAATGAATTTCACATACCTCACCCTTCACTAATATTTTTTGTTGAGCCCTTACATCTTACTAGTTGCATGAGGTTAGAAATGGGGGAATAGGCCCTTACTTTCCTGTAACTAGCCTTTGGTGATGAGCCAATGCATCTTCCTAGTCACTTGAGACTAAGTGTAGGGGGTCACAAAAATAAAAGCAAGAGAAAAGTCAAATCATAAAGAGTAAAAAAAACAAAAATGATAAACCTTGCTTAGATGACTATATCAAAAGGAGAAATTTATCATATTAAAATATTTTATTAGGACTAACCACCTTTAGATGAAGCCATAAAAATTAGTGTTTTATAGGTTTAAAAAAAACTAAAAATTACCCTTTACTTAAAAGGATTAGGTCAATTTTATAATCCTTGTGAATTTTTAATGAATAATTTTCCACTTTCTCTATCTCACATAGATCTTATTTCCATTTCATCCCTTTAAAGGAAGTTGAAAGTCATCTATTGTATTAATGAAGTATCTCTATCATTACCTAAAAAAAGAAGTCAATGCATTTTTAGTTTTGTATAAAATTTATTCAATTATGTTTTCATACATTTTATCTCACATATATAATTTTATCCATAGGATTATCATAAAAATAGAGAATACATGAGATTTCATCACATTTCTAGTCATCTAAAATTCACATACTAAAAAGTAGCATATAAATTAAAATAAGAATACATAATGTCAAGTCACCAAAATAAATCAAAATATCTCGATATATCAATGTTAGGTCTATACATCATGTCTTAGTACAATAACCTCCATAGAGGGTAAGTGTGTCTAAATATCTCAAAAAGTAAGTAAAAATATACATGTACAATAGTGTGACCCTAAGGTCCCATTATAGGATGTTGGCACCATTCAGGTACCGAGTGTTTAGTATTCCTACTCCTCATCATATGAGAAGGCCCTAAGGCCAAGGATTTTCATGGCATATGGATCCTACTCATGTGGTGTCTCTTACTCATGTCCACTTAGGAGTTTGCACTTCCTGATGTCTATCAACTCAAAGAATCCTGACCTATTCTTATCCTAATGACCTCCTAAAGAGTCTTCACCTGAGACCCTAAGCCAACTATCTGACTATATATATATATATATATATGAGTGGCATCCATATATGTATAATAAGTAGGGGGAAAAACATATGTATTTTTTCTTATATCGACAATAAGATTTGCATCTATTAGAATTTAATCCTGAGTCAATCAGGTGTTCACCTCAAAAAAATTAATAAGAGTATCTCTGATAATCATCATCCATTGAGTAAATATATTTCAAACCACAATACAAAAGTAAACATTATATCTCTATCTATATAAAAAAATAAGAACAATAAATAAGTAATGAAACATGAAGGTAATTCAATAAAGAGGTTGACGTAAATAAAAGCTATTTTACTTGGGTCATCCGCATGCTAATCATTGTTAGAGTCTTCATTAGAACTCATCTCAACCTCCTTATCTCATGGTGATTTCCCTTCATTATATCTCTTGTCGTTACCTTCTATAATGACTTTATCTAATCCTTCATCTCCTCTAGCCACTACTTACTACTGTTGCATATGGTCATATTGTGGTGGTGGTAGTTATGGTGGTGCCTACTATTATTGATCCAAAACTAGTGCTATGATAGGTATAATTATATGTATCACCACTAATATGGTACCTCCTCCTACAATAGGTGGTGGCCCATCTTTTTCTCCTCTCATCTTCCCCCTTGCTACTGTAATGGGAGCCCTTGGTGTAATAAGATGCCAACCAAGTATCCCATGTTTGACATGCATGCTCTCTACTACTTATAAGTACTACTTGTGACATAGTTATATTAGAAACATATGGTAGCCTAATATAATAGGGTACCCTATATACACAATGCACCTATACATGTAAGATTTTGTTTATGACCTATCACTTACTCTCATAGGCTATGAGAGTGACTGCTTCATTTGCCCATAATCCTAACATTTCCTAATATAACTAAGTCACCATATCCATTGCTACCAATTTTTTTACTTACTTAGGAAAGGACATGAATGGTGTCATACTTTTCCATCTCAAGGCTCTAATATCCCCCACATATCCAACCATAACTCCTCTCTGGTAAGGGAATATGTACTCATATACCCAATTCATGATGAGTATGAGGTGGAAGATGAAAATATCTCACAACCTGTTAATCTAGTATAAATATTTATAGGTCCTTTCCAAAACCTCTTTATCCCATGAAAACCATCTCCCTATCTCCTATATCACCCTAATGATAGATGACCAATTTTACAATAGGAAATCAGTTCCCTTATCTTTCACTAGTTGGGAGGAAAGGATCTCTATAATCACATTACAAAGGGTCAGAATTGAAGAACCCTCCACCCATACCAATATAACCACATACTTGACACCCACATTGGGTGCACCTACATCACCAATGTTCTCCACAAAACTTGTGTCATCTCCTCGATTTGTGGCTTCTCTCAAGGTTAGGAGTTGGATTTTTACTGATAAACCCAATATATGATAGACATATGTAAGGGTGATCATCCACTCTCCTAGAGCCTATGGAAATCATAAAGTGTTTTAGTTTACATCCTAATATGTGAAAATTTAACATAGTAACCTTCTTAATGGGGCAACAATCCCCACCCATGTTATCCATAGAATCCCTACCTTATCTAACACATTCAACTCATCAACTGATAGTTGTCCCAAAACTCTCAGAAGCCACTATTGATCCTTTACTTAGCTCTAACATATGTATACACCTTGAAAAATACAATTAAAACATCCATAATCACTTTTTTGGCCTTAAAATTTTCTTTGAACTAATCTTTTTGGATTTTATGATAAAATTGTCATCTTTTGCACACGATGGTTACATAACCACCGTATGTAAAAGGAAATATTTTCACAATTCCTTTGTAGTGGTTACAAAACTATTGAAATGTGTTGATATTTATGTAACCACCACCTTAATATATACAACAATTACATAAACCATCATGTCAAAAATGTAACCATTAATTTTTAAATATCATCAATTTCACAATGATACCATTAGTTCTACCAGTCGGCCACCACTATCCCAAAAACCCTCCCAAAAGCTAAAAAATCAACCAAAATGTTATATTAAAAAAAATAAAAATAAAAAATCCTAACCTAACCAGTCTCTCAACCCCATACATGTAATTTATTTCTAAATTCACTAGATATGAATGCATTTTTAAATAATTTTTCAACATTAGAGTAAAAATGTAAAAGCGAGCATAACTATCCTATTCTTAACCTGCTCCTCATTTTTCTAGTATGTCTACCATGATATCCTTGTACTCATAGATTTGAATTATATCTCTGTCAAATCCTTCATAAAAAATCTAGATTTAATATTTCACAAGCAAAAAGTACAAAAATGAATTCCATTTTTGGAAATTTTTCAAATATATAGCCTATGTTATTTGTTGCTACATTTTTAAAAATTCCCTTAAAAAAAAGTTATTTTTCTCATGTTTTAAGAGGTATTACTTACCTAAATGTAAAAACCATGTCAAATGATAACAAATTTAACATTTTATTTTTTATAGCACTATTTCAAGGTATGTTATTTTTCATCTCAATTTTACCACGTCACACCATATGACCCTAAGCTTAGTCCCCCAAAAGGATGGTTCAAGTAATATCCTCAACCTAACATATATGTCAAGTAGACTTGTCCATGATTTAATTAGCTATCACTTTTTCAAAATTTTTGTAAAACTTCACTTGATTCCCTTTTTCTTCCTGCTTATAGGTCAAAAGGGTGTCTTGATTTTTTAAACTTCTCCACATAGGTAAGTAAGGTAAGTTTTCTAAACCTCGTCTTCTTTCAGAACAACCCTACTTAGGAACAACATCATAAATTCATGATGAGGTGTTTAATTGAGGTGGAAATATGTACACACAAAAAATTACATAGTGCAATATTTTTAAAAAAATATGATGATGATATAAGGACCTCCAACTAAATATGCTTAGATCTAATTCTCTTTGACTTATTTTTCATTTAATTGCTTTCTAGAATTCTTATAACTCAAAATTTCAATTTTTTGAGTGTTTTGCCTTAATATTTTTTATATTTCCTTCATGAAAAAACCACCACTATCCTTGATGAAAACACCACTTTTCATGATGAACTACCATTTTCTTAGCCTTTCTGCCATGACAATTTCATCTTTGCCACCTACAAAAAGTGATAATTTCATCACCTTTTATCCATTTTTATAATCAGCATCTGAGACTTTAGTTTTCATGTGTTTTCATGATTTAATTTTTATTTTCCTCTTTTTTTCATCTTCTAGATGGCCCATCTCATCTCTAATCCTATTTTTATTAATCTTTATTGAATTAACTCGACCAAGCTCACAATCAAGTTTTAGTTAACTCCAACATGAAACCTCCTTTTTTATTTAAGTATTTCACTTTCCTTAAGTTTTTAGATCCAAAATTTGAATTAGAGATTGGATAATTCAATCTTAAATATCCCTAGTCTACCTTTTTTATATTTTGTAAAAGATTTTCTTCAATTTGTGATCATCTTTTTCACACTACACAACTTTAGAGATAGAAATTCATTGAGATTATAACCAATTATTTATCATTAATGAATTAGTAAACCATAATAAAATTTATAATTTTTTCATAATTGTGTCTTTCATGTATTTATTATTTGTTTTATCTTTTTGTTAGAGATTTACCAAGGTCATTATTGAGAAAATGAACTAGCTACTTGAGGATAGTATACTCACAATAAATATTTTGCTACCTTCGCTTGGTCTTATCATTGATAAGGTTAGAGGTTTTATTTTAAATTTTATTTTATTTATTTATTAGATTATATTCATATTTCAAAAGATTTAGAAACCCCAAAACAAAAATAAAAGAAGCTCTTCTCCTCTCTTTTTTTTTGCCTAAAAAATAGTTTTTTGATTTATTTAATTTATAATTACATATCAAAGATTATAATAACATAAATTTTAATTTAATCCAAGTTATGTTATAATATATTTATTATTTTAAACTTCAAAAAAAAAAAAAAAAACTTTCATTTTTATAACAAGTTTACATTCATGAATGAAGACACACACAAACCCAAAACCTAAAAAATTAAACAAACAAAAACTTGCATGTTAAATATAGTTTATTTATATTATATAATGAATAAAATTTGTTTTTTTATAAAAATAATAAATTTATACTTTCATGCATTTAATTTTATATCATTCAAATTTAAAAGTAATCACTCAAAAAAACCTAATTTTCTAGCTTGCACATGCAAATTAATTTCTCAATACTTATAAATTTTGATCTATAAGTTTTATATATAGTTTTAATTTGTGTATTGAAACATTAAATTTAATAATATATAATATATATTTATCCAATAAAAATAAAAAAATTAAGTTACTTCATTTAATGGATATAAGTAAAAGCTTTCCAATCAAATTAGGAATTTCCAAAATCAGCACTTGGCATCAATCATATAGAATTTAATTTATAGCACTTGCATGTATAAAATTTAAAATAAAATTAAATTAAATTAAATTTTTTTTTAAAAAAAAATTACTTTCTTTTAATTTAATTTTTTCATTTAATCATTTAAAAAACACTTTATTCTCAACAAATGGCATACTTTATTTATTTTGCAAAACACTATTAAAAATACCCAAAAACACCACCAAACAAGCTTTGTTGAAACAAGTACAAGCCTAAAAACTTGATCCTACACATTAAAAATATAAATTAATCCTTTAAAAACATAATAAAAACAAGTTTTATGCTTCATACAGTCTTCACAACATTATATTTTCCCTTTCATGATGCTTCTAGAGAACCCATACCTTTACAAAGTAGACATCTTTCCTAAAGTTAGAACTTCATTTCAACTACTAAAATTGAAATCGATATCAACATTAAGATTAGAATAAATGTTTTAAATTATAATACCATTCCATACCTCATAATTATACAACTCAATTATATTTATGATAAATACCATGTGGAATCACAACCAATAATTATACCCATCCATATTCAAGCTCAGTAGTATAATGATCTCCAAGTCTAGACCTTCACTCTTCCTTTTATTTCTCCTCAGAACTAGATTCATCATATTTCATTCACTTTTCATATAATATTATATATACATAGTCAATTTAATAGATTCAACCATTTCCCTAGAGTCATCTAACCTAATTACACCTAACTCCTCATTCTTAGCATTGACCAAGAACTCTAACTCCTTGTTCTAAAAATTACTAAGGATTCTTAGAGTTTTGTTTCCTCTCAATTTGAAGCTCTTAATGAGAAAAGTGACATGGCATATATTTTATGGTATCATCATAAGCACCATTTTCAACTTGTCATCCAAAATCATGTTCTTACACATCAACCCAATTAGCCAAATCCCTATAACCATCATCCCATCATCTCTTCATCAGTTGTCTTGGCCAAAACTCAAGAATTTGAATGTATGAAAGTTAACATGCTGATTTCCTCATATACAAATCTGACAATAGTTTCATCATGACATATTCCTACAATTGATTTCTGATACCTTGTAATGAATCTATAATCCCATCATCACCATTCTTATAGTTTGGATGATGATTTCAATTAGTACACATTTCATGACTATTATTGAATAATTTGAGTGATTCATCTAACTCCCTAGTCACAAATTTCACTTTATATATGGAACCATCAATTAGCTATGGTATCCTATCTCATACACTTTATTGATATGTCATCATTATACTATAGTTTCTTACACTACATAATTTATTTCCTCTATATGTCAAGCCTTTAATGTGTCTTTATTTCTTGAGTTTATTGCATGCCTTAAATTATTCTATATCTAACACCTTACCACTAGTTTTTATTTTTGATTCAACATTATTATATCCATTTAGTTTTCATTTATTGTTATTTTACACTAGGTCTTTCCCTTTGATTTTTTATCCTTATTTATTCTATATCTGACACCTTACTACTAGCCTTTGTTTTTGCTTCAACATTCTTCTATCCACTTACTTTTAATTTATTTTTATTTTTGAACTAGACTTTGCCCCTTCAATTATTTATGCCTTTAATATGAATTCTTATATTGAGTTTATTGTGTGTCTTATATTATTCTATCGCTAACACCTTACCACTAGCCTTTATTTTTGCTTCAACAATATTCTATCCACTTAGTTTTTATTTATTGTTATGTAGCACTAGACCTTGCCTTTTTAATTGTTTATCCCATTCCAAATAATTGTGCACATTTCTTGACTATGACATCATATACATCGAGATATTCCATCCTATAATGTATTGAATTCTAAAAGAAGTTGTAAGTTATTTAAAATATCCCTCTTTTTATTCTTATTTGTTTTTCACCACTTGACCTACCTATTTTTTATCGTTTTCTTATTTTAATCTCCTTAACTTCTTACTTGTGTGATATTATTCTAAAAAATCAAATATTAAAAAATATTAGATTGGAAAAATCATAATATATAATCCTTTATCTTTGGTCAACACATATCATGCTTATTTTCCTATGCTAGAGTGTTTTTCATATACACGTTACACACATACTTCTCATGATATTATTTGATAGGATGAGATGTATGATATACAAGTTTCATATGATCATAGATTATAAGATGTTATAGAAATAATTTTATTCCCATACCCTATAGGTCATTATCACATTGGTGGTATGCCTTATGTCTGGGGAATTTATATACAAAATAATTCTTAGTGTTATATTTCTTGATTTTTATGTATCATATAATTAATTTTACATTAATTATATAATATATTACTAGTGCCTGCATTTTGTGTGTTATATGGATATCTGCATTCTTTGGTTACTTTAAAATTATCATATTTTTAAATTGTATTCATTCCTATGGTTGTTTGATTATTTAAATGTGTATGGTTGTGCATGTTTGAAAATTTTTTATCAATGTCTTGTTTAGTCCTTATCCATATAGGATCCTAGATTTGTTATGTCATGTCATGTCATTAAGCCTTTTAAGTCCTATATCCTTATGTTATAATTTCCTATATGTAACTACATACTTGTGTGTGATTGTTGAAGTATAATATGCAATATTTTATGTTTGAATCCATGGTATTGATCATATACATTATCATTTGTAGCATTACTATGTTTGATTCCTATGCTACCATGGTTTTTGCCAAGCATCTAATGTGTGTGCTTTATTTCTTTATCTAACCCTACTAAGACACAATTACAACATTAGGGGCATGTTATTTGCCCCTATATTGTTTTTTTATTTGGGGGAATTTTCTCCTTACCTATCTCCATAAGATTATTCCTATATATATCTTACACATGTAAAGCATTAATTATGTCATATTATTGGTCTCTTTCTCTCTCAACCTGACATGAGGATTCAAATATTACCATTGATTGATACATAACATTATTTTTTGATGATTATACACATGCTTATATATTTTTCAAAATAATTAACAAGATTTGGCTATATATTATATAATGGCACATGGTAATTTTAATGTTTTGATTTGAGATAAGTGATTTTATGAACAAGTTTTATCATCTCTCACCTCAAAATGGGGGCATGTATCTAAATATTTTCAATATTATTTAAGCTTGACAAAAATATTTTAAATATTTAGAGAATTGAGAATATTTGGTTGAATTTAAGGCATAATAAATGGTCATATTACATGTATTTATTTCTTTGATAAATAAATGGAAAATATTTGTTAGAAATTACATTGAAATTTGTAATTAGATTGAGCATTAAAAGTTGTTTGATTGTTATGGAAACAAGGTTCATATATCAACAATTGTATTTTATCATATGCTTGTATTTTTGTTTACATTTTTTATTTCCATTTTATATTCTCTATAATATATATGCATTGACTACTTGATTTCAATTAATAATTTTTTCATGCATTCTATTTTTTTCCAAGAAACGACAATGGATGTGGGAGAAGTCTATTTTAAATCATTATTTGATTTATTCATCCTTCCATAGGAAAATAAAGGTACATAATTCAATTAGTTATTATTTCAATTTGACACATGCATATATTCACATCACATGCCCACATAAAAAATAGTGGCATTATGTAAACACCTAATTTTAATAAAAGACTATTTTACATCATTTATTTTCACCATTTTATTATACTTGGTCCACTTGTGTATATTATGTTATTTTTTAACACTTCATACCTCACACTAGAATATTTTCAGACTTTAATACCTCTATATGTCTTCAAAATTAACCTTCTTTTATATTTTCAGCCTTATTTATCTATATAATAAGCTTTTTGTCCTGAGTCTTAGAATTTGTTTCTCCAAAGATAGATTTCGCAATTACAGGTGAACCTCCAATTATATCCTATGAATATTTGATAGACTATCAAATCCATCCTCTATGGTTTTTTGGATGCTTCTATCTTAGCCTTATTTACCATGCATTTGATTTCACTTATTGTTATTTTCCATGGTTGGGCATTACTCATGTCATATCCTAGAGAGCCATATATACAAGATTATCTTTAATAATTTATCAAGTATTAGCTGAGTGGTGAAACTATCTCCACTATTCAAGTTATAATATTTATTGATCATATTTATTTCTACACTTATGATGGAGCTAGAACATTTATACTTCAACCTTATTCAATCCATTGTGGCATCATCTAATTATACCAAAAAGAGCATAGGTAATTTTTCATGTAGTTTTCATTACACTTCAATAAGGTGAAGAGACAAATGTATCACTTGAAATTCTACTTACATGTATAAGATAAAAATATTGACTCTAATTCCAAGCATGTAAGATATGTAACTACAATTGCTTTGGGCATAGCCTAAATTACCTAACTTTACATACACTTATTTGATTATAATTTTTACAAGGTAGGTCAAGAAGAAGAAAGAAGAAAAAATAGAAAAAATATGCCCATCAATCCTCCATAATAATCACACAACACTATATGCCATTACACAATACACTCACATAGAAAATGTAAAATCTAAAAAGTAGTAGGGATAAATTTAATAACTTAGAATAGATTTGGTGTTATAGAGATGGTCTAACAAATCCACCAATGGAATATTCATAATTTACCATTTAAATATTGATTTAATCCCTTGATATTCAAAGCTCTAATTTTCACACAGACTTGCATCATCACTCAGAGACCAAATATTCCATATTTAATATCCCAAAATTATTCTTAAACATGTCAGATTCTTATATCCTTTGTCATTTTATTACTTTTAGTTTGTTACAATTTTTTTTGTTTTATTGGTTAAATATTTTAAGACACTTAGGGTTCTAAATTTACTATTTGGATTGTATTTACTATTTAAACCTTTTGCCACCCTTTTAATAAAATGTGCATTAAGTTATTTTCTTAGTGTGAATTTTAGTTAATATATTTATCTCCTTACATGTTAATATTGAATCATTTTGTTATGTTTCTATAAAATAGGATTTAGAAAAACTTAAATATTTTACATATTTAGATGGAAAAAAATAAACATGTTTGTATATAGATTAAGAATAGGGTAAATTTTAAGAGATTATATCTGAAACCTCTTTAGATTTATTTAGGTGAATCTGATTTTTAATTTTGATGAATCTATAAGTTTTGAAGAATGTTTTTCCAGTTTTTAGGGTTTCTATAAAGGCACCACCAAAAGGTTTTTTTGAATAGCTCAACCAAATGGCCCAGTCAAAAGGCTCTACTGAATGACCCAACTGAAATGCTGTGTCAAATGATTCCACCAAACGGTTCTATTAGATGACTACATTGAATGATTTCCTTATTCTTTTATACCTGGTCCTAGTAGGTTCTAGAATACAGTCCTTGATTTTTTTATTTTCCTTTCTTCTTCCCATGCCTTTAAGCTTTAACCTTAGTGAATGTTCATGCAGTTCCATTTGGTACTATCATTTAGTCTGTCATTTGGCACCACTATTTGACACTATCATTAGGCACTTTCATTCAATAATATCAAGATTTAGAGGTGTTATCATTTGACACTATCATTCAGTTCTTTTGATTGGAATTGTTGGTATTCATTATTCAGTGTCATCATTTAATTCCTTGGTTTGGGTTCGGTTGGTTTCTTTGTTTGATATCAAGGGTAGGAGTATAGTATGTGTGTGTGTGAGAGAGAGAGAGATGAATTAAACTATATTATAAGATAATTCTATAAAAATTTGGTGAGACAACCCCAAAACTAATTTATATCCCTAAAATTTTGATAATCTAGTCCCATCTACCGACCCTAAAAATTTATCAAAACTAAAATAAAAAAATTAGAATATTCATGAATTAATGAATATTCACTACTAAAATTTATCTTGATTAAGAAACTTATGCATGAATAATTATCTTTGAGAAACCATTATAGTAAATAAATTAATTTATTTAAGTAATATTACTAATAAATTAAGAACTTGAGCTTTTTAATAATGGAAACATTGATATATTATCTGGAAACAACATGACAGATTTGAAATTTTTAATTTTCAATAATGAAAAAGATATATTTTTTATGATATAAAGACTCAATTCTGAAAGATTAACTTTTGATCAATAAAGATAATATATTACATGTAACCAAAAAAATACTTAATAAATTATATATTTGTATTTATAATTTTATTAGATTTATTTTTTTAGATCTTACAAATGAAGTAAAGTACCATGAAAGAATTTCTGGATAATTTTCAATGTGGAAGATTACAAAATTACTTTAATATTTAATTAATATAACAACTATTTAACACTACCGCCATATAAACTTATAGAGGATTTTTTTTTTAGATATTTTATACTCAATAATCTTATGAGTATGAAACTTAGAATGATTTATTAGATTTTTTTTTGAATATATTTACTATAATACATATAAATAATGAAAAATTCATTCTTATATCAAGAAAACAATATTGTATTAATAAGAATGACAATATTGTACCATTAATAGAACATGTGTTTTCCATGATAGATTAATGGGGATTCACGTTGGTAAGTAGTATCTATTGTATGTTATAATATTGAGGGTGTTTTTTATTTAAAATATTTACATTAGTATATGTGTGAAAATAAGGGCATTATAGTAAAAAGGGGTCCATAAAATAAAAGGATAGGGTGATAAATTTTAAAAATAAGGGGATTATTGAGAATATTTTGTGATATGAATCATTTTTACAAAATAATACTATTATTAATAAATTTTAATTTTATGATCGAACTATCAATATATTATTATTTTATATTTTATATAAAATGGTATATTATTGTTTATTTAATGTATAATTTATTATATTATGTCCATTTAAATTATAGATATTTGTATTATAATATTGAATTATATGTAAGTTAATATGTAAATTATGTTTTTTAATTATATAGGAGTTAACATCTTATTATCACTCAAATTATTTGTATATTTCATTTCATTGATGTGTATAAATAGAGACTAGACCACTTAATTAATATAATTAATTGTTTTAAATCTATTTAAATTTGAGTATTATTTTTTTTCAAGAATATTTTTGAAACCACCACATAATTATATTATATAATTTGTATGTGGAGCTAACTACTTGATATTTAATGGACACATATCTTTAATAATACATGGTATTTTAGATTAGTATTTTTATCATAAAAATCTCTAAACTATCATAATTTATTGGTATTATGATATATAAAGAAATTGTGATATATATGTAAATATCAATTTTATAAAAAATAAAAAAGATTAATTAATTTCATACATAAAAGAAATTTTTGATTTTAAATTTGAATTTTTTTTCAGACTTAAAAATAACAAAAACTCATTCAAAATGTGTTGGTTTTATAGAACTCATTTAGTGAAATATTTTAAATTTAAAGTTTAGATTTTTTAATAAATTTTCATTTAGGTAATTTATTTAAAAATATGATTAAAACTATTTATTTTTATAAAAAAATAGATTAACCTTTTTTTTTATTCGTTACTAAATTCAATCATCTAGGTTTCCACATCATGTATCCAACTTTTTTGGGAGTACAGTGGTAGGGTATGAGTCATGTGACATTTGGTGATCATGAAATAAATCAAGTGCATGACCAAGGGTTAGGTGATTTGTATAAAAATGGATATTGGGTAGTTGTTTATTAAAACTATAAAATACCTATGTTTTGTTGAGTGATTTGTTATATTCCCTTGGATAGACCATTCGAAATCAAATTTATAGTGTTCATGGATGTTAGTGTTCAATTAATTTTAGTATTATTTTTAAATGTATTTTTATAGAAAGTTAAGTAGATATTCCACTCTAAGTTTCATTAATATGTATTTTTTCAAGTCAAAGTTTTCTTTTTAAGTTTTATGTTATAGGAAAAAAATTAAAATATTATTTTAAGATATTTAATAGCTATAATCACTATCACATAAATAATATAAAATAATATACAACTCTTCAGATGTAATCTCCACATGCTACATATATTACATATATTAATCCACATTCTAAATATATTACTACTCCATACATGATTACAATTAGCATGTTTTTATAGAGGTGAAATACCGAATGTGAAGTTATTTAACATTTAGGAATGAGTCTTGATCTCTTTTAAATGTTTGTGTATTAGCCTAGCTTTAAGGAATATAAGCATGTAAGTAAAGGAAATAAACACATCAATCAAAAAGAGAGATAACACAAAATATACCCTGGAGAAATTCAATGTGAAAAAAATCCAACAAGACTAAAGCCATGTTTCCTCATCTCCACTATGTTATGTAGTTTAAAATATTTTTGCCTCTTGAAATTAAAAATAAAACAAACCTTATGAATGCTACACTCATAATGATCTATTCAATATTTAGTGGAAGACTTACATCCCAAGAAGGAAAAAAATTTGAATTTAAATTTCACAGCTCTGTAAATATCAAATCAATCACCTAAAATTAAGCATCAATGAAAAAATAAGAATAAAGACTCAAACTCAAAAATAAGGAATAATAATCCAACTTCCAACCATCTCATTGTGATTTCTACTATTTTCTGATCTCCTTCTAATTTCTCCTTTGTAATCTACCTTCCAATACCTTTATTTATGTTTTTCCCTACCTCATAAACCACAAAGAAACTAAATTGATCCATAAAATGAAGTGGAAACATCAAAAAACATTCCAATACATGTCGCTACGGAGGCCAACATTTAGGCTATGGAGATGACCAATTGGGCTTTGGAAGTTATCAATAGTTGCTCTCGAGACCAACTAAAAAGGAAGACTGTTTAGCTTCTAAGGGCCGTAACTTTTGCATACGATCTCAAAATCATATTATATTTTTTTAACTTATCTTATTTTTTGAGAGGAATCCAAATTTGTAATTGAAAATTAATTTTGAATTAAATATATATTATTTTATCTTGTAAAACAAAAACTAATACTTTCTAGATCTCAACATTTTTGTAAATTACTCATATCTAATAGTTGATTATTTTACCAATTGAGTTGGATGATAAACATGATCAAATTTCTGATCAAGTTACATGTTTTTCATTTAATGCTAGTTGGAAACTGAAACAAGTTTTAAAATTAAACTTTATGATAATTTGAAATGGCATCTTGTGAAATATTAGTTATATGTAGAACGATATATTTGGTTCCATACAACCTATAAACATCTAAATTTTGTAAAAGATAATTTTACATAGTGCCTTATCCATAATTTATCATATTTCACATATTTTTTAATATTTTCAAATTTTTAGGATTTCTCCAACCCCACATTGGTTTCCATTTATCCCTTGAGCCTTAAAATAACACCTAACACTTATCAAAATTTATGTATTGGCATATTTAAACTAAATATAATATATTATAATGATCCCCATAAAATATGATCCACTATTTACTCTAGGTTAGACTTACATCCTATGTGATTCTATCTTGTGTAGACTCATGCCTTGCATGAATCTCTCCATTTTATGTTTGTAGGTCCTTTTTATTGATGCAAATTATATCTCACCTTTAACTTAGTTCCTTATATTTTTTATTTTTTCTAACATTTTCTTCTTATCCTATAGTTCCTTATATGCACAAATCATCATAAACTATTTAAAAAAAAGAAAAAGATCATTGAAAAGAATAATAAAATAAATGTCAAGACCTAGAGCAAAGATAAACATCAAATATGTTTATTCCTCCTAATTCAAGTTGAGCTTCATTGATTCATATCTTATACACTTTTTATGGAGTTTTTTAAATCTTAGTTTCTCATCATCCCCTTGTATCAAATCAAGATTTTAACTTACATGTAGCTACATCATCACTTCTAAGGAAGAGGAGGTTCAAAAACTTTGCTCAAAATATTTCATTTACACTTACTCATAACTACATTGAGGTATAATTACAATACATGGGATACTTAATTTTCAACATTACTTTGGTGGTTTCCCAACTCCATAACCCATTTTTTGTTTTTAGTGCTAAGCTAGGTCAAATAGAAGGAATCAATAATTTAAACACATTTTGACTCATAAACTAGGAAAGCATAGGTAAAATAAGATCACAAAATAGGAATCAATTTAATAATAAAAAATAAAATTTCATAAGCTTACATAAAGAAGACTTGGTATAATATAGAAAGACTCGATGGTATAAGTCTTTTCAATGTGTGTCTACCCAGGTCAAACCCTCACAATGTGTGATTATATCTAGGAGGATCTAGAGGTCAAATCAGAGTTCAAAATAGTGCATAGCCAACTTACATAGTCATATTATAGATTTTAAAAAATCATATTTTAGTTATAGCAAGGTGTGATCGTTTATTATCTATTATTGTTACTTTTCATAGCCTAGTTCATTCATCACTTTGTCTTGTTATTGTTATTAGCCAATCAGGTAGATATAAATTTATAGCTATATTTTTAGATATTTTTATCGCAATAGTTTATTCCTTATTTTTTATAAACTAGAATTAAGGTAATAATAAGTGATAAAACTAACTCTTGAGTATATTCACCCTAGGGTTTCATAAAACCTCCTACCATTAAGGATTAATCTCTTTATTAAAATATAATTTTAGATTTGCTTCTAACATTAGGGTTTACTCCATTCTTAACTAACCATAGGGTTTCATTTTGATTACATGTCTTAGAATTGATTATAGTAATGATAAAAATGGATTTGAATGTTTTCTCTTTGTTGAATGTTAAAATAAATAAATAAAAATAAATAAAGCATAGACAACCTTAGGATTTGTAATTATGTTCCTACATCTTCTATGATTTATGATGAAGTTGTATCTCTTACTATCATTCAAATTAATACACCTACCTCAATCACCAATGGTGAGACCAAACCTTTGAATAAAACCATCAAGAGTACAATCATTCCTACATATGAACTATTGACTATGATCCATGCTATAAGTAGTTTGCAAATGAAATTGCATATTTTATCTTTAAAACAAGAAATATTTAAATCTATCATGAACAACAATCCAATTCCTTGTAGAACCATACAAAAAGACATATTTGACATGGATTGTTCACATAACTTGATATCTCTAAAATTTAAATTATTTGATGACTAGGGGATACTCAAGCTTACTTTATTGACAAAATTAAATTTTATATATGATTGTGATGACTATCATTTGATGATGCTTAAGTTATTATTTATAAATTTGATTTCTAATTCCTTAAATTCATTTTATTATTTGACTATTGGTTTTATATATTCAATGATATATTTTTTTAAAAATGTCCTAAATCATTACATTCCCAAAAAATGGATGTAAAACCAAATATAAAAGTATTCAAAATCTTAAATATGTTCCAAGAAAATAAATATGAGATTAAATATTTAGATTTGGTTGTTATATGAGTTAATTTACTTATCAATCATGTTATATTCAAATACAACTTATCTTTATCAATAGTATAATAAAACTTATTAAAGATAAATTATTCAACCATCTACAAATCATTTATTTTTATTATATGTAAAACCATTTATCTAGATAAATAAAAATTAATCAAACCCAAAATCCAAACAAATATTAATGAATCAAACAAATATAATACTTATAATTTAAATAAGATTTCATTTAATACTAAGGTAAAATAAACAATAATGCAAAAACATTACAATCATTATAATAAAATCTACATAATTTTTTAAAAATAAATACACTATATTAAAGAAATTAATGGGAAAAAAAACTTGACCAAATTTTCTTCAATACATAAAATATTTTCAAACTATAAGTCAACATATTTCAAAGACAAGTAATTTTGTTTATATCATATGAAAAGGGGTATTCATCAAATAAATGCATTTATTTAAGAAACAATATTCAATATCTAATCAAACAAAACAATACCATGCTTCTAATCAAATTTTTATAGTAAAGGTCATTATTTACATAAAAAATCAACCTCCTAAAGGTATTTCAAAATCATGAAACTTCAAAACAAATGAGCAATATGAATGCAAATAAAACTTTGATGATGATAATTTATTTTATGATTAGGCATATTGGGGGATATTAACACCCCCACTATATGGATTAATGCCTCACAAAGTATAACATTATATTTGGTCATATACATGTTATATAATTTTTCTTACACATTACTTTTTTTTTTGGTTTTGTTTTGCTTTAGTAATGTTTCAATACATCTAATCATTTGTTTGAGAGAGTTAATACATATTTTTATAATTAATTAAATTTATTTTAAAAAAACATTCATTGTCTGCCTCTCATTCATGGTGATTATCTCATTCACAAACTATTGTTTATTTACTTATTAAATACCTCTTTTGATTCTGAGTCTACTAAATATATACATTGATGACTATAATTTAAGTGATATATTTACACTAGTCATACATAAACCTAGTGATTAAGTGATACATCATTATATACATAGTTTATTATGTCAATTCAATATTAAAATTTAAAAAAAAAATTAATTAAAAAAAAATCATAAAAGATAATGAAAAAAAAAATTATTTTCCTGTATTTTTATCATTTGATTGATGCATGTCATGTCTATTTTACTTATACTAAAAAGTTTTATACGTTCATGTTTCTCACATATACTTCTCAAAGTATATTTTGAGTAGGTAAGATGTAAGATATTCATGTTATATATAGTTATAGACTCATTCACACCTCACTAGTGGTTGAAACATTTCTATATACTAATGATTATTACATGATGACATCTTTTCTAGTTTTTTTATTCTATTTACTATATAGATCCACTTTACATAATCATATATCTTGAATTTTTTGTTTACATAGAATATACAAATATTGATTGTGTAAATTGATATATTACTTAACCTATTGTATTTATTTTTTATAGTCTAGTTTTGTGTGTTTCATTTGTTATTTTTGCTTGAATCCAACTAATTAGATAGATCTAATTTTTTATTTTCATGAATGTATACTTAGATCTATCTAATTACAATTATTTTAATTTTATTTTGAGTAAAAACTAGAATTAAGGTAAACACCAACAAATGATGTGCATTTAAAGTTTTAAAAATTGTTGAGCCTTAAGTTAACATAGTCTCTTTCTTGAAGGAAGAGGGAAGAGGGAGCGCGGTCACGGATGTGGCCGTGCTGAAACCCTAACCTTTACGGCTGCCTTCTTGGACTTTGGCGACCAGATCCCGGTCTACAAGCTGATGTATGGTGCAGACAAAGGGATCCATGGTGTTTTTGTGCGGCGCTGTAATGCGAGATCTATTATTGCGTGGAACTTTATTTTTGCTTCGGATTTCCGTATTGCGGATGGAACCTAGGCTAGATTTTTAGCCCGAGTTGGACTGCCATCCTGATCTAGTTTGCGAAGGAAATAGTGAATGGATGGGGGAGCCGTATAGGGTGCTCAAGGAGGTCACCGCAAGGAGTCGATCCAGGTTCTGGCTGAGTTACATGTGCATCTCATCATTGGATGATGCAGGGAGCCATACAGGGTGTTCATGGAGGCCGCCACGACTGTGGACAGCAATGTGAGTGCAAAGGCTGCAGCCGTTGTAGAAGAAGAGGAGGAGCTTGAGGAACCAGAATTGGACTCTTAGATTTCTCGACTTGGCTACGGCCGTCTTTATTGCTAGATCTGATGGTGTCTCTGTCAAATCAAAGGGACTGAAAAACCAAGGTATTTTATAGAATTTTAATGTCCCGATTTGCTCTGTTCTATTTTATAACATCTTTGTGGTTTCAGGTCCCTGTAAAACCTGGTTTTTTTGCTACTCTTTAGTAGGTTTTAGGACTGTTGTTCCTGGTGGTTGTTAATGCTTTATCTTTCTTGATTCTGTTAAAGGGTTTCGGGGTCCCTTCAAAACCTGCTTTTACCTTAATCTAAAACATAGTCTCTTTCTTGAATAAGAATCAAAATATAATGATACCATAATATTTTATCTACATGGAACAAGTGCCAACATTTAAAATTGATGAATGTAGTAATGCAAAGAAAAATAATGACAGTAGTGATTTCTAAGTTAAAAATATGTGTGAGAAGTTATCCAATATATGTTTTACACCAACAAGGCTAAAGAATATAAAAATGATGTGAATTTATTTTATATTGGTTACCTTTATATAACTCCCCAAAACAATGTAAGACTAACACAAATATAAATAGTTATTTAAGTACAATCAATTGATGTTAATGGTATTATTGTTACAATATAAGAAAACAAATAAAAATTCATACTCTTGTCCAAACCATTTATAAAAATATATGTTTGGAGTCAAATGTACACAAAAAGATAGGTTATAATGGTCAAGGATTAATAAAGAGTAAAAATGACATTATAATCTATTCTTCCAATTACTCATCAAGCTAAGAAATGAACTGGATAAAATATTTATGAGTTAAAGGATCAGTAAGATGATATAATTAAGGAAATAACTTTTAATGTGGCTAATGGATATCTAGGAGCTTAGAATGATGATAATGTTAATAAAAAATAATAAGTCTTCTTCATGATTGATTTAAGAAGTCTAAATGAATGATTCTCAAGAGATGGAAAATATCTGAAGATTGCATCTCTGAAGTTAATTAATTTTTCCACACAATATGATATATCATCTTTTTACATATTTTATAATGATGATTTTATAACAAAATATTTAAGAATTAATGTATATTTTTTTATCAGTAAAACCAGGGTTTGGGGGGTTCCTCATGATTTTATTAATATCAAAAAAAATCTATGCATAAAATTTAATCTTCTCTTCTTAAAAAAAAGACAAATACTTATAAATGATATAATAAAAATAACTCATACAAACTATTTAATACAATCAATATCCATAATTTTTAATATTAAAATAAATAAAAAATTAAATCCCATAAATAAATAAAAATGACTAAAATCATCTCAAAAAAAATGAAAAAAAGTTATAGAACCTAAATTATAATATATCACTGAAATTAAAAAAAAAATAACATCTTAAAATATTAAATTAGAAATATAGATTAAAATCTACTAGACCTACTTGGCCCAAAGGAGAAGCCAAGATTACAAAACAAAAATCAAACACCACAACTGAAGTGCAGTAAATCTTATTGAATAAGATTTGAATGAAGCTTAAATAACCAACTTCTTTCGATGAGATCTAATATAGCATGAGGATATGCATGATATAAATATTGGTATTAATAAAATATGTAAGAATTTGAAGTCAGGGTTTTATTTAAAATTTTAAATAAATAATAATATATAATTTTTATATTAATAATAATATTGGATTTTTTCATAGTTGTATGTTGATATAATTGGTGTTATCACTTATATTGTAATAGATAATTTTGTTGATAAATTTTTGTGTTAAATTTGTGAAATAAATGATTATAAACATGCATCTTAAAGTGAAATAAAAAAATTCTTGATATTGATGTTATTCAATTTATTGGTTGATTTAGATATATTTTTTACATTTTTAAAATATAAGCAAGGAATGTCTAAGAGTCATTTTACACTAGCTAACATTGATATGATTGTTGATTATATTTATGGATATAAGATTAATTCATTTATAAATGAATTTTTTAAGCTACAATACAATTAATATTAATCCTAGTGATTGCATAAGACTGCTTTTATTACACATCTTGGACACATGAATACAAAAATTCATGGATGAATTTTTCTTTCATAATTTGAATTTATATACTAATTTTCCTTTCGTAATTTTATTGATGTAATAAATCTATTTCATTATGATTTTTAGACTTGACAATATGTAAGATAATTATCAAATATCTATGACATATATATTGATGATTATATGGATGAAATATCAAGTAAATCAAAGAAAATATAAAAACTCGTCCATGACTTGGAGAAGATATTTTAAATATTAATACAATACAAAGTATGATCCATGTGACTTATGGTAAATAGTTGGTTCTAGTTGTCCCAAAAAGAGTCATTAAATTCAAAGTAAAAAATTATTATTTAAATGTCTTTTAATATTCTTAAACAATTAATAAGTTTGTAAGGAAAAAAATAAATATATTATAAAATTTGTTGCTCAACTGATCGATAGTACACAAGATGTTACTTGGTTATTAAGGAAATATGTTAAATTTGAATGGCATGAGAAATATTATAAATCCTTTGATGAAAATAAGATGCATATAGCCCACCCTCTTATTATTATGCTACTTATTCCAAAAAGAATGTTATTTCTATACATTTTTGCTATTAAACATACTTTCAAAAATTTACTTGCAAAAAAATGATGATGATAAAAAGGAAATAAAAAATTATTATATCAATACAAATCTGGTGTATTACACGAGAAATTGCAAATTAATGAAAACATTATTCTTAGATATAGGGTTTTCAACTAATAAAATTAGAAATTATATTCTTAACAATTGAAGATATCTTATTTTTTTAATTTTTAAAAAGAAGTTTGGAAGGTCCCTTACCCATTTATTAAAATCATATAAACCTATTACATAAGTAGATTCTAAAAAACTCATATTTAAATTATAAATAACTAATAACATTTCTTTTAAAAACAACACAATTAAAATTTTCTTTATAACTAATATAACAATATTTAGAACAAAATAAAATGAAAAAACATTCATTTTTTTAACCAATATAAAAACATCTAAAATAAATGGAAAAAAATCCACTACTAACTTTTTCATTCAAGACAACAACTTCCACAATTTAAAAAAACAAACTATTACATAAAAATATTATAAATAAATTAGAATTCAAATAATCTACATCTGACCAAAAAAAATATTTATGTAGACATTGTAATAGTTTTATCTCTAATCAGTAATCATATTCTTATGAGATATAATATCCATGATGTATTAATCCTTCCCTCTTCAATAGAATTTCTTGTTTTTACTAAAATCCAATATTTTGAATAATACAATATTAAGGTGTTCATAGCACAAACAAAACCAAAGGAGGAGATCCATTAAGAGATGAATAATTTTTCAAAGGAAGAGACCACACAAATACTTGAAAGACCATTGTTTTCACTAGATCTGAATTCCTCATCTCAAGGGGGAAAAAAAACCATTATTATGATAAAATTTGATAATACAATGATGATATTCAGCTTTTGCATGTCTAACTTTTGTAGTCCCCTCTAATGTAAATCAAAAGTTCTTCTTTGATGAAAAAAATTTCATAGGCTTTTAAACAAAAGATAATATTTATTTGAAAAAAAATTATTTATAATATATTATTTATTTACAAAAAAAATTCTCTAACCTTTATCCAAATATCCTCTAACATTCCATCATATAAATATAATTTAACACATATTTTTGAGAAAGTTCGTTGGGAGAGGCTCCAGTTTCTAGATATAAAGAAATAAACTTTCCAAATGTGTTGTTAATAAGTCTTAAGGTTGGAGCTTTCATGGGTAATATAGTTGGCTAAGGGTTTTGGGTTCTTTTTTATGTAGGTCTCGAGGTCGATTCTCCTTGGCTGGGTTATTAAGGCTGGACGTGCATCACTAGCCCTCAAAAGACTAATCTCACCTCCACTTACCCTAATAAAAACTGTAGAACAGAGTCGCAGTATCCCAATTAAAATCGAAAATACCTCTAAATAAAAAAAATCTTAAAATTTAAAATTTAAAAATAGAAAAAAAAATTAATAATCCAAAATCAAATAAAAACCAAAAAAATATATTATATAATAACACTTAAATGAAGGTTATCATAATTTCATGCAAAGAGCAACCTTTATTAAAGACTAGGGCCCACATTAAAGAATCAACTACTTGTCTTCCAACGATTCAAAAATAAGAAGGAAAAATCCTTGGCCACAAGGATATGAAAATATTTCCCCCAACAAAGGGGTTTAAATTTTTATAAATCCACAAATGTAGACATGCAAAGCTCACCCAAAATATGTGAAATCTACACATCAACCCAACTGTAAGACATGAATCATATCTAATTTATTCACTTTAATAGGAATTACGATAAATATATCCAATTCATAAGTAATAGAATCATTACATTTCTAAACCAAATCTCACAATTTTTGGCCAACTGATCCTTCGAAGGAGCCATGAACCAAATCTAGCTGTAGAGGAAGAACCAAGTCCATTGTTTGATCTAGTTGTGATGGAAGTGTATGAGTATGTAATGGAGGAGGACATGAGGTGTTGCAGAAGATCGTCAATGTTCTACTGGAGGGAGGATTTCCTCCTTTCCCCTTTCGATAAATTGATGGAGGGCTTGGATTTCGTCCTTGTCTTCATCATATTTCAGTAATAATATTGATATTTAATTAAAAAAATTATGTAAATTATTTAATTAATTAATTATTAATATTTTAACCACTTTATTATCATTCCAGTGAAGGAAACATGAATCTAATCAATTTTTACCTCTTACTATTATGTTTTTATTTTCTAAAAATTATATAAGGTGTTTAATTAATTAATTGTTAATATTTTAACTAAGCTATTATTACTTTAGGAAACATAAATGCAATCAATTTTACAGATCAAACTCACATTAAACTATATCTATACATCAATTCTTAATTTTATAAATAATTATAAGTGGAAAAAATATTTTTAGTTTATAAAAAATACAATTTCAAAAAAGTTATTGTTGATTTTAGATAAAGCAAAGAAATAATTGAAAAGTTTGATGAATTTATAATTTTATTATAATATCATACACAATTAATTAATTACAATTAAATATTTACATGCATAGCTCAATTAAAATCTTAACGTCCCAATCACATTTAAATTTGATCCAAAAAGAAAAGTATTAGATTGACCATAAAAACACATCACTATTTTTAATTTTTTTAAATAAAATCCACCAAACATAGTCCCTTGGGTTGAGTAAAATCCACCAAACATAGTTGAACGTCAAATAGAAGCCTTACAAGGAAACAAAAAGGAAAGGATGTAAAACCTCACCCCATGTTCCATTTTTATAAAATCCCATTAGTAATGACTGGGTAGAAATGGGAGGAGATGTTTTATATATATATATATATATATATATGCTCTAATAGAAGAGATGTGATTTTTAAAGTGAACCATTTGAAACAAATGATGTGTAAGCTTTATTGATTAGGAATAATATCCAACTTGATCATGTTGTTAATAGAATTTTATCATAGAATTGTATAAAAAGAAAATTCATTGTATATCAATTAGTTTAGGTTTTTTTTGGATAAATTTGGAATAAAAAATTAAGATGGTTGAAATATAATATTATAAAATTAGGTTTTAATAATAGCGATATTGGATTTCAATATCACAAGTATTAAATCTTACTAGTGTAATTTAGTATTGTTTATGTTATATATATATATATATATATATATATATATATATATATATATATATAATTTAGAAAATAAAGATATTAATTTTTGTGTTATGTAGGAAATAATTTATTATTAGATATTCATTTTTGTGGTATTTTTATTTGTGTATGTTTTTATTTATTTATCTATATGATTTTTATGAGTAGGTATTATTTAAATGACATTTATTTCTCGTATATTATTGGTAATAATAAGATAAGGAGACCCACTTTAAAACACATACACTACAAGTATTTGTTAGTAAAGAAGAGGAATGATAAATATAATTCACCACTTTGGGCTCCTTACCTTCTAGCCTCTTTCCTCATAGGCAAAATTTTTGGTAAGTGTATTTCCTAATACATTGCCCTTATCTCATAGTTATTACCAATGTGGGATTAACATAATTACAACACAATCATGTATTTTCATGTCAAGTTGAAAGCTTTCACAAGTAATTATAATAATATTTATTTGTGGGATATTTACTCGTGTGTGTTTTTAGTCATTTATCCAAATGAAATTTTTTTATTATATATTTTTGGTAATAATCAGAAGGCATGGGACCAAATTTAGAACATAACCATCATAAGCATTTGTTATTAAGGGGTGGAATGGTGATTGTAATTCATCACTTTGTGCTTCTCACCCTCCAACCTCTTTCTCTGTTGGTAAGTGCCTAATAAATCGCCATAGTATCACAATTATTACAAATATGGGATTAACCCAATTATAACCCAACCATGAATATTAAATTTAAATTTGAGAGCTTCACAAGTAATTATAATTATATATTAATTTTTTGTAGTTTTTTTACTTGTGTGTGTTTTTAATCATTTACCCAAATTACCTTCATGAGTAGTCATTATCCAAATGGCATTTTTTTCTTATGTATTATTGGTAATAATCACAAGGCAAGGGACCCACTTTAGCACACACCCACCATAATATTTTTTTGTTAGGAGGAGGAATATTGAATGCAATTAATCACTTTTGGCTTCTCACCATCTAGCCTCGTTCCCCACCAGAAATAATATTGGTGACTTTAGTGCCTAAAAAATCACCCTTATCTCACAATTATTATCAATGTAGGATTAACCTAATTACAACCCTATCATGTGTTTTATTGTTTATTTGAAATATTCCACAAGAAAATATAATTATAAATTAATTTTTATGGGACTTTTACTCATGTGTTGTTTTTAGTAATTTGTCCAAATGACCTCTATTAGAATTTGTTAGAGGTACAATCACTGAGAGGTGGGGGGAGAGGGGAGTGGAGGGGGTAGGGGGAGGGTGAAGCAATGAGCCTAGATATTTAACTTCAAATTCAATTCCTTCAAACCCTTAATCATTCAATACATACATTCATGAGGCATACATCATTTATAGCAATAAACAAGAAAGACAATCCAAAACCAAGCACAAAACACATGACATACATGGGAAACCCTCTTGGAGAATAAAATCCACTGGAACCTACAATTGGACTACTATCCTATAATAACAAGATCTAATTTATACCATTTATAAATGATTAAGGAACTACCATTCCTAATTCTAGTGAGATTGTAATCCCACAAGGAGATACCATACCTATCTAGTTGAGCAGCGACAACAACTAGAATTTTAACAAGTTTCACCTTTCAAAGAGGCTATAACTCCCTTAGATGATGAGCTACCACAATAACACCTATGAACAGAACATTTTCTCAACATTGATTGCTTGCCAATCTGATGGAGATATAAAGTATATTAGCTCTCTTCAACTCTGCACATTCAATGCATCCAATGCCACCTTTTGGACCACTCTACACTTATCAAAAATAACTTTGTCACCACAACACTCCCTATTGGTTAAATCATATTAAATACTTGATCCAACATACAAATATCAATTAAGACACATTACATATCCCAACTATCCCCACTCTTCAACCCTTTGTTCACACTCACTTCAACACACCTACAACAACTCTAGCATAACAAATAACAACATGACCAATAGGTCATACACACAGTCCACACTCTGATCTACCTCTCAGATCAACCACCAAGCTCATGCAGTATTCACCTTGATTTCACTCACAATATTCTCTCTCAAACAACATCTTGAGCACTTGCTCATTCTGCCTCCTCTAAGATCATTAAGTCCAATGCCCTGTATGTCCTCCTACACTAACTTAATTACACAAGCATGCATGATCCTCTTCACTCTCTATTATTCCTCACTAACCTATACCTTCTCTTTTAAAGGTTCTTACATTCACTTGGTTTCACATTCGCATTCCCTTATCCAAGTCTTACAAGTCTAGAAACCAACACATTTGGTTTCCCTATTTATAGAGCAATCATGATCATCACCATATTCATCAACCATTAGGCATGCCTTAACCCTTAAGGCATCTATCTCATCAAGACATAGCTCAAAAAAAAAATTATAGGTCATCTATTACATCTATGGGTCACCCTAAAGCAGTTACACCTTTTAATAAGGCCCTTGTAGCTCTTATAGATCTCATAGAGATCTATTCACCCATTTAGAACTTCATCGATCAAAAAAATAACACACAATCATCTTTTCTCACCTCTGTGTATGCTCAAACAACTCAAACACTGACCTGGTGGATAGGAACATTATGAATAAACACACAGTCAACTTCTTAACCTTTATTTATAAAAAATATCAATTGGTTAAACCTCCAAAGACCATATAAAGCATCCTCATGGAGTCTAAAACACTCCCAAATATCTAAGTCATCATGAGATATTGAAACAACATCAACACAAGCTCAAACATCCTTCTCAGGTCATTTACAGAACACAGTCAAACACACAGTCATCTTTGAACCCTTATAACTATGTTTGTACACACTTTTAGATCTTCAAATCAATATTTTTAGATGTGCCTTGGAGTCCTCTACAAGTTTTATTTTTACACTATGAGAAAATTCTGCTTGGATCAAAATATATATCCAAAATACAAAGCACTAGTTTTTCCTTCATAAATTCACATATTTAAATGTCAATGGACACAGTTAAACTTCAAACACTGTGCTCACATCTCATGTGCTCTTAGCTTTAGATTAATCTTGCATCGTTGATCTTCTCTAAACTTTAACACATAAACACTAATGCTTTAAAAATTAAACCTCAGTCACTTTGACCTCATCTCATGCACCCTTGTAATGTTGACTTAATATGCACCATCGATCTTTATGGATCAACTAGGTATTTAACTATCAACATTCACCATTCGATCAATCTGTATGAACACCCACTCATCATTATATTCTTATCCTTTACCTTCACTCAATCATTAAAAAATAGGCACTTCTTTTCATCTCATTACTTCCTTTCATCTTGGAGAAAATGAACTCTATCAATCTCCTTGAGACATGCTCAAACTTTACCTCTTGCATATTTGACCAAGTATGGGAACCTTGCTTATCTACCTGAGTAGCCATTTTTAAACCATAATAACTTTTTTTGTGTTTAGATGCATGATCTCAAATTTAGACCATATGATATCCTTACATAGGAGAATCCATCCATATAACAATTTGCTCCTAAAACCCATACACATGAGATATATTCCATCATCAACATGATCACTTAGAATTTTCTTTCATAGAGCCAACTATGCCTAGAACTGCCTAGAAGGCCAACTTTGCTCATGCATATCTTTTGATGCACTTCATTACATGATGTAAAATTTAGTTAAAATAAATTAGGTTCAAAATTTAATAAAACCATATGATCACCTTCTCCTAAAATATCTACACGTTTAAGATATACTATCATCAAAATGATTACATGGCTATTTATTGCCTCATGCACATTTGGCTAAGTATAGGAAAACACTGTCAAAATGCCTGGGAGCCTAACTTTGAACTTGCATATCTTTCAATGAACTTAGGTGCATGACCTAATATTTAACACATAGTAACTAGGGACTAATTTTATCATAACCATATGACCAAATCTCCTTGACTCATCAACACATGGCAATGGTGACATCATCAAACTTCCTACTCAAATTTTTTTCCACTGGACCCAAAGTGTCTAGATGAAAACTATGATCAACTAGATGAAATCCACTTATGCACACAAGTAACCAAAGCTTATACAACATCTTATGGACCTCTTTCACATCCTCAATACTCCCTACTCATCCTTGAACACCTCTAACCATGCTAAAGTAGAAGATTAACCAAACCAAATTCAAGCACACTAGGACAAGCACATTGCACACCTTGCCATTATCACATAGACTATCAAGGCACTTCATCCACTCACTATGACACCTCTATGAAATCACCATGACATCATTTAAAATACTCCAACAATATCCCAATTTGTCATTGATGTCAACAAATATCATTCAGCTCACCTTCTCTCTCTTCAAGTACTCCCACAACAAGAACTTTCTTCCCCTTTGACACAATGATAAAGTGGGCACCAACTGATCTTGAGGACTTGAATAAACCATAAATAGTAAGTTACCATCTTATAAATATGATACAAACTCCCATTACCTTGATCCTACCTCTTCTTGCCTTGACAACTTCTTCTTGCTCCATGCTAACACTCTCTTCAACCAAGCACTACAACTAATGAAGAAAGAACACACAAAAAATACTAAAATCTAATATAACTCACCAAGAAACATCTAAAATGGACTCCCCCTAATATATTTGAGCCATTTCACCTTGTAAGCATCTTCATATCTCCACACACCATGAAAAACCACCACACATGCAGACTTATTAGCCTACTCTCTCAAGCTACCACAAAGACCATCAACAGAACTTCCTGCCACTCACTAAATAAAAATCATGCATTAAACTATCTTGAGAAATCACCTTGAAATAAACATACTTTTCTCTTTTGGAGAAACTGAGCAAAAATCACTCTTCTTCAAACTAGGCCTATTTAGCCTCCTTGTAGCCCTACTTGGAACTTGTAGAGCCCAAAATTTTTTGTAGACATAACTTTAAGACCTAAAACTTAATATCTTGATAAATCTCATATACCCCATAAATCACACCAATTTTCATCACCAATCTCATCATCTGCGACATACTTCTTTCACAAACCTACTAGCCAATTAGCCTTTCATATTGATAAAAAATTGAATAACTTAAGAACCAAAAACCTTCAAATCTCTATGAATCTTGATTTGAAAACCTATTTGTCCCATTTAACTTATTATAAAACCTTATATCTAAACTCACAAGGAAAACTACTTTTATATCATAGCCCAAAACCCTAGAATTTCAAAACAAACAAAGTCAACAAATGTCCTTCCTATCAACGCACACCTTTGAAACTTCTTGCACACTTGGAGACACCCATCACACATTTTTGGACTAATATTTGATCCTTCAAACCTTTGGGATCATATACTTCCTATAACCCATTTTAGATCTATTTGCCCTTAAGCCAAAAATTGAGAAACCAAGAGCACTAAAAAATTCTCTAATTTGACTTCAACATACCTTGAAACCATAAAATCACCTAGAACATGCTAGAATAAGATCAAAAAACATTTTTAAGCAAAAATATTGTCTTGATAAAACACAAATCCTTTTTTTCCACTTGGAAACCTTCAATCTAACCATGTAGACTACTCTTACTAAAAATCATTCATCTCTAGCCTTTTAGGACCTTTTAAAGAACACCACAATAATCATTACTTATCCACTGAAATGAGTCTCTTAATAAGCATAGATAGAGACCTCCTTTACACCGAAATGCTCTACCATGGTGTGAAACTAGTATTTTCCCACAACTCCTCATATTCCTTCTCCTCTTTGGTCATCTAATACTTATAGTTCTTATTCTTCTTTGGCTTAAGAGAAACAACTTCCTCATCCACTACAATATTATCCTTTTCTTCTAAGATTGAATTAAAAATACATAGAGATAATAAAGATTTATGACATACATTTTCATCTTAAGGATCCACCTTGCATTTTGGAACCTCATTACAAGGCATAGGTAATTTATGTTCTTTGCATGATACATGCTCAATATTAACAAGATGTTTACTTGGATCCATACATACCTTAGGACTAGCTTCAACTAGCACCTTGATCTTCTCCTTGAGCTTGGTCTCTTTATTCTCAACATGAGTAAACTTTTGATTTTCCTTTTCTATCTAGATAGTTGACACATTCTTTGCTTCAGACTTGTTAACAAATGTTGTCAATAGAAACTCTTGAATTTACTTCACTTCTAATCATTTTTCCACATTAGCAAACAATCCACCAAAACTCTTGGACTTAATAGGGTTAGTCTCCTTAGTATTTACTACCTCAGGTCTCCATACCATAGTTTGACTCTTCTTGACTTCTACAGCCATCTTACCTACTTGATCCTTGATCTTATCCTGATTTGCAACATAGTCTTCTAGAGAAACTTTCTTATCATCATTATGACTAGAAGAATTGGTAATGATTACCTTTAGTTTCCATACTTGAGTTTGTCCTTTCTCAAACACTCTAGGAGATCGATATCCTTTGACATACTTTGAAGACCTCTTAACACCATTTCCATAAAATCTAGAAATATTTACACTCTTATGACAATTGAAACAAATAACATTATTTGTACCTTTTAATAGATGTAAACTATGAACAATATTTGGCCAAAAACTCCTTCTATCATAACTCCATGAATGTCCATACTTTACTAAATTCCTTATATAGTCCTTATCTCTATGACCATACTTATTACATGTATAATAATGACCATGAAATAAACTATCATACCTGGTAGCATTAGGTTATCTAATTAACCTTCTGACATTGCTCTTCAAGTTTGCATTCTCCTTGACATAATCAAGCTTCTCATGCTTCTTTTCCATATTATCCAACTTGACTATAAAAATCTCATTTTCACTCTTTAATGACTCCATCTCAATCTTTAGAAGAGTGTACTCATCTTATTTTTCTATAAGATTTGCACTTGCATCTCTTAACTGATCTTTAAGAATATTAATCTTCTCTTCATCCCTTTTGGCCTTGTTGGCCATGTCTTTCAATCTATATACTTTCAATTCAATAGACTTGATATATTCTTAATACTGCTTCTCATATCTCTCAAACTTGCCTAATAGACTTCCCTCAAGATAATTGACTTGTGCTTCAAGACCTTTGATCACATACCTCATTTTATAATTCCTCTTATTCTACTTCTTTATTTAACCAAGTGCACTCATGGGCTCAACTTCTAGATTAAATTCTTTTTCCTTGTTATCATCTTCTCTACTATTATGAAAATCTTATTTATTAAACATGATGTCTTTTTCTTTTCAACATAAACTTGTAGTGGCATCTACTAGATGAACCTTAAGATCATTGATAATATTATCATCCTCTTTGGCATCTATCTTCAAAGTACATATATATTCTTCAAGTGCTTTGATCACAGCCTTCCACTATTGATTTTCTTTCTTCAAATTCTTAGCCATCTTTGTACCTACTTAGGATCACCTTCAAGCTATTAGAATTCCTCAAAGGACCTACTCTGATACCAATTGTTAGAGGTACAATCACTAAGGGGGGGATGAATAATTGAGCCCATATATTTCAACTTCAATTATAATTCCCTCAAACCCTTAATCATTCATTACATACATTCATGAGGCATATATCATTCATAGCAATGAGTAAGAAAGACAATCCAAGATCAATCATAAAACACATGACATATGTGGGAAACCCTCTTGAGAAATAAAACCCACTGGAACCTACAATTGGACTATTATCCTATAATAATAATATCCAATTTATACCATCTAAAAATGATCAAGGAACTACCATTCTTGATTTTAGTGAGATTAAAATCCCATAAGGAGCTACCACACCTGTCTATCTGAGCTGCCACAATAACTAGACTTTTATCAAGTTTCACCTTGAAAGGAGGTTGTAACCCCCTTAGATGTTGAGATTCCATAAAAACACCTATGAATAAAACATCTCCTCAACATTGATTGCCTGCCAATTTGATGGAGATAAAAATTATATTAGTTATCTTCAACTCTACACACTTAATGTATCCAGAGCCACCTTTTGGACCACTCTACACTTATCAACAAAATCTCTATCACTAAAACACTCCCTATTAGTCAAATCATGTTACATACTTGAGCCAACATACAAATATCAATTAGGACACATTATATATCCCAACTATCGCCACTCTTCAACCCTTCGCTCACACTCACTTCAACACACCTGTAAAAAATCTATCATAACAAATAGAAACATGACCAAAAGGTAATACATATATTGCATACTCTAATATAACTTTAATATCAACCACTTATCTCATGTAGTCTTCACCTTGCATTCACTCACATTATACTATTTCAAACAGCCTCTTGAGCAACTTGCTCATTTTACCTTCTCTAGGCTCATTAGGTCCAATGACCTGTATGTCCTTCTACACCAACTTAATCAAACAATCATGTTTTATCCTCTTCACTCTCTTCTAGTCCTCATTGACCTATACCTTCTCTATCAAAGGTTATTACCTTCACTTGGTTCCACATTCACACTCCCTCATCCAAGTCTTACAAGTCTAGAAACTAACACATTTAGTTTCACTATTTATAGATAAATCATGATCATCACCATATTGGGTGGCCATTAGGCATTCCTTCACCCTTAAGTCATATATATCATTGAGACACAATTCAATACAAACTTCATAGGTTGGCCATTACATCTATGGGTCACCCTTAAGCAACTACACCTTTTAATAAAGCCCTTGTAGCTCTTATAGGTCTCATGGAGACCTATTCACCCATTTATCACTTCATCAATCAAAAAAAGAACACAAGACCACTTTCAAATACATGGGTCCACTCCTTATGTCCCCTTTGACATCCTCAAATGATCACAATCATCTCTTCTTACCTCTATGTATGCTCAAATAACTCAAACACTAACCTGGTGTATAAGAACATTATGAACAAACACACAATCAAATTTTTAAACTTTGTTCATATAAAATATCAATTTTTAAAACATACAAAGACTATACTAGGCATCCTCATAGAGTCTACAACACTCCCAAATAGCTAAGTCATCATGAGACATTGAAATAGCATCAACACAAGCTCAAACATCCTTCTCGAGTCACTTGTAGAGCATAATTGAACACATAATCATCTTTGAACCTTCATAAATATGTTTTTACACACTTTAATATCTTCAAATTAATATTATTGGATGTACCTTGGATTCTTATACAAGTTCAATTTTTACACCATGAGCAATTTTTTCTTGGATCAAAAGATATATCTAAAATACAGAGCACTAGTTTTTCCTTTACAAATTCAAATATTTAAATGTCAATAGACATAGTTAAAATTCAAACACTATGCTTGCATCTCATGTCTTCTCAGCTTTAGATCAGTCTCACACCATTGATATTTTTTAAAATTTAATACATAGGTGATAATGCTCAAATTTTAAACCTCAATCACTTTGACATCATCTCATACACCCTTGCAATGTTGACTCAATACACACCATCCATCTCTAACTATCAATGCTTACATTTCCATCAATCTGTATAAACACCCACTCACCATTAGATCCTTATCCTTTACCTTTACTTAGTCATTAAACAATATTCACTTCTTACCATCTCACTTCTTCTTGACATCTTGGAGTAAATTCACTCCATCGATCTCCTTGAGATATTCTCAAACTTTACCTCTTGCATATTTGACTATGGGAACCTTGTTTATTTTCCTGAGTATCCATTTTTGAACCTTAATAACTTCTACGCTTAGATACATGATTTCAAATTTGGTCCATATGATCTTATTACATAGGATAATCCATCTATATAACAAATTACTTTTGGAACCCACACATGTGTGAGATATTTCATCATCTACATGCTCACTCAGAATTTTCTTCCATGGAGCCAACTATGCTTGGAACTGCCTAGAAGGCCAACTTTGCTCATGTATATATTTTGATGTGCTTCATCACATGATCTAAAATTTAGTGAAAATAAACTAAGATAAAAACTAAATAAACCCATATGATCAAATTCTCCTAAAATTTCCACACATGTGAGATATGCTATCAGAAAAATGCTTACTCAGTTATTTCTTGCCTCATGTACAGTTGGGAAGTATGGGAAAACACTGTTAAAATGCCTGGGAGCCCAACTTTTCACTTGTATATATTTTGATGAAATTAGGTACATGACCTAAGATTTATCACATAAAAATTATGGACTAATGTAATCACAACCATATGACTAACTCCCCTTGACTCATCCACATGTGGTAATGGTGATATCATCAAACTACCTACTCATATTTTCTTCCACTAGACCCAAAGTGTCTAAATGAAAACTATGATCAACAAGATGAAATCCACTCATGCACACAAGCACTCTAAGCTTATAAAACATCTTAGGGACCTATTACACATCCTCAATACGCCATATTCATCCCTAAACATCTCTAACCATTCCAAAGAAGAAGATCAACCAAGCCAAGTTTAAGCACACTAGGACAAACACATTGCACACTTTGTCATTATCACATAGACTATCAAGGCACTTTATCCACTCACCAGGAAACCTCCATGAAATCACTATGGCATCATTTAAAATACTCCAATAAATTTTATTATCCAAATTCCATTTTTCCTCATGTATTATTGGTAATAATCACAAGATAAGGGGATCCACTTAAGCACATAGCTACCATAATTATTTTTTGTTAGAGGAGAGAAATGGTAAATACAATTCATCACCTTAGGATTCTCAAAGAAAAGGAAATCTAAATGGTTTTCTTAGTTTTCATACAAAATAGGTTCTTAGGGTTTCTATATTTGAATAATTTTATTATTAAATTTGAGATAATAAATATTTTATTAGAATCACTTGAGAACATTTCAATCATTAGAAATTTAATTTGATATATACTAAGGGGATGAATTATTTTTTTTAATCTCTACTATTGATTTTTATTACAATTTATTGTCTATTGAATGTATGCATGTCAGTATTAAAGTTATTAGTGTTTGAGATGATGAATTATTAGTTGTACTTATATTATTTTAGAATTTTTTTCTATCCATTAAATTCTTGTATGAAGTGGGATAGATTATTAGCTTTAATCTCTTGGATTTTTTTGGAATTATAGTGCTTGTCATACATGTTAATATTAATATTTTTATCGATATCTCCTATTGTTCAAACTTTAAGATAATATCCCTAATTTAACTCATAATAGGTGATTAGAGATAAATCTTAGACAAGAATGATTAAGATAAGACTTTAAAAAATTATTCAGATTCCCATTCCTGGGCAAATTGACAAGGGGAAATTCCACATGGATAAAATTTAGGAAGTATCTTTCATGGGCTAGAACCAAATTTTAGAAATTTTTTTAATATTAAATCATATTAATAATCTTGAAATTAAATTATTTTCATTCAATATCATGAAAATTAAGTAAGTCAAGTTTGTAAATATAATTAAAAACAATTAATAATCCTATCAAGTACAAATGGTCATGAATGTGACAACAAGAAAATATATGTCAACATCAAATATTAGGTGTCAATTATATTTGGTGTTACTAGCATTTACCATCAGTGGTATTTGACACTTATTAGGTTTGGAGTTTATTAAATTTGACACTCATTCAATTTAGTGATTATTAGATTTATCACTTATTCAATGTGTCACATGATTGATCTAGAACTTTTTTTGATTTGGTGGGTAAGTGCATGGAATTGGGGGAACAAAATAGGTCCTAAGTGGATAATGTTTTCTTAAAAAAATAAATCTCAACTTGTATGGATTATTTCATATGCCTACATTCAAAATTTGAAGATTAAATAAGATCATGAATTATAACATTTCATGTCTAGTTTTAAACCACTTTTTTTTTTTAAATGGTCAAACATAAGTAGGTTAAATCACTAAAATTAAAAAAGGCACTCATGTTTTTAATAAAAATGGGGTAGATAGTTTGTTGTGTACTCCCATGTGTTTTGATATTAGTTTAGTATGTTTTAAAACCATTTGGTGGAAAGTTATATAAGAGCATATAGTTAACAACCTATATATATTTTTTAATTTTGAATAAATATATTTTAAATAATTTTACAAGTAAATCAACCCTAAAATATGATTAAAAAATGGACAGCCAACTATGTACCCCACTAGCTACCCCCAAAAAAATTAGAAATTGGTTTTTTGTTTCTTTAATTTATGTATAATGAATCCTAGTTTGAAACCCTATAATGGTTTTCCAATTTGTATGAATGAAATAGAAGATACATAAACAAAGATATTCATGTATAGTTATGACATATAGAGGCATAAAAAACATACTTAGAAATCAATATATATTTAAAACTTTAATTAATCAAAAAAATTAAAAAAATGTTAAGAAAGAAGAGTGTGCTTGACATCTTAGTCATATTTTTAGGAAATGTCTTGATGAATTTCATAGTGTTTATGATGGTGGAAGTTGGATTTTATCATTTTAAAGTCAAAAACATGAACTTGGTTATTTTAAAAACCTAGAGGCACATGTTTAAAATTTCTCATAGTAAAATTGAATACGCACAAAAGCATGTCCATGTAATAGTGTGTGTTGTTTATATTGATTTCATAATCATATGAGCATATAATCCAATTTTGCATAAAATTTTAAAATGGGACATTTGTCATGCAAGCAAGTGATTTAAATTTTTAAGGTTATGGATTTTAAGCCTTGGATTATTAAAGGTCTGAGTATAGTAAATTAGGTTAGAAATATGCAATAAATGCAACCACTGATTTGTAAAAAAATTGACCTAGTTTGACCTTTCTAAAAATAACAATAAATAATGTAAACAACTAATTAGCTATAAATTGACTAAGACAAGAGATTTAGATGTTGTAAACTCAGATAGGAGCTAAATTGAGTGTCAAAAACATGATCTAGGTGTTAAAACCCTTCTTTGATAGTATAAACCTACATGAATAGTAATGCCAATAGTGCTAGTATCCTTATTTTGGCACTAGTGTCCTTTGTGCAAAATTATTCCAAGATTTTGAGTGTACCTATGTCTAAGTATGCCAAGCCTATTCCTATGCACAAGAGTTTTGATTCCCTGTGTGTGACCTATTTTGATTAATTTTGTATGCAAACCCTAAACCTCCATGTTTTTAGGGCACCCAGTTTACACAGGTAGAAAAGTGTGATATTAGTGGGGTAGGATGGACATCATCAACACCCTATTATGATTAAATTTACTTACATACCAATACTTCAAGGAGGGATCAAGCCTGATGTAGTTCTCTCAACCTAAGTGTTGGTGTAAGTGCAAGTGAAGCTAGTATGAATGCCATTTTATGTGCTTTGAGTGTGTTTAAGATTGAAAATCTAAATAATTTGAGCTTAGAAATGTTATAAATGGATGTATGCAAAAGAGGGATTAATATCCTTGATTGTGCATAACTTTTTCTAAGTTCGTTTGTGATATTTGCATTTGATTTCCATCTAGTGGATAAAAGGATGAAACTCATGTATATATATTATTTTAGTGAATATGTGTGTCTTAAAAGAGGTATAGGTTGACCCTAGGTGGTTTTGATTTGAAAAGATATATGTTGCCAACAAAAGGTGGGAAAGGGATAATAATACCCAAACTAGGATACTAGCACCATTAACACCACTATCCAAATTATGACACTAGTCTTCAAGTGGTATAACCTCATGCACTAGGGGTTAGTATGTTGAAGTGAAGGTCTAAGATTGCTTTAGGGATGTTTAAGGACACATGTGGCCTACATAAAGGCTGTAAATGTGTCTAAATAGGCCTTAATATTGGTCTAAGGCTAAGCTAGGGATGGGTGGTTTTAAGTAATAAACTTGTCGTCAAGTGTCATTTTTAGATGATTACATTTGCCCCCCATTTATTATAGAAATTCAACAAATAAAAATGACTAGGATAAAGAAAAATAAGTTTATCTAGACTTACCTAAGAGGCAAATCCCATGAATTTAGATTTGATTACGTGAAGCATGCTCCATTTCATGTCCTAAAAATGAAAAATGCATATATCAGTCCTTACTTAGGATATTTCAAAAGTAAAGACAAAATTGATTAAAAATATAAGAGAGAGGAAAGGAATTTAGACACCTCATTGGGTACACAAACCAATGCATAAACCTAGTGACAACCTGTGTGTAGATAGTGATAAATTAGTGAATAACTTGGACTGAGTTGATGGCTTGTTCAATCCCCATGTGTGGGTAGTTGAATAACTCAATCTAATTTTGACTCCATCAGTACCCACCCCTGCTTGGTGGATTATGAGCTGTGAATAACTTAGATTTGACTGAGGGTGTGTCCAACCCTCTCATGTAGGTGGCTCATGAACATCAAGTAGATTATGACTCCGTCATTGCCTACCCATGTGTAGTAGATGCATATGTAATTAAACTGTGCAGTGTAATTGAAGATGTGTAATTGTACTTATAACTGTATATGTCAACTCTATGGTCACTTTAGAATATTAGGTGGCTTTGGGCCACTCAATAATGCTAACCATTATAGATGGAGTAAGGCGTAAATATGGTATGTAACTTGGAACATTATGTCTATTGTGTAAAATGTAGATAATGACATGGAGTTTGGCATTCCATCTAATCAATTGGTACTTAAGTAAGCATACAAAAATAATGTACCATGCACATGCTCCCAAATCTCATATCTGAGTATATGGATTATGGATTGATTTGTAATAATTTGCATCTAACTATATAAATTGAAAATAAGGATTATCATGTCACACATGATGCCCCCAATATGAGAAAACTAGTATGAATACGTGCTAAATTAAGCCAAAATTGGTAATCTATAACTAAACCTATGTAAACTTGGACTATACTTATTATACTTTTCTAGCCAATCTATAATTTTTTGAAACTGAAGCTAATAGATAATAGCACCATATCTTAGAAAATATCATTAGTGGCATTAGTGTCCTGATTCGGGTGATAATGTCCAACTATTTTGATTTCTATACAACTAAAACTAGTCTCTATGTCATTGTTTCCCACTGTATTTTACTAAAACTAATTTCTATATTCTATGATTATGTGTTGAAAAATGTACTCTGAGTGCATTCATATAGCCTAATCTCTATTAAAAACCTCTATGAAATCCACCTCTTTTTAATGAAGTTGTTGAACCTGTGTAAGAACTATCCTCAAAAGAAAAAGCTCTAAAATGTATGTTCACTGGAGCATATATGATATATGAATAATAAACCAATATAATGTGCATCTATACAATCAAAATTTAAGATAGTATGAGCATAAGTTTATAATATAGTATGTATGTTACATATATAATTCACAAAACTATCAAGGTAGATATAATAATGTATACAAATAAAAAAATATGAGTATTAATTGAGTAGTTACCTAAGGGGATGGGGCACAATGTCCATCATGACACCTAAGGATGAAGGGTAAATGCATGAGGTCCCTCATGACATCTAAAATTGGAGTGTGAAACAAGCAATAGACACATGTCATGTCATGATGCATATCAAAAATCATGCATACAACACATATGAGGCACATAAAGTAGGCCAAGTGGCCATAATATAAGGGACATGGGCACATGTCACTAAATCTAAGAAAACAAGGCATACAAGGACATGTACAAATGTCCACATACATAAATAACAAGCAAGTTGGATTAGAGCCGCATGGAAGGACATGTTCAAATGTCTACATACACAATCAGGAAGGCACACACAAGGACATGGGTACCTGTCCAAAGCATACACATAATTAAAATAAGTGGCATAGATCCATAAAACACTAGCATATTCAAATTCCCTCAAATAGAAGAATCATAAAGACACAATCAATTCTAAACTAAGAAATCTATAAATGAAAGTATGCATGAACATGTAGTATAAATTTATATAAGTGTAAAGATATACATAAGCTGAGTCTAGAGTAATAGTAGTTGGCAAAAAATATGAGTAGGTGTAAGATAATCAATAACAAGATATAACAATGATAAATTTGTGATGTAGAGTTTAGAAATATGTAACTTGGAAATCAAAACTATGTATAGGGTGTCCCTAAATGGGTGAATGTATCAAATGAGGAACCCATGTGTCTGTGTATATTCCCCCAATGGGTAGATAGTATTAAATTTGAATCTATGTAGTGTACTTGGGTCCTATAAGTATCTATTAACACTTCACAAGAACAAGTGAAACATTTATGTATGATAAAAACCAACTATACTAAGATAACTAGCATATGTAGTACTTGGTAAGTATAAGAAGTGTAAATATGATGATGCATACAATATATACTTTGTATTTTATAATTAAATATTTGAATTTTTTTGTGTTTTGACATATGATATTGTTTTGTATTTCCTAAATATAAGTTATATACAAGAAGGGAGGAACAGACTAACCAATGAGTATCATTGGAGACTCACTATCAATGTGGCCTGTGTCAAATAAAGGAACAATAATCATGTATGTTGTGTGAAAAGGTAATTGAGTTCCCAAAACCTATTATACTAAGTGATTTATAGTTATCACTACTTGTGGAGTGGTGCTAGGAATTTGTGAAACTGACTGGGGTGTCTTGTGAACTGTAGGTATTTTAGGGACCCATCTGGTAGAAGATGTTGTAGTTGGCATGGGTGTCCAGTGTTGAGAACCCTAGGAACTCAATAACATTGATCTCAAAATGAAAGGGGTATATGGAGGCCCTATAGAACCTAAAACATATCTCTCACATAGGTTCTCTATAATAAGGGTCTCAATGGGAGAGTATGCATATGTGGAAACATTATAGGAGTAGGCCTCACCTACACTTGTGGCTCAACTAAACTCTATGGTGTATTGATAGGAACTATGCTTGAAACTATAACTGGTAGATGTGGTGTGACTTCTTGTGGGATAGGTAAACTATTCTCATATGAAATACCCTCAATTTTGACCACTTGATTAGCATGTATATACTTGAAGCATCTATGCATAATGGATGCAATGGCTTATAGCTATTGCATCCATAACCTACCCAATAACATGTCAAATGTGCTTGCACTAAGTACTACTAATAATCTAGTGGCCACATGTGTTGGTCTAACCTATAGTGGAAGTACAATCTCCCCAATGGATTTTTTAACATGGCCACTAAAACCATGAATAATTGTGTTAGTAAGAGAAATGTTCTACTTTGAATAACCCAAATTTTGCATAAGTGTGATAGTTCACATGTTAGTACTTGACCCATTGTCAACCATAACACTCTAAATAGGATGATGATCAATGTAAGCTCACAAAAAAAGTGCATATAAATCTGAGTTGTCATCGATAATCTCCTACTCTAAGAAATTAATGAGTGTTCTAATTAGCATTATAGTATGATACACACTAATGATATTATATAAGGTGCATGCATCATCTATAGTTGTGTGATATGATGTAGGTGGTGGATGTGTCTAATACGTATAGTAAACACCTGAAGTGTCACTAACTCATTAGTTGTATGTTTGGGAAATGGATCTAAAAATATTTCAATGAATTAGCTTCCATTCATTGAACTTTGGGTGCCTCTGTGGGTGTACACACATCAATGACATTGGCCTTTATCAAATCTTATATCTTATGTTTCAAGCTAATTCATATATTTGTATTATGGCCTAGTGACTTGTGATAGTCATAGAATTTATTAAAATCATAGTTCTTTAGAAGATGCCATGTTGTATCAAAATATTTGATGGGAGGGAGATATAACATTGAATTCTAAAAGCTGTTGTAAAAAAAATGCCAGTGATTCTGCAAGATAGGTGAAAACTCTCCATGGAGCTAATAAAACCAATTGAGGAGGTGGTGTGAAAGTTGTATTAATTGTGGCCTTTGGATCACTCTTATTTTTAGTAGCCCTTACTTTATATGGAGGATTATTAAAAATAGTAGTAGTTGATTCTAATCCAATTATATATTTTAATTTTCCCATAGAAAGAAACTTTACTTCCCTATATTTCATTATGTTGCATAAATATGTGAAGATTGGAAATTTCTTGAACAAGATAGCTTCATAAAATGCTAGTAGTAAACTCTATTTGAATATGTCTTGGAGCTCTCTATCTACCATGGGGCTAATCATCTTTGTCAATATAGTTTTATATCACAAGGCATATTATTCAATAGGCTCATTAAATTTTTGCTTAAGTTGTGCCACTTGAGCATATGAGATATTATCAATGATGTTAATTAAAAAGTGTGCTAAAAACATATCTACCAAGGGATTGAATGCGGAGATAGATTGATTTGGAAGATCATAGAACCAATATAAGGCATATTCCTTTATACCACATGGGAAAAACTTAGTAAGGAGCAAATCATTAGACATGTAGTCCAAACTTGTTAATTGTAAAGCTCATAGTTGGTGTTCTAGGTCACCCTTACCATCTTATAAAGTAAGCTTAGGTTCCACAAATTTAGATGGCAAAGGGTTTGCCTCTATGTGATGTGCCAAATGTGTATGTAAAATAACATGATAATCCAAGGCATTTTATGGCCTAGTATCACCCTAATCAAAATGTGATACCTTAACTTTTAGAGAATGAATCTCATGCATAAGGGATTGTACATATGGAGAGGAGGAACTAGCCATAGGAGGTGTTGCTATTATTAAAGGTTTTTGAGTTTAAGTAGGTTGTTGTACAAGATAATTTACCCCCAAAGTAGGTGTAACAATATTTTTATTTTGGGGTGTAGAAGATCAATCATTATTTGATTTGTTCTTTAATTCTATTATGGCTTAAAGAATCTTTGCATGATCATGGGGTTATTCCCAAAGCCTGTCTCTGAAATTTTGTAAATTCTCATCTTTATTGACTATAAAATTTTAATTGTTAAGTGGGGATAGAGTTTCCCAATTCCCATCTTATGTATCATATTGATCTTAATTATATTTCTCATCTTTAGATGCATTATCATTGAAGTCCACATAATCAGGATGTGAAGAATCAATGATGGGGATTTTAATTGGTCCTTTGTCCATGGTATAATCTTGAATAGAAAGTATATGAGTATGCTCAATAAGATTACCAGTAATCCTAGAACTTAATCTTAAGGGAAGATATATAACTTTTTTATATGTCATATAGTAAACAAAGTGAAAAAGGCCTACTAAAAAAATCTATGAAATCTGAATAACTTAACACAACTAATGAAAATAGGAAAAATAAGGATACAAATTCTAGTAGAATCTAGGGTTAGGGTTTGATTAGTATTCAAAGTAAGTCAATCTCACCAAATGATTTAAAATTTTAGTGTTATAGAGTTTAAGCCCTAGGTTATTAAAGGGTCTGAGTATAGTAAATTAGGGTAGAAATATGTAATAAATAAAACCACTTATTTGTAATAGAATTGATCTAGTTTGACCTTTTTAAAAATAGAAATGAATGATGTAAATAAGTACTTAAATGGAAATTAACCAAGATAAGAGATTTAGAGGATAAAAACTAAGACATGATCTGATCTGAGTGTCAAAAATAGGATCTAGGTGTCAAAACCCTTCCTAGATAATAACACCCTAATTAGATAGTAGCACCAATGGTTATATTCTCCTTATTTTGGTGCTAGTGTCCTCTATGTAGAACTATTCTAATATTTTGGGTACACCTATGTCTAAGTCTACCAAGCCTGTCCCTATGCACACAAGTTATTATTTATTATAGGTGACCTATTTTGATTGATTTTGTATGCAAACCCTAAACCTCCATAGGGCATCCTTTTAGCACAAGTATCAAAGTGTGATGTTAGTAGGTTAGGCAGGACATCATCAACACCCTATTGTGATGAGAGTTACCTACATACCAATACTTCAAGGAGGGATATAACCTAATTTAGTTCTCCCTACATAAGTATTGGTGAAAGTGCAAGTGAAGCTAGTATGAATTTCAGTTTGAGTGATTTGAGTGTGTTTGTGACTATAAATCTGAGTAATCTAAGCTTAATAATGTTGTATATGGTTGTATGCATAAGTAGAGTAGAATAGGTATTAATAACCTTGATTGTGCACAACGTATTCTGAGTTTATTTGTGATATTTGCATCTAATTTCCATCTAGTGGATAAAGAGCTAAAATTCATGTGTTTGTGTGTGTGCGCGTGCGCATGCGTGCGTGCGCGTGCGTGTGTGTGTGTGTATTGTTCTAGTGTTTTTCGAGGTCTTAAAAGAGGTCTAGGCTGACCCTAGGTAGTTTTTGATTTGAAAAGATATTCATTGGTGACAAAAGTTGGGAAAAGGAGAATAACACCCAAACTAGGACACTATTGCCATTGGCACTACTTTCCAAATTATGGAACTAGTGTCTAGGTGGAAAAACCTCAGGTACTATGGGTCAAGATGTTGAAGTCAAGGTCTGGGATTACTTTAGGGATGTTTAAGGACACATGTGGCCCACATGAAGGCTAGATAAGTGTATAAATAGGACCTAATATTGGTATATGGATAAGTTAGGGGTGAATGGTCTCAAGTAACACTCTTATCACTCAAGTGTCATTTTTAGATGATTACAATAAGTGATGCAATTTATTATTGATTTTTTCAGTACATCAAAACATATAATTTTATTGAGAAAGCCCATAATTAAGTGCATGATTGGAAATATAGTTGATTTTAGGGAAGAAAACATAAATGACACTAAACTTCAATTGGGTGTCATTAAAAAAATCAAAGTTTTTAAAAGTAAATTGGTAATATTTAAGCAATATTACTCATTTTTATGTGATTTAATGTCATTATTTATAAAGAAATAATATTAAATTATAGACTAATAAAGTATCATTTGATATTTTAAATGGAAATTACACATATTTGAGTACCATATAAGGCATTATTTATTGATGTGATGTGATATGGGGCTCAATTATCTCTTTCAACCTAATTTTAACTATAAGATGTGATTTGAGTCTAAATGAGCCTCAATGACATGATGAACTAAGCTAATTAGTTAATTGGTGCAATAAATGGCACTATTTGGGCTGAAATGAGCCCCATGAACATAATTTTGATTGTATCAAATGTGATTTAGAGCTCAATCAAACCCAATTTCATCACAAAGTGAACTAAAGATTTGATTGGTTTAATCACAGAGCCAACTATGTCTAGTTTGAGACCCTTTAACCTAAATATGAATATAGGATGTGACTTGGGGCTAAATTGGTCTTGATTTAATCACTAATTAATTCAATTAGTCAATTTTTGTAATCAATGATGTGATTTGGGCCAAATTGAGCCTTGTTAAACTAATTTTTATTATAGAGGATGTTATTTTGGGATCAATCTTCCCCAATGTCTTCACAAAATGAAAAAAATAGTTGATTGGTTTAGTCACATAGGTAATTAGAGCCAATTTGAGCCCCTTCAACCTAAATTTGACTTAGGATGTGATTAGGGGCTCAATTAGCCCTTACTTTTATCATATATTGAGCTAATTAATCAATTGGTGTAATTAATGATGTGATTTGGGATAACTTAATCCCCTTTGAAACATAATTTTGATTGTATAATATGTGATTTGGGGCTCAATTGAACCTAATTTCATCACATAATGAATAAAATAATTGATTAGTTTAATTACATATACAATTAAAGCCAATTTGAGCTACTTGAAATTAACTACAACTATAAGATATGATTTGGGGCTCAATTAGCCCCAATTTCAACATGAGTTGAGCCAACTAGTAAATTCATGAAATTAATAACTTGATTTGGGCCAAATTGATCCTCATGAACCTAATTTAGACTATATAAAACATGATTAGGGGATCAATTAGCCTAATTTCATCAAATAATGAACCAAAAAAATGATTAGTTTAATTACAAAAGCAATTGGGGTCAATTTGAGCTTACCAAACATAAATTCAACTATAAGATGTGATTTTGGCATAAATTAGCCCTGATTTTATCAAATATTGAGCCAATGAGTCAATTGATGTAATCAGTGACATAATTTGGGTGAAATTGAGCCCCATGAACCTATTTTTGATTGTATAAGATGTGATGTGAGGTTTAACCAGCCCTTATTACATCACATAATTAACTAAAGAGTTAATTGGAGATAATTTTAGCCCATTTAACCTAAATACAATAATAGGATGTGATTTGTGGCTAAATTAGCCTTGATTCCATCAAAATTGAGCTAGTTAGTCAATTGGTGCTATTAATGATGCAATTTGGGCCAAATTGAGGCCTCAAAACTTAATTTAACTATATAAGATGCAATTTAAGGTTTAATCATCCCCAATTTTATCAAAAAATGAATAAAAAGAGTAGATTATTTAAATTACAAAGTAATTTTGGGCTAATTTTAGCCTATTTTAACCCCTTGAAATTAGCTAAAATAATATGATGTGATTTGGGGATGAATTATCCCTAATTTCATCACAATTTGAGCTAGTTATTTTATTGGTATAATCAATTATGCAATTTGGACCAAATTAATCCCCACAAACTTAATATTGATTACATAGGATGTGATTTAGTTCTCAATCAACCCCAATGCCATCAAATAATCAATTAGAGAGTCTGTTGGTTCAATCACATAGGTAATTAGGACCAATTTGAGCCCCTTTAACCTAACTACAACTATAGGATTTTTGGGGGGCTTAATTAACCGTGATTCTATTATATATTGATCTAATTAGTTAATTGGTGCAATCATTGATGTGATTTGGGCTAGGTTGAGCCCCTTTAAAACCTAATTATGACTATATATGATGTGATTTGGGGCTCAATCAACCCCAATATCATCATAAAATGAATCAAATAATCAATTGGTTTAATCATGTATGCAATTAGGGATAAATTGACCACCTTGAACTTAAATATGACTATACGATGTGATATAGGGCTCATTTAGCCCCATTTTCATCATAAATTAAGTTAATTAGTCAATTGGTGAAATCAATTATGGGATTTGGGCTAAATTGAACCCCATTAACCTAATTTCAACTGTATAGGATTTTATTTGGGGATCAATTGTCCTTATATTCATCAAAAATGGAATAAAAGAGTTGATTATTTGAATCACAAAGGAAATTTGGGTCAATTTTATCCCCTTGAAAATAAATATGTCTATAGGATGTGATTTGGGTTGAAATTAGCTATGATTCAATCATTCACTAAGCTAATTAGTCAATTCTTATAATTAGTGATGTGATTTGGATGAAATTTATCCCATTGAACTTAATTTTGACTATATAAGATGTGATTCAGGCTTAATTGGTCCCAATTTCAGCACATAATGAACCAAAGAGTTGATTAGTTTAATCACAGAGGTAATTGGCACCAGTTTGAGCCCCTTAAACCTTATTACTATAATAGGTTCTAATTTGGGGCTAAATTAGTTCCAATTCCATCATGAAATGAATCAATTAGTCAATTAGTGAAATGATTTGGGCCAAATTAAGGCCTATAAACCTGATTTTGATTGTATAAGATGTGATCCATAGCTCAATCAACCCAGTTTCATTATAAAATGAATAAAGAGTCATTTGGATCAATCATAGAGGTATCTGAGGCCAATTATAACCCCCTCAACCTAATTGTGACTATAAGATGTGATTTGTGTCTAAATTATCCCTAATTTTACCATAAATTGATCCAATTAGTTAATTGATGTAATCAATGATGTGATTTGGGACAAATTGAGCCCCTTTGAAACCTAATTGTGACTGTAAGATGTGATGGATACATTACATTCATAAAAGAGTAGAAGCAAAGAGTAGGAATTGTAACATGTATTAAGAATAGTGTATACATTATATCACATACACATTTTATTATGTATATGTTTCTTTGAATAATAATATATTGAAAACCCCAATATCATTATTTTTCATATCGATATTTATTTCTCCACATATATGTTCTATGTCATTCTTCACTCTACGTAGTGTTGGAAACTATTTTTTAATGAATTCATTATTGCCACCACCCTTAAAAGTTGTCAAATTTGTTTAATCATAGGCAACATATTTAATTAAAATCAAGTAAAATTTTAAAGTGAAAAACACTAGAGAAATGCTAAGTGTTGATATAAAAACAAAGGGAATGAATGCAAAGATTTCGTACAATACAAGGTACATGTACTATCCACATTTAATTGAATGTCATATATAATGATGAAATGAATAATGATGGAGAATGTTTACCTGAAATTTATTTTTCAATTTTGATGTCATACAAAAGTATATTGCAAGTTTACATTCAAATTATGTGATTTTTAATTTTGTTGATGATGATAATATACATGATCATTTAACCCTAGAAATGATGAAAATTTCATTAAAACACTTAATGTTATAAGTAATAGTGAAGAAAATTTAATGGAAACATTGAATGTCAAAATTAATAATGAATAAAAATATATGGGAAAAATTAATGACTAAACTAGTAATTAAAATTACAATATGGAAACACCAAATAAAAAAATATTACCACTAAGAACACCTCTTTGTATTTTACTTAGAATACCCATGTACTTAATTGAAATTGATGATTTTTTTTTGAAATCAATACCTAAGAAAGTGTCTAACAACCATTCAAGAAGAAATTGTGAAACAAACTAGGATAATAAATTTTAAATGATACTTTAAGAAGTCAATTATTTATTTTAGTGATGAAATTTCTTAATATGAAACCTAAAAAAAACACCATAGGAATAATAACATATGATATTGATGGTCAAAATAATACAACTATTAAAAATATAAATAATGCATACCATAATAAAGGTGTTAATAAACAAACCAAATATGGAAATTCTACTTGACGTGTAATCAAAACTTGTATAGTAAGTGTTAAAATAAGGATAAAATGCTAGTAGAGCATCAAACATAAAAAAATCACTAATGAAAGAAATTGGTAGATTTAAAAGACTTGATGATGCCAATAAAAATGAAATCTAGGCCTTTTCTGGGAGACTCCCATGGAAATACAAGGCTATAGGTGATTCTATCAAAGATTTACTTGCACAATTATTGAAAGACAACATAAGGTTTTCACCCAACATAAGAGATGTAGTGAAAATAAGAGTTAGTTCTCATAACTTTGAACCACATCTGAATCATTTATTGGATATGAACCAAACAAAAGTATACTCTAAGTTTTTATAGAAGTATCTACAAATTTATATTAGTCAAATATATTTTGAGATGGCCAACACTTCTATGTCAAAATAAGTCTCACACACACACCACTTGTGGTTTTAGGACACATGTTTTATTTTCAATGCATTATAATGTTTTTTGTCATGTAATTTATGTATACACTAGAAAGTGAAGCTAATCCATAAATCAATCCTAGCTCAGAGAAGATAAATCACACTATCCCCTTATCTTGTTGGCACATTTAGAAAATAAAGGTCATGACCACTATGGATATGTTAAACCTAACTAAGGGGTCTCTTACCACACAATATCACTAAATAGGGTTCCAAAGCCTCTATTCAAGTAATGCTACATAATAACCCTAACTAGGTCTTATGTTTTATCATCAAAGTAAATGACAAAATAAATTAAAACTAATCTAGTGCTCACTAAATCTTATGGCACAAAATGGGGGTATTAAACAAAAAATTAAACATGCAAAGAAGCACTCTAATCAATTCAATGTAGAGGTAATACTAATGCATGGAGAGAAAAACATATTAATAAGTTAACAAATGAAAATATATCTACTTAATAAGTAAAATAAAGATTTATAATTACTTACCTTGAATAAAAAACATCAAGCCTCAATATCTCCCTTGGCCAATGGTGCTTTGCAAGAGGTTGTTGTGGTTTGTAAGGATAACAAAGATAGGTTATATATAGGATACATGACTTCTCCTATGAATCCAAAAAACTTCTCCCATAAGACAATATTCTTCTCTCCAGGTTTAGTATGAAACCCTAAGCAATGGTTCCTCAAGTAGAATGGTGGATAAGTAGATGCATAAATGAATGATTATCTCTATCTCTCTCTAATGAAATTGGCAAAAAGGATGTGTTTATATAGCTCGATCTAACCCTAAACTCTTTTAAAGTTTTAGCCAATAGATTTGGCCCAATTGACCATGTTATTTAATAAATAACTAAGTTAGGTCTTATGATAGGTTAGATGGGGCTGACGTAATCTTGTAACGTGCTTATATTTTAAGAATAAGGTTGGCCCAGGGTGAATTTGTTTAATAAATTATAAAAAGAGGTTTTGGGTTAGGTGAGGGTTATTTGAGGTACTGAATTGCTTGGAGTGTGTAAGGGAAGTGTCAAAGTGTAGGTAAATTTATAGGATAGGTTTGTGTTGGTTTCAAGTGATGTTACAAGGAATACTAATATTGTGAAGCACTAATGGCCTGTCCACCCCTTTCTTGATGCACCTTTTAAGGCATGCACTTAAAAATATTAAGTCTTGATGGGTTCCTATAAGAGAGAAATCATTAAAAATTGATAAAGTTTTAATATATTATGTGTATACATATGTCCCTCTCAAAGCTCATCACATTTCATGTAGTTACAACATGAGATGGTGATTCAGGAAAAGAACGTAGAAACATATAATGTTGAGCTAAGTAAATTTCACTAAAAATTGAATACTATAAATAAAAGGATAGAATTGAAAAATACAAACCTTTACTTACCTTAGTTTTGTATAAGAGGATAGAAGTGAGAAAAATGTGAAGGTGTCCAATGTAGGGAACATTAGGTGACATTGTAAAATAAGTAAAAAATCATTTTTTTAAAACATACATACAATATGTGTAAAAATTATCTATGATGTCAGGATTCTAAAATATCTTTTGGTTCATAAAGAGTTAGTAAAAATAAAGTTATGAGTGAAAAATGGAATCTAGTGGTAAATAATTGATAGGTAAATAATTTTGAATAGTAAATATAAATAGGGTGAAAATTAATTCATTTCTTATTTTTACTATTCTAAGAAAATACCTATCTGAGAGACCTAATTAAACCCTGAGAGTGATCATGGTGAGGAGATGATAACATCGATGTGGAGGATGCCTAGCGGCTGCAACCAGCTTAGCTTAGATAAGTGATGCATTAATTTCAATTTTTTGGGTAATTTTAATTCAAATTAATCAAGATATATAAAAATATATATTATAGGAAATGCAGATACCAAAAATGACCCTAGGAATTTTTTAGGTAAATTAGGGGTAAAATGGTATATAGCGTAGGAAATAATCAGACTAAAGGCTAACTCTATTCTTAATTTGTAGTGACTTTTCAACCATATACCATAAATACCTAAGGCATTTATGGTAAATGGTTGTAAAGTGAATATAAATTAAGAACAGAGTTAGCCCTACTAAATCAATTGGAAAGGGTTAGAGAAATAAAGGTGGCTGACTATGTAGTAGGGGTCCAACTTAGTATTGTTGGTGGTGTCTAACTATGTAGCATAAGACCAATCCAATATAAAAATAGATATGGCCAACATAGTATATTGTGGCTAATGTAGTATGTAGTAAGTGGTTGATACAATCTATTAAAGTAGGTTGACTACATGGTAGAGGGCCAATATAGTATGAAAAATATAGGAAAGGATCGATTTAGTATCAAAAAGGTTGATTATGTCTGTAAGAATAGGCTAATTGCATAGCAGTGGGCTAACTTAGTATGGAAAAGAGGTAATAGGGCTGATTTAATATTAAAAGGGTCGACTGTGCAAGAAAAAGGAAAAATAAGAAAAATAGGCTGATAAATTAGTTAATTTCTAGTATTTTAAGAATGCATTTTATTATTATTACATTGAAATCTAATACATTTTCTGTGGTTTGATATTTTGTAGAGGAAACAAAGATTTTAGTGCCTAGTTAATGCATCATGACTAATATTTATTGGATTAGTTTTCATATATGGATCAAGCTCATATGATTTCCTTGGGATTCAGAGGATTCATGGATATAAGGAAGATCCCACTTAGTGTTGATCTAGTTGTCATGTTCCTAGGATCATGGGAGTGATTGACCAACACTTTCTTATGGGAGGTGGAGGGGAATACCATAGAGATGGGCATCACCTTATAAGATGTATATGCCTTTCTTGGACTTCTTATTACTAGGATTCATTTCATATGTGATGAGTTGGAGATAGAGGATGAGAGGCAAGCCCTAGCCCATTGGGTGAAATGCTTATATAGGATTTATCCTGGGTTACAAGTTAGTTTGTTTAATGTGTATATCTTATCCATTCCAGATATCTAAAAGGCCTTGATAAGACTTGTGATAGCATATGTGTTATTTCACAAGTTATATGTGAAGGTATTGATATACGTGGTAGCTTTAAGTGAGTCCATTTTAGAGCAAGGTGTGTTATATGATTTAAGCTCTATCATTTGGGTACAACTCATGCATGATATGTATGGTATGATGACCCAAGGGATAAAGATGATGGGCTCTATAATTTTTTTGAGTTATTAGATTTATGAAAGACTCCCTATGTATCAACTAGCTAGGTTACCCCATATAGTTGATGATAGATCAACTCGAGTGGTTTGACAGTGGTAGGATCATGTTGTGTGTGTCATTCCCCATGTCCTAGATTTATAGACAGTGACATGAGGGTAGATAGTGTGGTAGCCTTATACTAATATTTCTTCCATATATCCAACTTGGGATACTATTACCAATAGTTTGGCATGTATTGGATCACAAGCCATTATATTTCATGGGTGGAGCCACATCCAATAGCTCATATACCCAAACAACTTGGTCTACTACATTTGGCGGCCCCTCTAGTAGTTCCTAATTATTGGGCATGATATACTAGAGAGCCAAGAGGGAAAGGAGGTGCAGGGGTGCCTACATAGATACCTATTATTTGGCCTTGATGAGTGATACCATAGACAGGTCAATTTCATTAGTAGGAGGCAATGAGGCCTAGTGTAGAGGATAGTATAGTTGTGGATGGTGAAAAATTCTTTAATTTATTAAATGTTTGACATAGATCACTGGTTACATTGTCATTTATGTATTTTAGTGATATATAAATGGTTTGAGATATCTAAATGATATATGATGTAAATTTGGTTTTTGTTTTGAAGGTACTGCAATGGAGGAGATAATATTGGGGGCCATGATTATGGCTACACACCATGATATTTGGATGGGGTGTTGTCACATTATAATCCATCCACCTTGGTAAAACCAATGGTATCATCTACCCCAACTTATGCTAGTGTGTTTATATTGGTGGAGGAGGTTGATTTATAGTTATAGGCATGAGGAGATGGCTCACATCCACCTGTAAGAGTAGGAGAGGGAGAGGCCTGATCTTGGTAGGCATTATTACAAGAGAAAGTCATCCATATGGAGACCATTGTAGAGGTTAGATGTGTAAGGCCCAGGTGGCCAATATATAGGGATATATCGATGTCTTGAGATCCTAGACTACATCATTACAATGTACCCTTTAGAGGGATTGATCAAAAGCATCTACGGGTAGCATGGCTTAGCCATTGCATAAACATGAAGAAACACAACCTTAGAGTTGTAGCTATTTATATTTTGTATTATATTATATCAAAATCATGCTGTATGTATTGATATGGTTATTTTTTGGTCTATGATTTGTATTTGTCTATGGATGGATTTATGGATGTATTTCCTTTCTAACACATGTATTTTAATTTTGTTGTATATGCTATGGGAAATATGTGATGTATGTTTTTTTATAGCATTATGTGACACACATGCATGGTTAAAAATAAAATTAAAATGATTTGGAAAAGTATAAATAATCATTAAATGTAATCCACACTACATCACAAGGGGAAATGTTTAAAAGCAAGAGATGAATAAATTAAAGAAACCAAAATGGTAAAGTAATAAGTAACAAATGTTTTCAAACCATGAAAATGAATTTCACTAAATTAAAATAAATAAAATTCATACTATATCAAGTTGAGAAGTATGAAATAATTGTAATAAAGTGAAAAACGTGTGAAAATCAATGATATAAAAATTATCAAATAATTAAGGTAATCAACCTTACTAAATCAAGATGGGAAGTATGAAAAGAGAAACAAAATGTAAGTATAAATCAAATTAATCATACTAAATCAAGATGGGAAGTATGATAAAATTAATAAAATGGTTGTAAACATATATGCAATCATAAAATAAGAAAATAAAAGTGAAATTTTTATGAAGTAAGTATAAAACATACTAGATTAAGATGGGAAATATGTAAATGACATGTAGATCATAATGTAACACAAACTACCTCAAATTTGAAGCATGATTTTTTTTATGACTTGGTTATAATATAAACTTTTTATTGAAATATTTTAAGAGGAGGGCCTAGTCCTATCTAAGGTCTTACACTAAAACTCACAAAGAGAACACCAATGAGTTGGAGATAAAGTGGGGATAATTTAAATATGTTTGAATGTGGTAATTTATGAGGAGAGCTTGGTCTTATTCATGGTATTACACTACGAATCACAAGATGAACACCAACGAGGTGAATGGTAACAAGGGAATAAATAAAGAAATGTTTTTTGAGGAATGCTTAGTCTTATCCAAGGTCTTACAATGTAAATCACAAAGGGAAACTCTAGGGGGTATGATCAGTTAAAATATAATAATCATCAAGGGGAAATATTTGGATTGTTGTAATCAAAATAGGGAATGTAAAAATCTTGACATAGGCATTATTTATAAATCCTTATTAAACATGAGACATACTAGGTAATAAAGAAAGACACTAAGAGTCTAGTAACCATCAAAATACAAATAATACCTACTCACAATAAGCACAAAGCTATATATGTAAATAGGTGGGATACTAAGATCAATTCCTGAAGGTTTATATGAACAAGGAAAGTAAAATGGTCCTACCTTTCCACAAGATGTTCCCATTCCTAAGGATCTCTTATAGAGTCATCGATCTACTATGAAGATTGGGTAATTGTGTGAAAAAGTAAGTAGATATTATAGATTTTTTGTTCTGCTAACCCAATCTACTAGCCTACCGCACCCCAATGGACCTTGGCTCTATCGTGAGGCCAAATATGGGGTTTAAGATTTGATTATAAATAGGAGATGTGTTAAAGATATTAAATTGCATCTTTTGGTATGATTAAACTTTTGGATTGTATGTTTCATTTTAAACCATTTTCTTTTATTTAAATGATTTGGATTTTAACTATTTTATGGATTTTGTGATTCCTCCTCCATACAAATTTTCAATAATTAACATGAGTGATAAAATTGATACACACAAATAAACTTTAGAATTTGGTTTAGAGGAGGCTAAGAAACTAGAGATATGACTAACTAAATAACTTAGGATTACCTATGAACCAATATGTAATTTAAAGTTTCAACCATATGTATGATTAGTATGTGAAAGGGAAACAAGGGAAGAAGGGTGATCCAAATAGATCAGTGTATAGGAGTAGTATAATGAGAAGTCATGTTTTTTAACTAATCTTATGGTAGAGATAAAATACTAAGGGAATCAGGGTTGTATATCCAATTCACAATAATAATTATCTCTATTTGAGTGTAAAAGATATCAAACAATCATTACATTGAAGATAAATGAATCAATGAAAGAAGTAAAATAATAAACATAAGTTTGCATTCATAAAAATAATGAGAATAAGCCATAAGAAAAAAATTAAATAGAATGAAACCATGTAAAACATATAAAGCATAATATAATGGTTCATACAAAATAGATAAGTGAAATCATGTTTGACAAATAGTCAAATATATAAGATATATAAATGAATCACAAATCAATCCAAATCATAAAATATAATAATGTGAGAGAACACCATGCCATGTTCAAAAATATTGATATATTTAACCACAAATGTTATCGATAACATCTAGAACATCTATATGTAGCTGAATTCTGACATTAGCTATAGTCTCATCAATATTCACATAAATTTATGAAAAGACTTCCTTCCCTATCATCTCAACTAAAAATGTAGGTATATAAGAAGAATATTAATACTCATGTGATATCTCCTATGTGGGATACTAAATGCAAGGAATGGGTGTCTTAATGGGAATGGTATCTGTGGAGCTAGGAGGAGGTGCAACTGATGGAGAAAGAGGAACCTTTGTTTATGGATGACCTATAAGAGAAGGAATAATTGGTGCTAGTGTAGACTGTGGGAAATATCAAAGATGATATTGAAGCACATGAAATTAATTTACATGATGGGTATAACATTTATTCCAAATAAAATAGACTTCCCTATATTTAGGGATGTACTCTAGAAGTATTTGGGAAGATTTATGGTCTATGTTGTCTAGAGCCCCACTAGAAGTTGAACCTACCAAGTTGGTAGAAATACTTGTCATGAAGGTTGAATAAGACATAGAGGATGATGTCATGGTGTGGGAAGCAAACATTATAGAGGGAAAAGGTTAGGATGTATAGAAAGGTCTTGCCCTAAATCCTTGAAAAAAACTAGGGGAATGTGAATGGGGTTCTCCCATATGAGGTCCCATCATGAGATTATAGATAGTTGTTGTATAATTTCCTCTATGTTGAGGGTTTTTGTTAATGAAAAAGATCATTTAAATTGTGTATTCAAAATCACTCTCATATTTTAATGAAAACAAGGGGTTAAGTGTTAAGGAATAATGGGGAGGAGTCACATAGTTGGTAATGTGGGTGGAAACATGGGCATTGCTTTACTCCATGGTGGGTGCCACAAGATGTTTCTTAGGAACCCTATTGGGATTGGTAAAAATCATCATGTTTTTTTGAATAAATTATGTGTTATCCTCAAACAATAAATTCATGATGAAGGAGGGAAACTAAAGACTTGGTAAAAATGAGGATCAACTAGTAGGATACTAGGTTAAACAAGTCGACACTATCTTGTATGATAATAGACATGACAAGATGAAAAAATAAGTTGAATTATTCAACTATGTTCTATCAATGATGAAATTGAGGGAGCATAAAATACACATAATTTGATAGTTTGAATGTGTGTTAAAGGTAAATAGAACAAGTAGTATATAAGAGACTAGGTCAAATAAAGTGACTGTGTTCTAAGGGAAATAGAGACTCTAAGAGACACAGTCAAGGAGATTGATTGTGTTCTAAATGTAAACATACGCTTTGATAGTTATTATTTTAAATGATATAATGTTTTTTTTATAAATATTTGAAATAAACACACATGCAACTAAGTCAAACTAGTCGATCTAGTTGTGGCACACATCATAAACCTTGCACCAATTTTGGATGATATAATTTTTGTAATAAAACATACAATTATCAGAGAGAAAATAAAAAAATAGAAACACCAATCTATGTGGTCATTTTTGAATGTTTTAAATTATAACTTTTAGAAATAAATGTGATAGAGAGTTGGCTATAAAAAGGAACTATGAAGGCAATCTAAGGATGGTTTCAAGTAGTTAAGGTTTAAAGGGATATGTATTGGTGATGTATTAGTTTGGTATTGGGGCCTACCTCTTCACTTCACAATCCCATAGTGATAAATTTATTGGATGATTTTTGAATATATACCATCCACCACGTATTTATACTTGGCCAAAAAAATGAGTTAGCTTCCCCCTTGGTGATGAAATCTAAGTAGGTAAACCTTGGGCAGAATTTGTTAATTTTTTTTGATGTTATGTGTTTTGTAAGTGTGTGAATAAAAATAATAATGAGACTAAATCAATAAATTAAAACTTATTATTTATTCTATGTGTTACTCTAAGAAAAAAATAAACAAAATGAAAAGTGAATTAATTACTAACAAGATGAGTTAATTCCTTTGCTTAAAAAATACAAGGCTAGTTCAAATAACCAAGTATGTAAATAATACATAATAGAATTAACTAGTTTGATTATGTCTATTGAAACAAGAGCCAAAAAACATATTCGAACAAGTTGATGGAGTCTCTTGGTTAAGAAAAATGTTGTTTTATTCAACCTAGTTCATTGTAGAGTTATAGTTTTATAGACTAAAGACTATGAAAAATAAGACTGTAATGAAATAAAAAATGACTATGATGGTGAGAATGAACATGATAAAAATACTATTTTTATGCTGTGTTAGCTAGATGAATATTTGTATTCTTCTAATAGAGTTGAGTAGGTTGATTTATTTTGAAAACCTGTATGTAAAGTATCAAACTGAGTCGAGTGGATGGATCCAATTACCTATGGTTGAAGATGACTTACATAAATAAAAATATATTCAATCTAATCGACTATGTGTTAAACCTTCACACAAAGTGTTAGACTAAGTCAATAGATTTGATCTAGTGATGTAAAAATGAAATAAATAATAAATGAAGGTATGAAAGAAAACCTATCAGGGTTAGTTTCACATTGGGTTCACCAGAATGTATACAATAGAAAGTGAAGATGATCTACGAATCAATCATATCTTGGAGAAGATAAATCACACTATCCCTCCAACTTTTTGGTATATTTATACAATCAAGGTCATGACTAATATGGATTCACTAAACCTAACTAAAGGTCTCTTACCACACAATATTGCTATTGATGGTTCCAAGGCCTCTAGTCAAGCAATACCATGTAATAACCTTTGTTAGGTCCTATGTTTTCTTATCTAAGTGAATGGAAAAATAAATTAAAACTAATCTAGTGCTCACCAAAACTTGTGGCACAAAATGGGGGTAATAAACATAAAATTAAACATGCAAATAAGAACTCTATTCAAGTCAATGTAGAGATAATCCTAATGCATAGAGAGAGAATCATGTTCATAAGCTAATAAATGCAAATCTACTACTTAATAAAGAGGATCAAGGGTTAGGAATACTTACCTTGAAGACGAATCCATCAAACCTCAATCTCTCCCTTGGCCAATGGTGTTTTTTAAGAGGTTGTTGTGGTTTGTAAGGATAAAAAAGATAGGTCAACTATAGGCTACATGACTTCTCCTATGTAACCAAAAGACTTGTACCACAAGACAAGATTCTTCTCTCCAAGTGTAGTATGGAACCCTAATCAATGTCTCCTCAAGTAGAATGATGGATAAGTAGATGCACAAATAAATGATTATCTTTGTCTCTCTAATGAAAGTGGTGAAAATGATGTTTTTATATATCCATATCTAACCCTAAACTCTTTTGAATTTTTAGCCAATAGAGTCAGCCCAATCGATCTTATTATTTAATAAATAAAACATTTAGGTCCTAGAATGGGTCTGTTAGGGCTGACCTAATCCCATAACATGATTATATTTAAAGAATAGGGTTGGCTCAGGTTGAATTTATTTGATAAATGACAAAAATATGTTTTGCTTATGTAAGAGCTATTTAAGGCAGTGAATTACTTGGAAGATTGTGTAAGGGAGGTGTCAAAGCTTAGGTAAATTTATAAGAGAGGGCTGTGTTGGTTTTGAGTGGTGGTATATGGAACAAGAATATTGTGAAGTACCAATGGTCTACCCACCCCTTTCTTGGTTTATCCTTTAATGAATGCACTCAAATATATTAAGTTTTGATAGGTTCCTACAAGAAAGAAAACATCAATAATTAATAAAGTTTAAAAATATTATGTGTATACACTTTGTACTTTTTATACTAACAATATTTTTTAGGATTATGGAATGGAAGTTCTTCTAAAATAAGCAATGGAATCTATTCCAACCATTTTTTATCAAATAATAGATGAACAATTTTTTATAACAAAGCATGTTTGGATGGAACTTTTAACATTTGTGTGGATTTTCAAAATTGAAAAATTGTATCCATGAGGAGAGTACAAATGGAATTGGTAAATAATTAATTGGTATTATAAAATAAAAATATGTGACATATCAATCAAAATTTGGTAATGAATCTAAAAGGTGTGATCTTTTTTAAAAATAAATACCTATTTCATAATTTATGGTCAAATTTAGGGATGATGTTTTTATGAGTATGCAGGGTGCACACACAAAGATTGATGGTTGGATGAAAATTCAAATTTAAGAAAGGACACATTCCCACTTGGTTCTATTATTTTATTAATTTAAAATTATTATAATTACACATTATAACCACAAATGGAGGTTTAGTAATAGTAATACAACTCGATACAAGTTTCCATTTTTATGCATAGAGAATTCATGCATGCTCATGATAATACAAAGAAAGATTAAAAAATATTAATGGATTACCATTTATATGTTACTGATGATCGATAACAATATATAAAACATGTGCAAGGTATTTTTTATATGTTCTATTAAAAATTTACTGAAAGGAACATTACTTTCAATCAACATTATATTTTGTTAGACAATTTCACATCACAATTTAATAATGCACTAATATTATAATGGTTAATAAAGATGCATGTGACCACTGGTGTACAACATATTTGGAGTTTACTTAGGTTAGTCAAATAAGAGGGGAACATGTGTGAAAATATCCCTTGCAATAAAGGAGTTATATTTAGAAGATGGCACTAATTTGACTAATGTAAAAACCATTGTTTAATGGTGTAACAAGAAAATGGCCCATGGTGTTCAAGAAAACTCTAGTGCTTATATATATTTATAGTGGATGGAGGAATAACAATTGAAAAGGTATGAGGATTCTTGGATAGTAACATGATCTAATTAGTTCCACTCATTCCATAGCTCAAATCCATGTTCTTGTATGGTTCATACAAGAAGCATGGCATGTTTATATTTTACATGCATGGACATTTTTTGGAATGATTTCAAGTCACAAGATTGGGTTGATGAATGTATTTGTATACCTCCAAGTCTAATTGACACATATTAAGTTCCAATATCATCAAAAATTACATATATGACATCATCACATAACTTTAATCATGTATCTAATCAATTTCAACCAAGTATAAGATGAATTTTTATATTTAAATTATGAAATTATCAAGCATTATGTAAAAACTTATCATTATCTAATGACATAATTATTAAAAATTTGTTTTAATTTTTTATTTATGGAATGTTTATGTAATTATTTCAAATGATGATAATGAATATGAAATAAACTAATACTTGTGCTAGTATGTAAAGGAAAAAGAATCGAATTCCCCAATCATAAATGGGGAAAATATTGAATATCCTACTAGGTATGTGGTAGTTACTATAACTTTGCTTTAATTATATCTAATAAAAAATTTATATGTATGGTTGTTTCAAAACTATGAAATACACAGGAAGATACTCCACATTTCAAATTTTATTCTTGAAAAAAATGTTAAATTTCTCAAATTTTGGGGGAGGCCATAAAATAAGAATATATGAAAGGTTGGTGAGTATGAACTGGAATAAATTCATGAAATAATTAATAGTAAAATAGATCGTAGTGGTTTGTTGGATTGAATTTCCTAGGTATGTTGAGTTCTCAAATGTAAATGTGTTTAGTTTTATCAAAATTTATTTATATTTTACATAGTACATATTAATTTAAATTTATTTAGTTATTAACATGTTTCTTGTAGGTTAGTGGTGAAATAATCTTCACCTTCACATGGTTGGAAATTTTTTTTGGTCTATTTGCAACACACCAACTTGTAGGTGGAAAGGGGCTCTCAATGAGTGAGGTCCTGTGGACTAGATAACTCAGTTGGTCGATGTAAGTTGTTCCATACAAGGGGCCTTTATTGGTTAAAATTTAGAACTTATGAAATAAACTTATTAGACTATTGTGATCAGAAGATTTAAACTATTCCTATTTATTAGTAAACTCATAGGTGATTAGTACTAGACATTAATCCATTAAGTTAAACAATACATAAAATATGATAAGAAGATTTCATGCAATCTGGATGAAACTTAAAAGGATTGATTGCAGTTTAGATTATTCTAAAACTAATATAGTAGATTATTTTAAAAATATCAAAAGAGATAGCATAGAGAGAAATAAAATATGGGCCTACTTTTTAGAGGAAACACTTATGTTTATGTTGAGTAGATAGATCCTTTAAGAAAACCAATCTTTGTTTTATTATCATAACACAACCAAAAAGTATAGATGGTGTAATAGTTTGAGGACAATGTTATATATGTAAATAGAGGGAAACTAGTCACCATCTTATTGAACATGCAAATTATATCAACTCAAAAATATTTAAAATAGAAAATAGATCATGAAATATCATTCAAATTCATCACATACTCAAGTGAAATACAAAAGTAAGTACAAACAACCTCAACTCACACAATGTAAAAAGCTAACTAGAAAGTAAGAAGAATGCATTAGGAAAGGGAAATAACTACTTGATATCCGACCAAATTACTCTATTCTATCAGTTCATTAAAATAGAAAACCCTTATTATAATGAATAATTGGTCTTATATAGGTAATTTTGATCCAAAGAGTCATTAATCAACCCACTACATGGTGATTGTAAGAATTCAATGAGGTGTATCATCCCTTGAGATCAAATTTGATTATGGATCCTACTCAATATCAAGTTCATCAATGTTGCATCCATGTTGACTAAATTTGAATTAAATTTTGGGTGGTATAATGTCATTGAGAACTCTTGGGATGCTCAGTCAGTTTTGTTTTGTGTAGTAGAGATGATGCCTAATTAAGGTGATATTTTGTCTTTTTATGTTCATTTCCTAATCCCAATGTACATGCCATGTTCATGATCAATACCACCATTTATGTTTCTCTAAATTATGCAATTTCTTTACATACTAACACTAGGGGTTGAGTTATAACTTGATTGTTTAGGTCATATTAGACACCAGTCCATTCTTGATTTTGATAATTTATATGGGTGTAATAACCACCTAATTTAAGATTATATATTGTTGGAATATATGTTAGTGTGTCCTTTGTTGGTAGGGTCACACCATGTGGTGAATCCTTACTCATTCATTGCTCGACTAGGGGATCCAACTATATTGATTCCCTTGAGGCTCTAGTAAAATTATATTTTTCCATGTGGTGTTATCTCACTCATATGGGGCTCAACTGAATGTTCAATATGCACGAACTACCTTGGGGATTTAGAGAAGTTAGATTTTGATAGGTGTCAACATGTCATTAATCTACTTGATCTCATGTAGAACCAAACTATATTGATTATCCTAAGGCTATGATGAGGTGGGATTTCATGATGTGGTGTCATCCTATTCACCCAAAAGATCCACTACGAGCTCAATGTTAAGTGTTTTAATGATGTGATAAAGCAATATTTCAACACTTGGTAAAATATCACTTTTTATGGAGGTTGAGACGTAGCTCAAAATTATATAGGGCTAGGGTAAGTTATGTAGTGAGATTTGGACACTTAAAAGCATCTTGTTTATCTAGGAGATCAATAGATCTTTGAAAATTGATTAAATCTTGAAGGCCATGAAGAATCAAATGAGTGACAAGTGATAACCCCTCATTCATTTGAGGTTCATAAGTCTAAAAATTTAACTAAGTCCCAAAGGTTTTGAGTGACTAATGCATGGAAGTGTTAAAAGAGTTGGTACCTAAAATTAAAAAGTGACCATTAGCCTTTTGAATATTTAATGAAAATAACTAAGAAAAAACCTAAATGGAAAGTAAAATGTAGATAAAATGAATAAATAAAAGGCCTTTATTTATAAACTAATAGCCATTTAGCTCAAAAATAAAAAGTGACTAAGTCTAAAGATAACATGATATAAAGACCTAGCCAATTTAACTCATAAGGAAGTAATAATAGACCAAATTTATTAAGGAAAAGATACAAAAACTCTAAAAAAAGTTAGATAACCTATAAAATTCTAAGTCAAATTTACCAAAAAGGGAAATTTTAAAGCATTTTAAAACATGATTTAAAATAGATAAGACTCTCTAAAATTAGGCAAATTTAAATATTTATAGTAAATGAAGTCATAGATGAAATTTTAGACCAAGTGGTTATAATGAGAATTTGTCTTTTCTAACTTTATTAAAATAATAAAGGATGACTAAAATTTAGACCTTACACCTAGGAACTTATTACCAAAACTAGAAATCAAAAAAAAAAAAAAAAAAAAAAAGCCACCAAACTCACCTAAGAAATAAGACTAGAGTTAAATCCTCCATATGTACTTCCATATTTTAAAATCATGTCATAACCTTTTCTAGAATAAATCAAAGACTAGATTTAAATACCATAATGTAAATTTTAAAGTGTTATGCCAGTCCCTAAGATTCTTTTCCAAGATTTTATTAATTATAGTTAACAAATTTGTATTCATTGGTTCAACTAACCCATTCCCTTGAAGATAATAATTGGATAAAAAATTAAGAATTAACTAAAAATTTTATGCCCATTTATTAAACTATAATGAAGAGAAAGTAGGGCCATTATCACATACTAGATCAAATGGAATTCCAAACCTGGTAACAATGTGCTCCTCAAGGAAGTTGACCACCACATCAATTGTTCAATCATCTAAAGATTGAGCTTGTGTCTTAATTATGAATTTGCATTAATCACTCTAATGAATTCCAATCCACATTTTTCAAATGGTTAAACCTCAATTACTAGTTGTAATGACATGGGTAGAGTGTGTTTTTTGTACATATCAACCTGATAGGTAAGATAAATCTAGATATGGGCATGTACATATTTAAAAACATATGGCTAGTAATAACCTTCTCTAATTATTTGTTGGGGTGTAACACTCCTTGAATCATGTTTAGTTCCATATTTTCCATGGAAGTATTTCATTACATCAGCTGATTCTTATTTGTTTAGGCATCTAAAATATATTCATTCAAGATTGATTCTATATAATACACCTAATTTTATCATAAATATATTGCTCTTCAAGTGAAATGTTCTTATTTGAGTGCAGTTAAATTGGTTTAGGTACTTATTGTTCAACAAATTATAGATAATGTCTTGGTACCAATTATATTCTATGATGTTTTTCACTATATACTATTGGAAAAAAAATTATGGGTCTACCTTAGCCAATATTTTATTGAGTCCTTGAACTCTCAAAATATTCATTGGTTGTATTTCTAGGTTAAATTCTTTCAAAATAGCCATCCATTTACCATAACACTTACCCAACTCATTTTACTTTAACATGGATTTCACCATTGGGTTAGGCATGCCAATAAATGTTATTTTATGTAAGATGCAATGTTTAAACTTATTGACCACTCTAATCAATAAAAACTCTTATTTTTAAATCATTAAATACCTTAGTTTAGTATTTCTGAGTGGAGAGCTCATAAATGAAATAGGTCTCTCATATATAACTTATTTTCTCTATGTTAGGACAAGATCACTTGATTTTTCATAAGTAAATAATAGATGTAGAAAGGTTGTGTGTAATTAGGACTAATAAGCACCAGCATGTTTAAAATTTATATCTTTATTTGAGTGAAATATACTTGTGCTTTAGTTGTCCACTCAATCTTAGCATCCTTTTTCAATATATTATTCAGGAGATAAACTATCTATGCAAGTCTTGATATGAACTTCTTGACAAAGTTAATTTTTATGAAGAATGACTTCATCTCTTTTCTACTATGTGGAAATGGGATTTTTAGAATTGCCTATACTCTCTATGGGTGTATTGATATACATTTCTATAATATTATGTGATCCAATAGTTTTCCCTCAGTTACCTTGAATATGCATTTCTTTGGATTTAGGGAGATACCATGCTCTTTGCATTTTTATAACATCATACTCAAATCCTTCACATGGTCTTCTAGTTCTTATAAAAAATAGTCAATTCATCCATGAAGATGACAATTCATTTGAAAATAAGATTTTTGAATGTAATGTTCATGGCATGTTGGAAGTTAGAATACACATTGATTAGGCTGAATGGCATCTTTTTGAATATGAATTTACCCCACTTGGTTATAAACATTGTCTTTATTTTATTCTCATAGTCGACCATGACTTGGTTATAGCTTGAGTAGCCATCTAGGAATGGCATATTTTGAGAACTATTTATGATTTGTAAAACTTCATCTAGTGAATTAAGTGGGTAATTATATTTTTTTGACACTTTTTAAAGGTTCCTAAAGTCCACACAAAGCCTTATCTCTCATTATTATTTTATTAAGGTATTATATTAGCCACCTAGGTGGAGTGTCTTATAGGAAAGATTATCTTTTATAAAAATAGTTTTTATATGTATTTGAATATCAAAGGTTCTAGCAATGGATTTATTTCCCTTTGTCTCTGACAAAATGGTTTGACACCTAGCCTAAGAGGGATAGTGTGAATGAGAATGTAGGTCTTGAACACCTTTATATCCTCATAGATCCAACCAATGACATATTTAAATTATTTTAGATATTATGAGAATTTTTGTTTCTTACTATTAGTACATATTGTGCCCAAAATCATATTTTTTGGTTCATCTGCATCACCCAAATTGTAGTTTTCATGTGGCATGCCTTTGACAAAGATTGTTTTCTATTTTTCACCTTGGTATTCCATATCAAACATTCTCTCTAGTGAGACCATGCCCTTTGTTATTTTTTTAATATTTATTACTCCTTCCTTGTTTAGTTTGAACTCTTCTCTGTCATCTTCATCTATAATCTAAAATTCAAACACATCCACTTATTTAATGAAGTTGATGATATGGTGGTCACCATTAAACACTTGGAAGTTATTGATGTTTTATGAAACATAACGAGTAGAGAATAACTCCATTGAGAATTTCCTTATTCTGAAATTAGAAATTGGTTTTAGAGTACCTACAATTATTGTCAATGAATCCAAAGTATAATTCTTCTATGAGGCACTATCTAAATTTTGAATGCATTAAAATATTCTATTAATCTCCACACTCAACTACAATATCTGGATAGGCACTTGTCATGACAAGAATATTGACTTCTTACTTATTTGACCACTAGTTCTAATTCTCCAAGCACCTTTATGTTCTTGAATTTATTTCTTAGCAAAAATTGGAAGCCATGAACTAAAACTTCATACTTAGCCACATTGTTTGTGAAAGTAAATTGTAGCCATAAGGAAACTAAATATGACTTCCCTCTTAGGTTGATGATTTCAACACCAACACCAAAACCACTCTTAAACTTAGAAACATCAAACTTTAGGGTCAACAAGTGATTTTTAGTTGTGCATAATGAACTTTGAAAGGTAGGTGTTGTTACAATATTGATTTTTTATTGATAATGTCCTTTTGTCCTAGTATTCAGTAGTAAAGGTGGGCATTGGGATACTTAAAATGGTGATATTATCATCATGAGTGTATGAACTCTTTGTTTTCAATTGGAACATCATGCTATAACTTGTTTATATCTATCACATGCATGTCTATAGTTGACAAGAGCTATTGAAAACTTGATTCTACACTTACATAAACTTGATCCTCCTTTTCATAAGTAAGGGTAATAGAATGGCATGATGATATCATAGGTACATAGAGGAAATCCTCTTCATCTAGTAGATCTAACTCCTCCAATTTTGGATTCTCTTGAATGGTAAGCATGTTAATGGATAATTCTTCATGATATTCTTATTCCCATTCATAAACACTAGGCTCAACCTCTCATACAATATTTAAATTGTCTTGTTATATTCATTGATCTCATGAGTCATCTTTAGCTCTCTTTCAATTTTGATCTAATTAGGAATGCCACACCATGAGAACCAATTATGGTATAAATTAGTTACCATGTATCTATTTAATGTTCTAAACCAATCTCTATTGAGAATCATCTTATATGCCTCAGGTATATTGGTCACGTGGATATCAATAAACTATTGCACTCTTGGATTAGAAACCAACTTAGCATAATCTATCTTAGCACATATGAACTCAACACAATATTTATTGGCATGTTCATCTATGTTATGTAGTATAAACCATGTGGACAAGGCTAGGTCATCTATGTACAATGAGTTTGAAGCACTATTATTATTTGTATTTGTGATATTAAATAGACTAGGTACATTTCCATTATTAGGCCTAGTGTTCCAATCCCTATTGGTTCTCTAAAATTTGTAATTATTATTTTGGGGTAGATTATTTATAGTTTGGTTAGGGTTATAAGGCACTTACCTCAACAAATTGACCATGTCATTTGTCAATCACTAGACCATATGTTGTAAATTAGATACTTTAGGTTCACACTAACATTTTAATTATTTCCTATTTGTGTCAATGGGTTAGCCATAGGTGCAAAAGTTTTTTAAAACAAATGGATAATAGGGTGTGTTTGGTTATGGGTATTATTAGTAGGTATCTGATTAATAATAAATGATGGGATGACTTACTATTTTTTATTAGGGTCAACATAACTACTTGACCTAGACATGGTAGCACTATTGTTATAAGCAATAGGAATAATTCATAGGCTATGACAACACATGATTTGGAGGAACATAGGGCTGATTTTTAGGCATGTGGATCAAGGGTGTTAGATTATAGACTAGATTTTGACTTGAATATATATCACTTGGGATTGGATTCATCAGTAAGATGTTTTGTATAATAGCTTAGTTAACCATGGGGATCTGATTTTAAGCACCTAATTATCCTAATGAATGTAAGGGACTAACACCATATACTTGAGGCACCATTTGTTATTAAATAAGAATAGATTGATTATGGGCTGAAGATAAATATGTAAATGCTACTATAGTTTTCCTAATAAACATAGAAGTCATTGGGTCTAAAACTCTTAAATATGTTTGAATCACAAAAAAATTTGTCTACGTATAGGGGTCTTTCAACCTTTGATACAACATATGGAAATGATTATTTTAAATACTCATAGGGTCATTAGGTTCCCTATGGGTAAATTAGAATTGATGGTATAATATAAAAATATTGATTAGTATCCTAAAATGGCTAACAAATATAGTTTAAAGATCATTCCAAGAGGTAATGGATGCATATGGGAGAATAAGGTACCAACCATATGTTCATTCACCTAAAGTATAGTTGAACAACTTTTAGGATACATCTTGATGTTGAACCTAGGTATTGATTAAGGCATCCTTAAATTTTTAGACACGTTTCTCCATTATTCTTATTCCATCATGAACATACCTTAGAAATAATTTCTTAGGGTTATTAGGCAAGTCATGTGCTAGTCTTGTAATATTCACAAGAGAACTACCTCCTCTCAGCTAGGAAATATTAGCCAATGATGAGTTTTTTCTTATAAATAAAGGATTAAGGAAAGGGATACTAGTATTAGGGGAGCTACTAACTAAATAAATATGTCTGGTTTTAGATTTCCCTTTATCAGTTATTTATCTTCTATGTTCTATGAGGTGTAATATATCAAAGTCATTTTCAATGGACTCTAACCTCATAACAATCCTCCTATTTTCCAATTTATAAACTTGGAATGTCTTAGTCTAATTAAATTTTATAAAATTCAAAAAGTAGGCCCGCCTTATAAAGCTAATTTATTAGTGGTCCATTTGACACTCACCAACTTATAAGCAAAAAGGGACACTCAATGAGTGAGGTCCTCCCCACCTCTTCTGAAAGGAAGGTTTTTATCTTCCCAAAGGTATATATCTACCAAGTCATGGAAGACTAGATACCTCAATTGGTCAATGTAAGTTATTTCATATAAGGGGCCTTTGTTTGTTACAATTCAACACTTATGAAATAAATTTAGACTATTATGCTCAAAAGAAATAGGTTGTTAAAATTTATCAGTAAACTCACAACTAATTAGTACTTTCCATTAATCCATTAAGTTCAAATTTTCATAAAATATGACAAGCAAAGTTCATGCAATCTAGATAAAACTTGAAAGCATTGATTACAATGTAAATTATTTGAAAATAAATCTATCAAATTATTATAAAAAGATAAAAAGAGAGAAGGTAGAGAAAAATAAAATATGGGCTGGATTTGTAGAGGAAACACATCTATTTATTTTGAGTAGACAAATACTTTAATAAAACCAATCTTTACTTGGATAACATAATATAACTAGAAACTATAGGGAAAACAAATATTTGCTTGTGTAGGAGTTTGAGGATAATGTTAACTATTTAAATAAAGGGAAAACAACCACCATGTACATGAGAAGGCAAAGGATATCAATTCAAAAATATTTAAAATATAAAATAGATCATGAAATATCATTTACATTCATCACATACTCAGGTGAAATACATGAGTAATTCCAAATAGCCTTGGGTAATACAAAAGAAAAAGCTAACTAGAAAGAAGGGACAATGCATTAGGAAATGCAAAAAAATTAATTTATATCTTGCCTAATTACTCTATTTTATTAGTTGATCAAAATATCCAACCCTTATTCCAATGAATATCTAGTCTTATATAAGTAATTCTGATCCAAGGGGTCATTAATCAACCCATTGCATGGTGGTTGAGAGTATTCAATGAGGTATATATACCCTTGAGATCAAATTTGATATATGATCTTGCTCAATCTCAATGTCATCAATGTTAAGGCCATGTTGACTAAATTCTAATTAAATTTTAGGTAGTAGAATGTCATTGATATCTCTTGGGATGCTCAATTAGTTGTGATCTATGTAATAGAGACCATGCCTAATTAAGTCAATATTTTATCTTTTATGCTCCTTTTCTAATCCTAATGTGCACACCATGTTCATGGTCAATGCCACCATCTGATTTTCTTTGAATTTTATGTTTTTTAATCATTTTTCCATTAGGGGACAAGCCAAAACTTGATTGTGTAGGTTATAATGGACACCCAGTTCATTCTCAATTTTTTATAGTTTTGATAGGTGAAATGACCATCAAATTTAAGCACATATATATGTTGAAATAAATTCCATTGTGTCCTTTTTTGTAAGTGCCGTACCATATGGTGTCTCCTTGCTCATTCATTTGGCTCCAACTATACTGATTTCCTTAAGGCTCTAGTAAAATGATATTTCACCATGTGGCATTGTCTCGCTCATCAAGGGCTCAACTATATGATAAATATGCATGGATTATCCTAGGGATATGGATAAGTAATATTTTGATAAATAGAAACATCTCAATTATCCCCTTGATATCCTAAAGGCCCAAACTATATTGATTATCCTAGGGCCATGGTGAAATGAAAATTTTCCATGTGGCATCATCCTATTCACTTGAAAGATCCATTGTAGGCTCAATGTTCCAAGTGTTTTGAAGCTATGATTAAGTAATATTTTTACCCTTGGTAAAATATCACTTATTTTGGAGGTTAGGGACTTGGCTTGAAAATCTATAGGACCTTGGTAAGTGATGCATTAAGATTTAGACACTTGGCATCATCTTGCTTATTTGAAAGCTCATTGGATCTTTGAACTTTGACTAAGTCTTGAATGATATGAGGAAGTGAATGAGTGACAAGTGGTAACTCCTTATTTTTCTAGGGCTCATAAGTCTAAAATTTTGACTAAGTCTCAAAGGTCATGAGTGACTTTCACATGAAAATTTTGAAAGAGTTGGTACCTATAGGCAAAAAGTGACTATTATCCTTTTGAATTTTGAATGAAAAAATAGATAAGAAAAATTTGAATTAAGGAAAACAAAAGGATGATAAAATGACCAAATAAAAAGGTCTTTTTTGCCAAACTAACAACCAATTTAGCCCAAAAATAAAACATGACTAAGTATAAAGCTAACATAATATAAATATTTATCTGATTTAACTCATAAGGAAGCAATAATAGACTAAATTACTCAAGTAAAAGATATAAAAACTCTAAAAACACTCAGATAACCTAAAAATTATAAGTCAAATTTATAAAAAATGGAAATTTTAAAGCATTCTAAAACAAGATTTAAAATAGATAAACTCTCCAGAGTTAGGAAAATGTAGATATTTATATCAAATGAAGTCCTAGACACAATTTTTAGACCAAGTGATTATAATGAGAATTTATCTTTCTGACCTGATTAAAATAATGAAGCATGACTAAAATTTAGATCTTACACCTAGGAACTTCTTACCAAAACTGACAATTCAAATAAGCAAAAGACACCAAACTCCCCTAAGAAATAAGGCTAGACTCCAGAGCAAAAAGAGGTTCCATGATTTTTAATGAAATTAGGGTGTGTTGTGTAAGCAAAAATATAAATTCTAGTATATATTTATATATCATTTGAGTTATGAGAGGATTAAGAACTATTTTAGAGAAAGTTTGTATTTTTAGTAGATAATTCCATATTCTATAGAGACCACAACAGGTAATACATCTCCTAACTAGGCATACTCTAAGGCTAAGAATGTGTTCCTAATAATTATTTTCCATTGTCGACATGGTAGAATTTCTAATTTTCAGCCATAAATCCCTAGAGGTGGAGATCTCCAACTGAGGTTTGAATGTTGAGAATATTAGTTTTCAATGCTTCTATATACTAGAGAAAATACAACAATGTGTATCTATGTGGATTTAAAGGTTGTATTCTATGTCACATATGTAATTTTCTATCCTAACATGGTGAAAGTGATGGACTTGAAAGTGGAGGTCCTAAAAGTGAAAATGACTATTGAAGGCAATTGGACCAATCACTATATCATATAACTTAGATTTATCTCTTATTTTCAATCAAAATTCTCTAGGGTGTAGTTAAAGGTATTCAATATGAAATTGAAGGTTATTTTAATTCATGTAAATGATTTATAGTTTTTTTATGCATGTCTAATGTTTTCATAAAAAACTTAATATTTTTCATATAAGGAAGGATGTTCTTGAGGTCAAAATGGGTACTCTATCTCCGAACAAGGCATACTATAGGCAAAGAACATGGTCCTAGGAATTATATACCACTCATGAGATGGTGGTAATGATTTTTTTAGCCAAAAATCTTTGGAGGTGGCTTAAATGTTATCAATGTTTCTATGTGTTGGAGTGGTTACAAATATTCATATCTTGGTGGATTCAAAGGTTGTGGTCTTTGAAATATTTTTAATTTTTATATCCTAATGTATTAAAACTCATGGATTTTCAAGTGGACATTTGGGAAGTATAAATTTATATTAGAGGCAATGAACATGTCTCTTAACTATGTATAAATAGCAATTCAAGATTCATCTCTTATGTTAAATTTACCTAGTTTGGATTGTAAGTAAAGGGATTCAACATTAAAAATATGTTTATTTTAGTTCATTTAAATAAATTAAAAATTTTACGTGTGTCTAAAGTTTGTCAAAAAATACAAATTTTTCAAATATGGGTGGGCATTCTTGAGGATATAATTAGTAATCCATCTCCTAACTGGGCATAATCTAAGGATAATAACATTTTCCTATATATTATTCAATACCCCCAACATGGTATAATTTCCATTTTTTAGAAACAAATCCCTTGAGGTGTATATTTCTAGATGAATCTTGGAAATATGAATTGTTTCATTTGACTAATGATTGAAATAGAAAAACTTCAAAATCGATGTCTACCATCGACTAAATTAAATTTTAAAAAAAAAACATCTATAGGAATATAATACAATGCACTAATAATATTCATAATAAAAGTGTCATGGTGTCACTCCATGGTGAATCCATCCAATTTCCAAGCCTTTCCATGAATTCTTATACATGAGGTTAGGCTTATAGCTATGAATAGAGTTACAACAATATAATGAAATTTAAATAATGACAATATGTAAAAAATAATCACAAAAGGTCAAAATTTTGAATATATATAATACATAAATACATACAAAATGTGAACATAATAGAATCTTGGGTCAATGCCATATAGGCATACAATGCCAAATAGGTGTAAATTGAAACATAGGCATACAATAAAATATCATATAAGAGATATCCTTATCATCAAAAATCATCCATCTCTTTTCCTTACTTGTAAAAGGATCTCCTTTGGATGCCTTGCTCATAGATGAAGCTCACCCAAACACCTTAAATGACTCCAAGGTCTGACTATATATCCTCTTAATATGCTCATAGCTCACATGTAGCTGAATATATTCATATATAAATATTGTTAGAAAATTTACATAATGAACATGAAACCAAGTTCATAAGTTAATTATAAAATGATACAAAAACTATTTAAACATGCACTTATCATAATCTAGTCATCATACTCAATTTTAATTTTATGTTAAATAGAGTCAATGGTAGCTTCAGTCTCACATCTAGGAGTTTGAAAGGGATAAACACCAAGATTAGTGTCATCATCATGACAATGGAAGGGCTTGTACCTTAAAAATGTATATATAAACATTTTACCCAACTAAATAAATAATTTAAAAATAATAAATAAATTTAAAAATGAAATTGTCTTGTACCACATCACCCCTGATAATCATTTGAACATGATTATTAGAAATCATTATAACCCCTATGTAGATAATATATTCATGTCAATTATATTTTCACAAGTAGTGAGGAAACTATTAAAACAAACTCATATTTATTATTCAAAATCATAAGTTCTCATACCTCAGTGAGTTGTGAGTAGATGAAATTGTAGTGTCAATGCCTCTATTTTCTGCCACCCTTATAAATGGTGGAGTCTCCACTCTAATCATTAATGAAACAAAATAAATAGTATTTTAAGTTGACCATATAAATACAAGTACAAACACATACATAAACCATAACATTAATTAAAAAATTACTGTTTTATATGTATACATTCATTGGGTAACAAAAATATATGTTATTGTATAGATTATAATTTGGATGAGAAAAATATGGGACCATATCATACTAAAACATAAAAAATTACATATATATTATTCAACTTTCCATGGAAACTAGTTATTACCTTTTAAATACATATCTTAAATTTTAATTTAAGAGTTTTGAATTTGTTTTTTACAACATGTCAAATATATAAGATACATAAAAAGGTGTAGTCAATGTGTCCAAACCAAATGTATCTATCAAAAAATCATTATTTATAACCATATCATCTATCTCCCTAGAAAAACCATCATAATTAGGTTGAATCACATCCTTATTCTTGTCTAAAGGTCTAGTACATACAATACCATAGGATATACAATAGTGTGTGATCCAGGAGGATATAGGTCATTAGATCTTACCGTTTTTGGATACTAAATATCACGCTAACATAGGCATCATCAAAATTTAGGTCCACACCTATGTGCCAATCCATAATATCTAATTCCAAATTTTCACCAGCTTATAGTTCCTATAATGTTAGTAGCGTATACCTTAGCTTGTAATTAATGGAAGTCTGGGACGTCACAACATTCATTGATTTTTATCAACTCTTGTAATGGTTCAACTAAAACTTCATCTCCCTTCATTATATATTAATGTAAACTTACATTCTTTGTAGTTAGTTATCTAGATAATAATGAAGTTAAGAAGCACATAGACATCATACACATGATCTCTTAGATATTATACAAAACTTAACAGAATAAAAAAAATTTATGTTACAATTCTACATTGTTTTTTATCATTTTAATTGATTTTCCTTGTTATTTAGCATATTTCATCTTCATATCCTCTGCCATTTATAATTATCTTTTATTCATAACCCTTTTACACCCATTTAAGTAAGTTATCCATTGGGTCTCCTCCTAGGCCCCATATCAATGGCATTGTGGTGTATCTAAACTTCATCCATGTTTGTATGCCCGCTTGAATGAGTTCTGATTACAAAAAATTATGGATCAAGAATCGTGACCCTTAATTGTACCTTCTTTTACATCCTCAAAGGGAAGATAACTATTAAATGATTCCAAATTTAAAAATATTGTATAAAATGATATAGGATGCTTTAAAAAGATAATAATAATATTTGGAAGAATGTCATACACATGAATGATAAAGTATTATTGATAATTTATAGATAATTCTCAAGAAACATACTCCTTCCAACACCTCTCATTCTCATCGGTCATTTTTTAGTCAAATGATATACAAGGTAGAAGTCAATTTAGACATCTCTATGTTTTAAGCTAAAATAGATGTAGATGAACTATATAATTGGCTTAACCTAATCTATTTATATTACATGGTTAATCAAATATATTACCAATAAAATATTACTTTCTTTATTATAAAATGTTCTTAATCAGTAAATAAATGGTGGGAAAACTAATGCACTTTACATGAAAATATTGTAGATGAAGTTAACTTAGAAACATGGAATGGTTTTGTAGAAGCACCCAATTTTTTTAATCTTGTTGGAAACTATGGTGAATATTGCATTAAGTTTTCTTAGTTGCACCAAATAAAAGAAAAATCTATGCAACAATGCATAGATAACTTTCATAATTTGGTGTCCAAAATTTGGATTCATGACTTAGAACAAATCCTTATTTTGAAGTATAGGTCAAGCTTAAGATAATGTATCCATTTAGACATATATTTTTTATAGATATATTCAATAGGAGAATCTTATAGATTTTATTTCAAGTTTGAAGCAAATTCCAAGGCTTATACTAAGATAAAATTTTATAAGTTTTAGATCAAGCAATAGTATAAATATTCAAATCAAAATTCCAAACTAGGTAAAATCTCTGAGCACCCTCCACAAAAGTAGAAACAATCATAAAATGAATAAAATAAGCAGTCCAAGACTAGAAAGTGGTGTTCACTTCATAACTCCAACAATCATTCCAATGAAGAGTGTCATGCTAGGAAGACTCTACTTGCACATCTTGAAGTAACAAGTACAAACACTACATCATTGGATAAACGTAAGAAGATCATGGGATTTTAATTTAATACCATGATGTGTATCATAAACATATCTAATAACCCTACAAAAATAAAGGAATTGGAAATATTTTTCTATTCTAAAATTTGGACCAATGCTTCAACCAGTACACTTTGTCATTGATAATGGCAGTCAGAAGAACCTAATTTCTATTGAAATAATTCACACATTAAACTTTTCACTTAGACCTCACCCAAAACCATACTCTATTGGATAGTTTAATGTGTGATCTAAGAAACATGTCACTTATTAATGTCAATTTATGTACAACATCAAACCTTTTCAAGATAATTTAATTTTCTATGTCACTCCATTATAAGTATGTGATATTTTACTTGTTCAACCATATATTTACCATTAGCATATAATCTATATTGAAAATCCTAGAAATGTTGGTATATATGTTGGTGATAAGAGATATTACATAGTATAAGTAGTTCATAAGCTATCACTCATTAGTGTCAAGAAATGACAGAAGTTAGTCACATAATAATAATTTTGTATTTTTGATGGTGAGATATAAATGTTATATCATCCTTATAGTGCAAATTCATATCAAAATTCCTCCAATAGTAGAAGTAGAGACCTCCAAGTTGAATTATAAATTGGAAGAATACAAGGATATATTTTAGTCACTAAAGGAAGTGCCTAAAAATTATGCAGTGAAACACTATTGATTTTATTCCTAGACTACCTTTACCTAATGATTATTTATATTTCATATCATTTTTAGAGAATGAATTAATCAAGTGTTAGATCCAAGAACTTGTGTAAAAAAGACATATTAGGCCTAAGTCATCACCTTGTAGTAGCCCAATTGTGTTTGTGTTAAATAAAAACAACACATGGAGGTTATATATTAACTATAGATCCCCCAACAAGATCAAAATGAAGAACCACTATCCTCTTCCAAGGATTTAGGACTTTAAGGACCAACTCCGTAGTTCCAAATGCTTCACAAAAATAGATCTTAAGTTTGGGTATGATCAGTTTCTTTTTGAACCTACATATTTATGTAAAACAACCTTCAAGGCCAAATAATGTTTGTTTGAATGCCTATTCATGATCTTAGGATTGAATAATAAATTAGATGCATTCATGTGGATGATGAATGAATTTATTAGGCCATTTACTACTTAACTCATTGTATTCTACCTTGATGACATATTAATCTTCAAAAAAACATGGGATGGACATATGCACCATATAGAGCAAGTGTTTGACACTTTGAACAAACACAAGTTATATGCAAACATGGATAAATGTTCATTTGATATGTGGGAGATATAATATATGGGATACATAATAGACACATGAAGAATTATTATAGACCTGACCAAGATTTAAGTATTTCAATAATGGCCACAACTGAATAATCTCACAAAGTTTTGGAGTTTTTTAGGATTAGATAATTTCTATAGGATATTTTTAATTGGTTTTTCTCATTTAACTTCGCCTCTGAACCAATTTACCAAAGGTGACACTAAATATAATTTCATCTAATAATCCAAACAATAAAAATCATTTGAATAATTGAAATGTAGACTTTGTTTTATACCAATACTTGTGTTACCTAATCTTCAAAAACAATTTGAATTTGAGACATACCACTCTAATTTCACACTTGGACCAGTTATCACTTTATATGGTCACCTAATTTATTACCATAGCCAATCATTAACTATACTGGTAATAAAATAACCAAGCTATGATCATGATCTTTATGTTTTTTTTAGAACACATAAACATTAGAAACATTATATCTTGGGTAGAGAGATTGTGATTCACATAGATCAAAAGTTGATTTAGCTCATGTATAATTATAATGAGTTTTCGAAAAGAGTGTCATAAAAAATAGTCTTTTTATCTTTAGTTTTTCCATCTAAACATCAAGCATAATAAAGGAAGTGTCAACTAGTCACAAATTATCTAAACTATCCACCTATTCAATATCTCCTTTCTGTACTTGACACATGTGGAAATGAAGTTAGCACATGGTTAATTTTATATTCATTATATATGTATTTTGTATAAATATATAATATTTTATTTATGTTGATTTAGTTATAGATTTTTACTTGTAGGAGTGACTCAAATATAACCTTGGGCACTTTTACATTCCGTATGAGATAGCGAGAAAGAAACTAATATGGGAGGTTTTTTATCAAGGTAGTATGACATTTTAGAGTTGAAAATACTCTTTTTGTGTTTCATAATTACTTATTATAGTTACATATAAAATCTGATGTATCCAAATATTTCATGTTTTATACCACATGTGCAATTGCCAAGCTAGTTAACAAGAAAAAAGGTTTTTACATACCTCTGTTGATTCCAACAAAAAAGTGGGAATATGTTTCCATGGATTTTATCTTAGGATACCCTAATACTAGGTATGGTAATGAATGTGTTTATGCAGTATTTGATAAATTCTATAAAATGGCAATTCACATACCCTGTAAGAAAACAATATTAGCTCTGGAAATAGTCAACTATACTTTTAGCATGCATGGATTCACTTTGGAGTCCCAAAAACCATCAAATTTTAGAGAGACACATGGTTATTAAGTAAATTCAAGAAATAAATTCAGTCTATGATATACATAAAGTTTAAAAAATCTATTACCTTTCATCCACATATTGATAGATACACAAAAGTGGTAAATAGGATGATAATGCACCTTCTGAGAGTGTAAAATTCAAATAAATAACACACTTTGGATGAAATATTTTATTTTATCCATCATTTATACACCATATCTATACTAAATATATACATTTTAAGGTCTTCTTGGGTTTACAGCCTCTAAAAACCATCGGCATAGCTTATCCTATTTCACCATTAGTATGAGCAACTCATTCATCTTACAAGGAGATTGAATAATCTATTCAATTCATTAATCCCATTCAAAACATTTAAAATCAAGTGAAAATAATTTTAAAACAAGCTAAGCTAAACTAAAAGTATTGTTATGAAAAACATCATATACTACACACCTTCCAGGTTGGTGATAGAGTCTAGGTACACCTAAGAAAGGAAAGACTAATTATTAGGAACTTACAAAAATATCTGTCCACATTGGTAGATGTCTTATGGCATCACCAAAAAAGTAGTAGATAATTATTTCAACCTCAATATTTTATCTAACCTTGGGTTGCATCTAATAGTTAACATATAACTCTTATGCCATTACTTTACACCTCTATTGTATACCTAAAATACTACAAAGACTCTTCAAAAAATATAGATTGATCTAGATTGCAACATCCCATCAAAATCATTTCAAGTCATTAATTCTTGGGTCAAGTAGACACATTAACAAGATTTCCCTCTTTTAGATCATCAAAATAGTTCAGTTACATTCTTAGTTAAAATGGTATATATAAGTGTAGTTTTCCAATTTATTTCCACTTCTCTTACTACAACTACATACAATGGGCACCATTTCTCTTCAAGGAGGGGTGACTAATCCAAGAGGATATGGGTCACTATATCTTACCAAAACTTACTTTATTTCATATCAATCCTTGTACTTACATTAATAACATCAACATTGTGTTCCAAACCTATATGCATATATACAATATCTAATTCCACTTCTACACTACCACAAAATTCCTATAGTGTTAATACCACAAACTTCAAATCATCAGTAATGGTAATTAGTGATGTCATAACATTCATCAGTTATAAAGTGGTTTTTACCAACTCTTGTAATGGTTTTACTAACACTTAATATCCCTCAATTTTTTATTAATGTATACTTCAAATATTTATAGTTATTTGTGTAGACAAAAGCTAAATTCTTGATCACATAGACACCATACCTCTAATCTCATAGATATTTGACAAAACTTAGCATAAATATTTTTTTTTGTTATAGTTTTACTTTGGTTGTCATCATCTTATTTATTTTCCTTGTTATTTAGCATACTTCACCTTCATATACTCTACAATTTAGAGTTTTATTTCATTCATAACCCTCTTAAACCTTTTAAATTAGGTTTTTCATCATGTCTCCTCCTAGGTCTCAAATCAGTGTGGCTGAGTAGTAATGCTAGTTGGATCATCCCCATGTCTACCTTCGCCAACATTAGTATGGAAATTTATCTCATATGTTGAAAAAGAGAGTCAATAAGTTCCTTAATCACATGAAAATTGTTATTATATTCAACTTAATTCAATATAGAGGGGATTGTAGCTAGGATTGATCTATAAATCAATTGCATTTCCCTTTGCATACATTTTAATGAACTTGACATGAATCTAACCCTTGTAGGTTTTATTTCACATCGTATTATATTTTTATATATTTTAAATATTTTATCAAACTGATAAGTTTAGTTCTAACTTTTTTTGTACAATTTTAACATAGTTGTTTTAGAATGGCTATGTTTTGTCTGTGTAGGTCTTCACTAATTACAGGTTACTGGATCAAGCAATTTGACACAGTATTATTATTTAGGTCTATATTAGCATACATATTCAAACCAATAAACTCTATATACTATTTTATTCTACCAACATATAGGTTAATAAACATATTCAAATAGGTTGACTCTATTCATTATCTCTTCTTTAGCACATATGGTTTTGCAAACTTGGTTGAACCAGTCGACCTAGTTGGCAAATTTATGAAAGAAGAATTTGGGAATTAAAACATTAAAAAATTCAATCTTAAAACATATTCAATCCCACTAAGATTATTTTATTTTATCTCTATGTCATTTCAATTCTTCCTTTAGTACTATTTTTCACAAGTTTATATTCATAAAACTACAACCCTATAGCTAATTAGGTCAACTTGGTTGACTTAGTTTGGTAGTCTATCTTCCATCTAAGATTCATAGTAAACCTATTTGAATTTATTCTTAAAGACCTTACTTCTGTAGAATAGTAGTGACCTAAATTTTACTATGTTATTATTTTTTATACAGTGTCACCTGAACTAACTCTAAATTATTATCAATCAAGGAATTAAAATCTATTTGCTAGTAATTAATTCACCTTTCCTTTTTAGTTGTTTACATGCTTAGATTAACTCACATATCTTAAATAGATGACTTTTCAAAGTACCATTTTTGTTACATTATTTTACTCTTTTGCACACATTACCAAATCATTTTACATTCAAAAAGCATTAAACATGTATCTTCCCAAGGCCTATCGACTTGGATTTCATCACTAAGGAAGAAGCCAACTTGGTTTTATATCCAAGTATAAATATGTGGTTGATGGTATATATTGGCAAATAACATGATACCCTTATCATTATGGGATTATAAATTGAGGGGGTAGGCCCCAATACCAAGCTAGTATCATCACCAATATAGATCCCTTTCAATCTAAACATCCTGAAACCAACCTTAAATTGCTTTCTAGTTCCCTACTTTAGCCAAATTCCCTATCACATTAAAATCAAACTTTATTATAAATTAATAACACTTAGGATGACCAAATAGTTTCAACTTACTTTTCATTTATTGCTTGATCTTTGAACATTGTGTATTGAAAAACTTGCATTCACTGGCATTGGTGTAAGGTTTGTGTTATGTGTTCCAATTGGATCAATCACATTGATCCAATTATTAATGTGTTTGATTTCACTATTACTTAAAATTATCTTGAAAAAATTCCCCTTATTTTAGAACACTTATCTTGGTTAATATAATCTCTTACAAATTGTTAAGTCTTCCTTCCTATAATACATAGTTGACCTACATGATTGTGTATTCTTATCTCCCTATTCAGTCCTCTATCCAATAGTACACAATTGACCTACATGACTGTGTATCCTTATCATCCTATTTTAGCCTTCTTTAATTTAACACACAATCAACTTACATGACTATGTATCATTATCTTTTAATATTATTCTCTAGGTTATAGAACACAATCAACCAATTCAACTCTATATCCTATTTTTTGATTTTATATTTACATCATCCCCTTTTATCTTCCTTATTTCATCATGAAATTCATGTTTTAGGACAACATAGAGTTGAACTAAATAGATATGATGAGCTTTATCAATCCTAACAGGTTTCCCCAAAAATAGCTTGTGGCTTCCACTTTAGATGAAAGTAATGTGCATATGGACACCTACACTACAGATTATGGGAATCCTCCTTATTCATATTCAATTCATAACCCTCTTTATATCCTTAGAATATTAGTTTGAATTAGAGGACATTCCTTAAATTATTTTATTAATTTATGAGTTTCCTCAACATAGGGTAAAATACCCTTTAACTATTTACAATCTCATGATAAGTGGTCAAAAAAAATAACCCCATTCACCTTCCCCCACATTCTCTCACAAATTTTGGGGTGATACCTTCTTTTATTCTCAACCTCTCCCTTATATTTTGACTCCTTATCATACTATGACCTCTTCTTATTTGTTTTATTCAACCTCCATGCCAAGAATATCTACTAAAATGGTTGGTTCAACATCTAGTGGGCCTTGTCCAATACCCCTCCTTCTCAATCACTCCACTCGTGCACCATTTGCTACCAATGGTAATCATGTTAGTAGTGCTTCTTTTTCTTCTAATCCTTTTACTAGTGCATCTTTTTATACACATGATAATCATGATACTAGTTCCTCTTTTTCTACCAATGCCTCTTAAACCACTAGTGTTGTGCATGCCACTACTCATAGTGGAACCCATGCCACTAAGACCAATGTTAATGCTTTGCATTCCACACAAAATAGTCAAAATAACACTCAAACTTATCAACTTTTATTTTAGATAAAATGAATCTTTTCAAGATAACAATGATAATAAAATGATGCAAATGTAGAATGACCTTATTTACCTTCAAAATCAATCTCAACAGGTTACATGGGGAACACAAAATAAAAATTTATCCCTCCCCCCTTAGGGATTACCATGGTAACCTCATTCCTCAACCACCACTTGTTAAAAAATGATTAAACATCCTCAAAATGAACCTCTTACACCTCAAATTACCAACATAGACATAAGAGGTATCATACCTACCATTAGTTACAAGTCAACTAATCCTACCTTACATTTAAAAATGTTTGGTAATCTCTACAAAGATTGGGTCAAATTAAACACTTTTGTTCATACCAAGATCATAGTTAAAATGCTCTCTGTAGACACTTTAGATTGGTATAATCAACTCAATTCCCATTTTATCACTATCTTGGAAGATATAGTTAACTCTCTAGTATAAGAGTTTCAAACTAGTGACCTCCCTTAGAATACCTTGGCTCATTTTATCAATTGTAAGCAACTTGAAACCAAAACCACATAAGCTTTCATAAAAAGGTAAAATACCTTGTCTAATAAGTGTGAGCATAACTTAGAGGATAATAATATCTTTCATCTATTCAATAATGCTCTTTATACTAAGTTTCAATATTAGGTTAAGACTCTCTCTCCAAGAACTTTAGAAGAGGCTCTTAACTAAGCCAAACACCAAGATTTATCATGCATTAGTTTGAACCATCCCAACCTCTTGTGGGCACTCTCATGCTCATTAAAAATAAAAATCATCACTCTACCAATGATGGTGTCACTGAATCCTATGATACCATTCATAATATTCACACCATTACTCCAAACCCTATTACAGAGCAAGCTTCCCCTTTAAATAACACCCCTAATCCTCCTTTTCTCAAATAAACAACATAAATGTTCATAGTCCATTATCCTTAGTGGAACTCCAAAATCATATACCAAGGCCTCTCCCATAATAGCTTGACCCTACTCACCCTATGAAATCATGATATGATCCAAATAAATTTTGTTGGTTTCATGCAAGTTGGGGTCACTCTCACAAAACTTATAGGCAATTACGTACTTTAGTTATGGATTTCCTCCTTGGTCTAAACTTTGATCATGATTCGCTTACTTTTAAATTCTAATAAGCCTATGATATAGCCTTAAAAACTCACAAAACATAAACAAAAATCAATCTTTGAACCAGGATAGTGCTCATCTATCCATCTACAAAGACCCTATTCCTAATCATCAAGATAATAATGATAAGCCTACTCCTTCCACCAACAACATTAAAAGTTTTATAGACCAACCTCCCAAAGATATTGTGGTAAATATGACTAATAGGTGAAAGGTAGTTATTTTCATTGATTATCATACTACACACATGCACCAAACATCCTAAACTTTTTGTGTTATCTAACATTTTTCCCCATCTCACCTAATAGAGTTGGGGTAAGAGGACATTATCTCTTTTCAAGAACCAATTCCAAAACCTCCATTGGATAACACCTCTCACACTATTTATACAACTCCCCAAACATCTACACCCATGAACCACACTCTTCAACCTTATAATAGGATCCCTTCAAACAAATCACAAAATAAACCTAAATCAATTACCCCATCCTCTCCAGACAATCAACTAATTTTTCCCCAACTAAACCAACCATGTATTATCAACAAAAGTTTACATGCACTTCTACTCTTCCTTCCCAAGTGATCCTCCAACATTATGCACCTCTCTCTAGTAGTCCAACCATGGGTTATGATGGATGGGACCCTATCATAGAAGTTACAAATTTCACATCTCAAATACCCTTTCTTAAACTCATGCAAATTTCTCTGCATTATCACAATTTCTTGATGCAAATATTATTCAAAATTAACATCCCTCATCTTCCCCTTGTAGGATGTGAATCTACCTTATCTTGGTTAGAAGATAGTATCTTACAAAAATGTAAAGAAATGTCTATACACATTGACAAAATAATGGACACTTCTATTTCTCCCAAATTCCTTATTGTTTCCATGATCCCAAATGATATTATACTTCATGTGGATGATCTTCCACTCTTTATAAGTGTTCAAATCAGTGATATCCAAGTCAAGCATGATTTTATTGATGAGGGTTTAAGTACTTGTGTTAGCTCCCTTGACTTCATTAAAACTATTGGATATTCTAAGTGCAATATTAAATCCACATGCAACACATGTCAAGGTTTTGATCAAAGGCAAATTCCTCATTTAGGTTGTGTGTGGCTCCCTATTACCATCTCACTTATCATTGTTCCGATGAAGGTTATAATATTTAATTTTCCCCTTTCTCACAATATCTTGATTAGTAGGCCTTAGGCTCATTTTATGCGGGTTTTTGCCTCCTCTGCCTTTCAATATGTTGAGTTTCCCCATAATGGTGATATATATAGGATTCAAGGAGATACCAACCCTTATAATTTTGAACAATTCCAATAACAGGGTGTATTCAAAATTCCAACCCTTGAACCCTTATTGAGTGTTCCATTCTAGGAATATCAATGTTTTAATTTTTCCATCAAATCTATCCATGGTTATCGTGGTCATCCCAAACTCATCAAGAACATACCACCTAACCTCTTAGAATTTCATGATGATGAGCCAGATGAGATCAAACTCAATATCAAAACTTTAGATCTCTCTCTTCATCTCATTTCCCAACTTCCACCTTCCTTGAATCTGCATTTCCATTAGCCACCTATCAATGGTATACCCATGGTCTTAACCAATACTTGACATTCTATTCATCATACAACCTATAATGAAAATATCATACCTACCTATACTAATGAACTTCATACACCTGATTATGATAATGGTTATACTTTAGATGATCCATTTTTAGGAGGTCTTGTTTAAGCTAGAGATGTTGAGATCCTTTGTTATTATTCTTATTTGTTTTATTCTTTTTGTTCCTCTTATCATATTACTTCTTATATAGTTCCTAATTTGAGTATTATTCCTCTTGTTCATAGGGTAGAGATGGAGAATTCACATGGCACACCTCTAATTTTAATGGAGCCTCTTAAGAGCATGCTTATGGATCATGATATGACTAATCCCTATTATTTTTCTAGATACCAAGATCCCTATAGTCTGCTTCCCCTAGATATTATTACTACTATCCTTAAGCCCTCTATGCATCCTATGTATCCCTTAGTTGATCTCAATTTGGATCCTACTCCTGATCTACCTTTATTTGAGCCTTATTCTATATCTGATTATGTTTCTTCTTCAAAAAAGCCTAGCCTAGTCTCTCCACCAATACCACCTCCCCTCGATGATGGCCTTCTTCCTTTATCATAGCTTGATCCTTTAACTAAAAAATGGGATGATCACCCTTGTTTTGATATTCATAGAGTTTTAATTCTTTGGACTAGAGACTACCATTTATTTTAGCCTTACTCTGATCCTAATTCTACTCATTCTATTATTAAACCCATAAAGTCTACTAACAAGAATATATGTTACTTCCACAACATATATAATCATTCCTCCACCTTTTCTTGAAATATTTGAAAATATATAGACACCTTGCACCCTACCATTCCTCATTTCAAAGACAAATTTATACCTCTTCCCAAGTTATTACCTAAGCATATTCCTAAAAATGGAGAGGTATATTATCTTTGACACTAGTGTGGAACCCATCACACCAATCATTGCCACATTCTCTAACGGCATCTTCACAATCACCTCATGCCCATTCCTACACCCATTATTCCCCCTCCCATAGGTCATACACATAATAAGTATCTTCCTTCTTCACCTATGGATCCCACTCCACTTATGGCTCTTGCAACAACTACATCTTCTCCCCCACACATGGTTCCTTATCCAGTGGTGGTGTCCATTTCTTATTTTGTGGTTATCATCCCTATTCTAACATCTTTTCTCCATCTTGATTATTCTAATAATGAGGCCCATCATGAGCATGATCCTTTAGCTATACCTACATTTTTTTAGAGGATATTTGATGAGAGTTCTTTTGCATCTTTCCCTAAGGATCAATGAGACTCTTGTTCTAGTTAGAATCCATCTTTATAGTGACATATCAAATGCTATGGATAATATTTGTGGATATATTTATCATTATTTGTGAACACAGTATGGTGTTCCTTTACTTTCATCTTCATTATGATTTTGGACTAGTTTTGTGATCCAATATTATTTATATCTTATATCATTTGAATCTATATCACATTTTGATGCACTTATCTATCTTAAATGGATCTTTATATGTTGCATATGGTTTCATTTCTTTCATATTATCTTATGATTTATTTTTGTGTTTTCCATGATTACATGTTTATATTCATGAGTTCATTTCTTTTTCATGGATGTCTTTGTCTTTTCTCATGATTTTTTGCTACCTTATCTCATCGAACATAAATAATTATTGTGACTTGGTTATACAAACCTGGATCCCCTTAGTAATCCTTATTTAGCATGTGATTAGTTAGTAAACGAATCATCTCATTATAATTATCTATCTTCCCAGTCCTCTTTGGACCTCCTTTTATTCCCTTATTTCCTTTTGTAAATTAAGCATACACATGGTTGTAGATTGAGATAACATACTGGTTCATAGGTAAGCCTGAGTGTTTTAATTAGTCATGTCTTTAGTTACGTAGCTTCCTTTAGCCAAAGTCTAAATCTCATTCATGCGTATCACTTTTATCCCTCATATTGGTTATTATAAATCCATATAGAGGAAGAATCTTAAAAGCCATAAAAATTTTAAATCCAAATAAACTAACAAAAGCCAATGATACAAAAGGCAATATGCAACTTTAAAAAGTCAAATCACACTAAAATATGTGATTCAAATCACATTTCCTTATTTATAATCAAATCTCAAACTCCATAGTTGGACTCATGATAGATTTGAGGTCCATAAGAGTGTGGTAAGCTAGTAGATAGGAAAAGGAGAAAAAATATTTTAATGCTACCTGCTTTCTCACATAAGTACCCAATATTTTCAATAGAACGACTCTGTAATGGGTCTTGAAGAATGGGAAACATGTTATGGGAAGGTAGGTCCATTTTACTTTTTTTTTTAATATAACCAATATGATTTGATCTTAGTATCTCACTTATTTACATATACATATTTGTGCTTATTATGATTGGGTATCTTTTTTATTTTGAAGATCATTAGCCACTTAGTGTCTTTTGTGTGTATTTAGTATGCCTCATGTTTCCTAAGGTCTTATCTTAGATGCCTATGTTATGATTTTTACATTCCCTCTTTCATTTATAGTATTCTTAATATTTCCCCTTGAGAAATATTGTTTGTTAACTGATCATCCCCTAGAGATCTCATTTGTGAGTTGCATTGTAAGACCATGGGTGGGACCAATCCTTCCTAAAAAATTACCACATTTAAATAACATTTTAAACATCATTCCTACATTTGTTTCCACCTCATTGGTGTTCCTTTTGTGAGTTTTAGTGTAATACCATGGATAGGACTAGGTCTTCCTCACAAAATATTTTAATATTCAAGTCAAAATCACATTACATGTGTAAAATTTGAGATAAGTAGTGATTGATTATGAGTTACATGTCATTAACATACTTTACATCTTGATATAGTATGTTTTATGCTTACTTCATTGATCTCTCATTTTTATCTTCTTATTTTTTGATCACATGTATACTTACAACCATTTTCATAAATTTTTCATACTTCCCAACTTGAATTAGTGTGATCAATTTAATTTAATTTTATAATTTTTTTTCTCTTTTATACTTTTAAACGTGATTTAGTATTATTGATTGACTTAATTATTATTTTTTATACAATTTCATTTTCATGTGCCTTTCATTTTATTACATTATTTTCATACTTTCCAATGTGATATAGTGTGATATTACTTGTTTTAACTTGGTGAAAATATTTTACATGGTTTAAAAATATTTTGATATCTCTTTTTTTACCATTTTTATTTTATTATATTTAGTCATATTTTTTTATTACACATTTCCCATCGTGATATAATGTGTAGTGCATTTTTTATTATTACTTATACTTTTCCAAATTATTTTTGCCTTTTATATTTTTAACCATGCATGTGTATCACATAATGATATAAAACAAAACACCCAACATATATTTCCCATAGCATATACAACAAAATCTAAAATGCATGTGATAGAAAAAAATATATTCATGCATTAACATCCACAACCAAATACAACTCATGAGATCAAATATAACTATCAATATATATATATATATATATATATATATATATATATATATATATATATATATATATATATATATATATATATATATATATATATCATGTGTTTTATACAAATATAAAGTATAAAGTAAAAAATAGGTCGACCTCTAAGGTTGGGCTCTATCATGCCTATCTTGTGGCCTAGCCACGCTACCCATAGATGCATGGGACTATCCCCTCTAAATGATACATTGTAATGTGGTAGTGTGGGATCTCAAACCTACTATTTATCATTTTAGATTTACCACCTAGGATTTCACCTATCTGAGCTAGATAGTGGTAGCCATGTGTGTTGTTCTCTCCTAAGTCAAATCCTACTAGGCCTGTGCCTCTCCCTCTCCCACCCCTACTAGTGGATTAAATCCATCACCATATTCCTGTAACTACCTTGTGGCCTCCCCCACTAGTTTAAACCAACCCACTTAGGTTAGGGTAAAGGAACCATAAGATCATCTAGCATGGTGGGGTCGTGTTGGTGTGGGTTTTATGCACACCAAAGTCATAATATAGTAGCCTCTAAAATTTTAAGATCTCAATTGAGGTAAACTCCACTCTAGGGTATGATTTATAAGTATGTGGTCTACTTCATCCTGTTGATAGAATAGTGGATAGGGCATGTAGGTTATTGACAAGGTTTTTGGATGGAGGTGTGATTCCTATTAAGGGTTGTGAATATCTACATGAGTTGGATGGGTGGATGGTTTATAATATAGATTAGGTGTATCTCAAAAATAAACCCAAAAAAGGAGGTAAGGGTAAGGCAAAAATGAAAACTTGTGTGTTTTCAAGACTACTCCCCTGGTTTTTTATAAAAAGACAAGTGCTCTCAAAACCTATGTCTGTTGGTAGCAGTAATTACACACACACAATTAGACTGGCTAAAAAATCTAAGGAAAGAATGATGTAGGAAATACATAGGCCTCAAAAAATGGTTGTTCCTTTTAGGGTAGCTATTGCACACCCTTAATTAGGAGATTATTGCTTGGGCTAGTGAAGTATCTGAGGTAGTTATTACACACACAAAAACTACATCCAAGAAATCACTCATGCATAATCAAAATTATGAATCAATTTACACTTGATTATCTTAACCAATATATTTACCAATATTTTAGTAGCTATTACACACCTAAAAATTAGTATATCAGTCAAAATAATCAAAAATATATTTGTAGATTTTTCACACTAAAGATTGTTAAAACATACAACCAAATAAAGTAACAACTAATTACACAATGATTGAAAATAAAATACACGAACACATTCACTAAAAATCAGAGTTGATGTTTCTCCTATATTCAAAAATTATCCAACAAAAAATCCAAGTTGAATTACAATTGTTTATATACACTTGGGGAATATCTCACCTCATCCTCCAAGTCCATAAAAGGTCATTACATGTGATATTTAGAACATGTATTTCTAACTATGGTCTAAAACCATATAAGAGTCTACTTACAGTTATCCATTTAAAATAGCCTTTGCCAAAGCTATGCAATATGTGCATGTGTATAAAGATAGAGTTAATTTTTACAATTATAACTTGAACTATATGCAAAATTCAAATATATGTACCATTTTACCAAAATTGCACATGCCTTCTTTTATAGGTTGTGAGAACAACCTATTGATCTTTCAAATTAGCCACCTTCAAATAAAACTTAGATATGCATTGTTTTCTAACACTAAATTTAACTTTGAGACCCCATTTAACTATAGCCTTCTCTTATTTTGTTACCATATCCTTACTACTTACTCACATACATGTTCATATTCTTGGTCTTAATTGTGAGTCTCAATGTTTGTCAATAAATATAGCACAATCTAAAATCTATGTATTTTATCTATTTCTAGATTTTGAAATGTGACATGCATCAATACCTAATCGAGTCTAGGATCTTTGAAAAGTCCATGTTGATCTCATACTATTGATCTGCATGTATTATTTTAACATGATTCATTAGATTTTAGTACTAGGTTCCCTACTTCTTCTTATGGGTCATTAGATCTATGCACTAGGCTCCCATAATGGTGACACTTATCACTCTCATAGAGATTTGACATTTCAACTCACCCTTACATCATTCAATTAAATGGTCCAAAGTAGATGGGCACTGTATGATCTTGATTTGAATCCAAAATGATACTTTATAAGATTTAAATTTAACGTTCATGCGACTATCAAATGACATCCTCATGACTATTAATGACATCTACATGACTATCAAATTTAATTTCATAAATTAGTCTATTACCAAGGTAAAATTTAAAATTCAGGCAACTATTAAATGATATCCTCATGACCTTCAATGATGTCTATGTAACTATAAAATTTTATCTCATAAGTTTAACATGTTGCTGATGTTAAATTTGATGTTCGCATGACCATCAAATGACGTCCTCACCACTATCAAATGACATTTGTGCAAATATCAAATTTAATCTCATCAACTTGACATGTGTCACTTAGTTAGGATTCCTTATTTCTACAAACATAAACAAAAAGAAGACTTAGCACAATACTTTGGGAAACACATATAAGGAACCCTACATGAATGTTTTAGCCCAAGGTCTTAGTATTAATGAAATATGATTTAGGAATGGATTAAAATATTGAATTAAGATCAAAACCTAACTAAATTCTCTCTAAACAAAGGTGCCACTTGGTAGTCTTGCATTTATTTTGGGAAAATTGTTGTAGGAGAATTGTCATGGGCTTCTATGTAGGGGAATTGTTTTGGGGGAATTATTTTGAAAAAAAATATCCATAACAATTCTCCCAAAGGGTCTTAATATCTCATATAAAATATTCAAAATAATTATCTAAAGGGGAAATGGTCTAGGGAAAAAGTTTTGAAGGATAAGACTCAAAGAGATAAGGGCCTAGGACAAAGTCCTGAAGGGTGAATAGCTATTTCAAAAAGCTTGAAGGATCCTTTTCAAGATGTCCAAATGGCACTTTAGAAAGTCCAAAGGGCATGTGCCCTTGGGGGATTTTTTTTAGGCCTTTTGCATTAAATAAAATGTTTGAGACACAAAGTCTTAGGAAATGGCCTAGGACAAAAAAGTCCTGAAGGATAGCCTTATAGGGAAAAAAACATTGAGACAAAAGTCTTGAACGGCATTTTCAAAAGGGCTGAAGGATCTACTTCATGGTAAAATGTCTAAAGGGTCTACTTCATAGGGTACATTTTGATGGGAAAGGGCCTTTATAAAAGTCCTGAAGGCTAACTACAAAAGTATTGAAGGTCACTTTCAAGAGGCCAAAGGGTATGTTTATAAAGTTTGAAAGGTATGTGTCCTTGACCAAATTTCTGAAGGGTAAGTCAGAGGCAAAAGGGTTATTTCAAGATTTCCTAAGGAATTACATCAAGAGAATTATTTCAGAAAAAATGTCCATAAAAATTATATTGAAGACCCAATTATTTTAGACAAAATAAAGGAATCCTATTGGCTTGGAGAAAGTATCTCGGATAAAATGTCTGAAGAAAAGGTTCAAAAAAGGGTAAAGGTGCAGGATAAAATTCCAAAAGGAAATGTGCAGAGCAATCGAAGGGAAATTACAAAAGTCCTAAAGGAATTCTATCAGGAAAAATGGCTGTAATAAAAAGGCCAAAGGACATATTGCACAAATCCAAAAGGGTAGGTTGGTAAGTAAAAAATGGAATTTTAAAAGTCCTAAAGGGAAATTTCAAATGTTGAAGGGTACTTTATATCTAGTAATAATCTAAAGGGTCTACTTTGTAGGGCATTCATCCATGAAAAAAGTCCCAAAGGATCTACTTCACAAAGGCTGAAGGGAAATCTCAAAAAGGCCAAAGGATAGGTTCAAAGGGGTCGAAGGGAAATGTCAATTACATTGGGAAAAATGCCTATGATAAAAGGCCACAAACCAATTACATCAGAAGAATTATTTCAAAAAATATGTTTGCAATAATTTTTTTGATAAAGATAAGTCCACTAGAATTCATGTAACAAAAAGTTCAACAAAGACAAATCGGCTAAGTTTGACATAATAAGTCTGAAAAGATAATTTGTATAAGCCCCAAAAGAATAAGTCCCAAGAGGATAACAAAGATAGTCCATGAAAACATAAGTCTGCAACAATTAGCTCAATGTAACAAACTTTATAGAACAAAATATTTAGTCTATGGAAACAAAATACCAATGACATCTTACCAAAGTATAAAAGGCCAAATCATGATATTTTTCTATAAATTACATAAACACATAGAAGAGTGGCTCAAATTCAAGACCATAGTCTAAAAAAATTGGGTCCCTATTTCCTTATGGAAAAAAGGAGGTGTTGGATACAATAAATGGTGACTTATAGGGGGATAATCTTGAGTATTCAAGAACCTAAAACTTTGGTTTACAATCCTAAATCAATCATGAAGTGTGCCACAAAAGGATACTTAAATCAGAGACATGAAAGGTACTTCTAAGTTAATTCACACAACATACTTGTCTTCTAATTTATTAGATCTGTGTGTGTCAAAATGTGTATTTTATTTAACCCTTATTGTGATGAGTTTTTCAAAAAAATTGATGAGGCTGTAGGTTTTGTTCTAGTATTTATTAAAACTCTAAAATAAGGGAAGCTTAGGTATTGCTCTAATGCCAACCAGACATCCATAGCCCTAATAGAGATACCTTGGGCTCCTTCTCTTCTCATTCCATTATTTTTTTCTTTTGATCATGATGTGTGGTATATTGACCTTATTTCATCATGTGAGCCTTTTAATTTTCTTTTGATCTTTTGAATCTATTGGTTCTTTCTTCTTATGTTCTTATTTTTTTCTTGAATGGAAAAGAGAAGAGGTGGAACCCTAGTGAACTGGTTTAATTATAAAACAAATCATTACTAGAATATCCCTGCTAGCTACACCTACACCTAGAATTATCACTTCCAATAGGCATTTAATGTGATAAGTGTATTTAATCCAATAAAATAATAAAAATTTTTAAATTTGTATGATGTACTCTGAGAGAAACTTCCACATGCCTGGTAAAATTATTCACTTGTGACACTATTTAGAATTATTCATGATTACCTACCTTCATCTAAAGACCAAAAAACACATAAATACACCCAATCTGTAAATTAGTCCCAAAGTGTCAAGATTTTAATTTTCCCCCTTTACATAAGTCATAAGCTCAATTTTTTTAGAATTTTAACTTGATTATAGTTAGATAAAACATAATTTTGATCATCAGAGAAAATAAATAACTAATCTAAGAAAGCACTGAAATCTAATTTAGAAAACATGAAATCTAATCTATGAAAGCAAGAAAGATTAATCTATAAATCAAAAAACTAGTCTATGAAAGTGAGATATATAATCTATGAAAGCAAGGAACTATTCTAAGAAAGCAAAAAATCTAATCTAATCCTACAACTAAATTCCTCTATCCCTCATTACTTAATAACATCAATCGATAGTACATATCTAAAGTAGTGATTTAATAACTATCCATTGACTAGATATGTAAGCTCATTGCCTTAGAGGTCATTTAGACAAAATGTGATATTGCCCATGATCTCTAAAATTTGGTATAGTACTATACATAATGGGGAAAACTTGTCATGTTGTCCTTTCTTCTCATGGTTCTTATCCCAATGTAGCACTAGATCTGAAATCTTGAATGCTTTGACCTTCACTCTCTTATCAAACCACCTCCTAACCACATCTTGGTGTTTTTTGAATGTTTGTAAGGCCTCAATATTTGAATCTTCCTTTTTGATTATGTCCAACAGTCTTGATTTTTATTTATTACTCAGCTCCATATAGTCTTGCATAAATTGATAAGTGGGTAGCTTCAAAATAATTGGGAATATAGTCTTGCATCCATACACCAATAGATAGGGTGAATCTTTAAGGGATTTATTATGTATAATCTAGTCTATCCAAAGAGCTTAATTCATTAAGTTATGCCTATCCTTAGGTTTGTTTCCAACTAACTTCTTATATACATTGATCATATTTTTGTTCATTGATTATGCCAGTTCATTTCCCTAAGGGTAATGGTTGGAAGCTGACCTAATGATGATTTGATTTTCATGTGCCCATTCAATAAATTATACTGATATGAAATCTATTCCATTGTCATAAACTAAAAAAATCGGCATGTCAAATATGGTTTTTATGTGTTCCTCCAAGAAGCAAATCACATCTTGTGCTCTGTAATTATTTGTGGCTAGGGCCTTAGTCTATCTAGTGCAATAATTTGTAGCAGTAAGCAAAAAAATTTAGTTTATTGAGGAATTTGGGTTGATGACACCAATGAAGTCCAAACCACACTGGGTAAATGGTCTTCCTTTAATAAATGGCTATAAAGGCATTGTTGCATGTACTTCTCTCTCCGATAAAGTTTGGCATTCATGATATGTTCTCACATGAGCATAAGCATCTTTGAAAACTATTAGCTAGTAGTAGACCATTCTTAAGATCTTATGATTTGTAGTATTCCTAGAAGGATGACCACTACCTATCTTCTGATGTAAGTTATCTAAGATCTCTTTAGCTTCCTCTGAAGATACGCACTTGTGATTAATACCTTCTTAATTTCTTTTGTATAAGAATCCTTTCTTAATCTTGTAATGAGCAACTTTGAGCCTCAAAGCTCTTATTCTATCTTTATTGAGCTCTAAGGGACAAGTTACTATAAGTAAATATTGTATTATATCAATAGACCATTCTCATTTAGATACTTGAGCTTCACATGACTCTTCAATAGTGATGCATAGATCTAGTTCAATCATAAGTTGAATAATGTCTTGCCCTCAAATGATCTTTCTAGGCTTAATTTTTATGTAAAATTATTATAGCTTGGCCATCTATTTTCCTCATAATTATCCTATCTCATTATGTGATAGGGTGAGCTTGATAGTAGGATTAGGTATAATGGTGGTGACTTTATTCCTCAAGATGTAGTGTCAAAACTTTTCACTATTTTGATAAGGGCAAAAATCTGCTTGTCAATCATAGAGTACCTGAGTTCTACATCTTTTAGATTCATTCTCATAAACATGATTAGATGCTTAGTCTCATCCTTCTTCTACATGATGACAATAATAATCGAATTCTCTGAATAAAATGAGTATAGGTAGAAATATTTATTAAAATATGGACTAATCAACACTCAAACCTGTGATATTGCATCTTTAATGTCCCTAGAAGGACTTTTGGGCTTTAGCTATCCATTCTATTTTATCATCTTGATTAAGCATGGTGTTTAGGGTTATAATGATCTCTAAAAATCTTGAGATGAATTGCCTCATGAAAATAATCTTTCCAAAGAATGATTTGAGCTCTTTCTTACTATTTGGTGGCTAAATTTTTGAAATCATCTAAAATTTGTCTGGATCAATGGTGATCTCATCCTTGGTGATGATGTTCCCCAAAATCTTACCTTCAGTCACTCTAAATATGCTCTTATTTAAGTTTAATGAAATAGCAAACCTTCTACACCTTTTAAATATAGACTATAGATGACTTATGTGGTCTTTCCTATTCTTTGAAAATATCGTAAGATAATCCATGTAGATGATTATGCATTTTCCTGTCAGTCCTTTGAAGGCATGATCCATGGTGCTTTGAAAGGTTACTCTTATATTTATTAGTCTAAATGGAATCCTTTTAAACACATAATTTCCCCACTTTATGGTGAATGTCATCTTCATTATGTCCTTAGATTGCACCAATACCTAATTATAGCCTAAAAATCCATCTAAGAAGGACATCATTTAAGAACCACTTACTATCTATATCACCTCATCTAGAGAAGGTAGGGGATAATTGTCCTTTTCAAAATCCTTGTTTAGGTTCCTAAAATTGACACATAATCTAATCTCACCATTCTTCTTTCTCACTGAGACCAAATTGGCCACCCATATAGAATGTTAGACTGGAAGATGATTTTTACACTTAAAAGATTCTCCACTTCTCTCTAAATGAGAGGCTCTAAAATAGGATTTATTGATCATTACCTCTATCTAAATGGTTTATGATCTAAATTCAAGGGAATCATGTGAGTGATGACCTAAGGGTCATAAACTTTCAAGTCTTCATATGTCCAGGCAATGACATCCCTATATCGAGCGATTAAATCCTTTTCTTGTTGTCTCTCTTTTGGGGTGCATCTAAGACTAATATTAACATAATGTGGGTTATGCTCATCTCTTAGATTTTCCTTTTTAAAGTCTAATTTATTGACTTTTGGCTATCTTAGTAGTTTCACCTAAGTATTTATGTCAAATGGTCTCTCCAAGGTGACCAAACCAGCTAGAATTCAATTTTTTTTAGATGAAGAATGCCCTCTTTATCTAATTCCTATTGGTAGAGGTAATTAATGTCCTTATTATCAATGATTTAAGATTTGAATTCCCTTGAATTTGTTAAAAACTAGATAATCTGCTAGTCATCATCAAAGACCTAAAAAAAATTTACGTTATCTAGAATAGAGGGGCAAGGCACCAATTCAATCAATAGCTTTTTATATTAGATTCCTGCGGTGGCTCCAAATTGGTAGTAGCAATAGCTAGTGAATCAATGATCTAATTTTTCTCTATGGGAAGTGCCATGATGTTGAAAGATTTAAAGCATTCAATTAGGTCCCATGCTCTAGGCTTGTATCCTTTTAAAGACAACTTGCATTGGTATTTATTTTTAACTTTATTGACCACTAGCTCTAAGTTGCCAAATATTGATATTTGTTTAACATTATTCTTGAGTACAAACTATAATTCCAAAATTAGAACCTCATACTCAACTCTACTTTTAGTACACATAAATTATAATCTATACATTGTTAAGAACTTTTTACCTTGTAGATCAATCATCTCAATTCCCACACTTGATCCTTGCTTAGATCTAGTACTATCAAAGTGCAGAGTCCATAGTTGATTACAACCTTAAAGTTATAGCTTGTGTACTTAATTATGAGTAATAAAAGTATAAATAACAAGGTTAGGAGACTCATAATTTACCTCTTCATTCTTGACGTTATACTTTGTAATGGGGTATTTCTTTTTTAGCTCTCTATTAATTTTGATTTGATTCACAACTCCTCTCCATGGCAGCCATATATGAGAAAATTATATAGAAAGATATCCATTGAACATTTTAGACAAATATTTGCATAGTAGCATATCATAGCCTTTAGGTATGTTCACCAAAATAATATCAATGGTCATTTAGACTCATGATTCAGATGCTACTTGAATGTGGACATTGCTCAATTCTCCAACTAATAGGACCACTATCTTGTCCAATTGAGAAACTATTCTCTTTGAAGGGCTTGGCATTAAACCTAGCTTCTAACATATGGATGTAGTAATGATAGTTGTAGATGCTCTAGAATCAACTAAATAGTTATGAATGTTCTTATCAAATGCTCAGATAGTCATTAGAAAGGGATGAACTTCTGGATTACTCTTATAGATGACATTGGTGTTAGATGTTTTCAATTTGTCTGTAGATGCTTTTCCATTTTCCATAGGAACCTTCCCAACAATGGACTTATAGAGCAACTCTTTTTGTTTGGTAATCTAAGCCAAATCATGAAGAGTTATATTTGCCTTGATCTTCTTCATATCCATAATAATGGTGTATCCTCCTCTACTTGGTTCTTCCTTACTCTGTTGTTGATCATTCCCCTTTGAAAGGAGTGGATTATTATCTACTTTAGGATTAGGAGGAATCATCATGGTATTCAGAGGGGTCAATGTTGTGAGTGGCTACTTATTCCTTAGATTGTATGTACCTCTCTAAAATTATTGAAAAGTGTGAACTTCATCCATATTGTCCTCCAACTCATTTTCATCTTCACCTAAAAAAGGAAACTCATGGGTTTCAAATAACATGATAGTGATGGAAGAGCCAAGATCTAGATGATGCTTAGGTAGATTATGCATATGATCTTGTCTAACCACCTCTCTTTGAAATATTTTAAATGTTATACAAAACTCAATGAAATTGATCTCACCATGCTCAGAATTATTTTGAATTTGGCACCAATTGGGAAAAGTTATCTCTATTATGTTAATCTTTAGAGGCTTGTTAGGTTGTTTCATAATGTTAAATGGTCTATTATATCTCTAGAATCCATTATTTTGATTGCCAGTTGGGATATTTACATTGACCATCTTCCTTTGCATATTCAAGAAATCATTGCTCATCTTTTGAACCATCTTCTGAATAGAATCTATTTTTGCCTTTGTGAAATCTATACATTGTAAAATAGCAGTAGGGACTATAGCTGTGTGTTAGTTCTATTAATAACCATTTCCTATCTCATGATTGTTCAAGTAATCAAAATTTAGTTGTGATGTTTGCATTAGTGAAGACAGTGTGCATAATTGATTATGATTGAATGATGGGACATTTTGCTTTACATGTGGAACTATATTTAGTGTTAGAAAACTATTTTTGACATTAGACACTCCAAGTGTCTAAGGATTAAGATACCTATCTATGGAGATAGCTCCTTTGAATGTTAACACTAAAGTGTTAGCCACAATTACTCTTCTCAATACATAATAGTGATAGGGTCTAAGGCATTCTTACAAATGTCCAATGCTAATGATTCCTCTAGTTTATATATTGGGGTTAGATAGTTATTCATATTCTATCATCTTTAATTGAAATCATAGATGGGCTCATTAGGTTCCCTCTTCATGATGGTGAAGTGCTGATATACCAAACCATGATTAGTGACCCCATCCAAACTGTACAAGAAAATATGCTTCATATTCATCACAAGAAATGATGGAATTTTTGGTTAGATTTAAATACCAATCATAAGTAGCATCCATCAAAGTAAAAGGGAATAATTTTCATGCAACATCCTTATCTATGACATTTATTAAATTTAAAGCAGCTTTAACTGATTTGATGTGTTCCTCTATTATCCTTGCTCCTAAAGGAGAAAAGGATGGCAAGTACTTTTTGAGATTTTGAGTCAAATCATGCATGTCTCCTAGGATGGGGATAGAAGATCCCACTAATCAGGGCTATTATTGAGCCATTAGTTGATTAATAGGTACAGGTTACTTATAAGTAAGGGGTTCCCTACTAGAGGGGGATTATTTTGAACTAGGCCCATTAGCACAATTCTAGGTATCCTATGATTTTTTAAGGGTAAAACTAATAAACCATCCTAGGAATTAGATCTGGTCACTCTCTTGGGTGACTTGAGTGCAACTCTATGCAAAGGATAACTACTACTATCAGAGGTAGTGGCCTTCCTTCTAGCACCAGTTAACTATTGGTGCAAGTTTTATGTACACCATAGCATAACGAGGTAGCCTTTAACATTTTAGGATCTTAATGGAGGTAAACTCCACTCCATTGCATGACTTACAAGTATGAAATTTATTTTAACCTATTGATGGAATAATGAGTAAGACATGCAGGTTGTTGACAAGGTTTTTGGATGGAGGTGTGATTCCTAATAAAGGTAGTGAATCTCTACGTGATTTGGATGAGTGGCTAGCTTCTAATCTAGAATGGGTAGATCTCAAAAACAAACTCAAAAAAAGAGGGAAGGGTAAGGTAGAAAAGAAAGCTTCTATGTTTTTAGGAACTAATCCCCTGGTTGGTTTATAAAAGGACAAGTGCTCTCAAAACCTATGTTTGTTGCTAGCATCAATTACACACACATAATTAGACATGGATAAAAATTCTAAGGAAAGAATGATGCATGAAATTCACAATCCTCAGACAAAGGTTGTTCCATTTAGGGTAACTATTACACACTCTCAATCAAGAGATTATGGCTCGAGCTAGTGAAGTATCTCAGGCAATTATTGCACACACATAGCAACTACATCTAAGAAAGCAATCATGCATAATCATAGCTATGAATCAATTTGAAATTAACTATCTTAACCAATATATTTACCAATCTTTTAGTAGTTTTTATACACCTACAAATTATTATATTAATCAAAATAATCAAGAATCTATTTGCAGCTTTTGCACACTAAAGATTATTAAAACATACAACCAAAGAAAGTAAAAACTAATTACACAAAAATTGGAAATAAAATACACAAACACATTAACTAATGATCAAAATTGATGTTTTTCCTATATTCAAAAATTATCTGACAAAAAATCTAAGTTGGATTACAATTATTTATATAGACTTGGAGAAGGGATTGCCTCATCCTCCAAGTTCATCTAAGGTCATTACATGTAGTTCTAAATATGGTCTAAGACTATATAAGATTCTACTTATAGATATCCATTTAAAATATCCTTTCCCAAAGTTATGCAACATGTGTATGTGTATAAATATAGAGACAATTTTATACAATTATAGCTTGAATTGTATGCAAACTTTAAATGTATACACCATTTTACCAAAACTACACATGCCTTCTTTTATAGGTTATGAGAACAACCTATTGATATTTCAAATTATCCACCTTCAAATGGAACTCAGATATGCATGCTTTCCAATACCAAATTTACCATTGAGATACCATGTAATTGTAGCCTTCTCTTTTTTTGTTGTTAGATCCTTACTACTTACTCACATGCATGTTCATATTCCTGGTCTTAATTATGAGTCTCAATGTTTGTTGATAAATATAACACAATCCAAAATCTACATGTTATGTCTATTTATAGCTTTTAAAATATGACACACGTCAATACCTAATTGATTATAGGATATATGAAAATTTCATGTTGATCTTGCATCATCGATTTGATTGTACTAGTTTAATGTGATTGATTGGATTTTAGTATTGGGTTCCTTCTTCTTATAGGTCATTAGATCTATGCACTAGGCTCATGTGATGGTGACACTTGTCACTCTCATAGAGATTTGACATTTACACTCATTCTCACATCATTTGATCAAATGGGCTAGAGTGGATGTGTACCATAGGATCTTTATTTGAATCTAAACATGTACTTTTCAATATTAAAATAAAAATTTATGCGACCATCAAATGACGTCCTCACGATTGTCAATGACATCTGCATGACTGTCAAATTTAAATCTATAAATTATTCCATTTCCAAGGTTAAATTTGACTTTCATTTGATTTTTAAATGACATCCTCATGACCATCAATGATGTCCATGTGACTATCAAATTTAATCTCATAAGTTTGACACATTGTTGATGTTAAATTTTATGTTTGCATGACCATTAAATGATGTCTTCATGACTGTCGAATGACATCTATATGACTATCAAATTTAATCTTGTCAACTTGACATGTGTCACTTCTTTAGGATTCCCTACTTCTACAAACATAAACAAAATAAGACTTAACACAATACTTTGGAAAATATATATAAGGAACCCTACATGAATGTTTTAGCCTAAGTTCCTAGTATTAATAAAGTATGATTTGGGAATCAAATAAAATATTAAATTAAGATCAAAACATAATTAAATGCTTTCTAAGCAAAGGTGCCACCTGGTAGTCTAGAATTTGTTTTAGGGTAATTGTTACAAGAGAATTGTCATCAGCTTCTATGCAGGGGAATTATTTTAGGGGAACTTTTTTGGATAAAATGTTTGCAACAATTCTCCTGAAGGGTCTTAATCTCTCAAAAAAAATGTTCAAAGGAATTGGCCGAAGGGAAAAAATTCCAGGATAAAAGTCCCAAAGGATAAGTCTCAGAGGGAAAAGGGCCTAGGACAAAGTCTCAAAGGGTGAATGGCTACTTTAAAAACCCTGAAGGGTCCTTTTTAAAATGTCCAAAGGGCACTTCATAAAGTCTGAAGGGTATGTGCCCTTCGGGGGATTTGTTTCAGGCCTTTTGCATTGGACAAAAGGTCTAAGATACAAAGTCCAAAGGAAATGGCTTGGGATAAAAAAGTCCCAAAGGATAGGCTCATAAGGAAAAAAATTATATAAAAGTCCTAAAGGGCATGTTCAAAAGGACTGAAGGTTCTACTTCATGGAAAAAATTCCATAAGGGTCTACTTCATAGGGTACATTTTAGTGGGAAAGGGCCTTTACAAAAGTCCTGAAGGGTACTTTCAAAAGGCCAAAGGGTATGTTTATAAAGTTCAAAGGGCATGTGTCCTTGATAAAACTTTCAAAGGGTGAGTCAGAGGCAAAAGGGTCATTTCAAGAGTCCCAAAGGAATTTTATCAAGGGAATTGTTTTGGACAAAATATCCACAACAATTCTCCTAAAGAACCAATTCTTTTAAACAAAATGTCCAAAAGAATTATATTGGCTTGGAGAAAGTGTCTCAAACAAAATGTCCAAAGGAAAGGTTCAAAAAAGGGCAAAGGTGCAAGATAAAGGTCCTAAAGGAAATGTGTGGAGGGGCTGAAGGGTAATTTCAAAATTCATGAAGGAATTCTATAGGGAAAAATGGATACAACAAAAAGGCTAAAGGACATATTGCAAAAAGCCTAAAGGGTAGGTTGGTAAGGAAAAAAGGTCATTTTGAAAGTTCCAAAGGGAAATTTTAAAATGCTAAAGGGTAATTTCTATCTAGAAACAATTCAAAGGGTCTAATTTATAGGGCATTCATCCATGACAAAAGCCCTGAAGGATCTACTTCGTAAAGGTTGAAATGAAATATCAAAAATGCTGAAGGGTAGGTTCAAAGGGGCTACAGGGCAATGTCAATTACATCAGGTAAAATACCCATGAAAAATAGATTGTAGACCAATTCCATCAGAATAATTATTTCAGACAAAATGTTTGCAATGATTTCTCTGATAAAGATAAGTCCACAAGAATTCATATGTGGAAAAAATCTTGACAAAGACAAATAGGATAAGTCTAACACAATAAGTCCAAAAAGATAATTTGCATACGCCCTAAAATAATAAGTCCCAAAAGGATAGAAATATAGTCCATGAAAAAATAAGTTTGCAATAATTATCTCAAAGTAACAAACTTGATAGAACAAAATATCTAATCTATGGAAACACAATACCAATGTGATCTTACCGAAGTATGAAATTCCGAATCATGATTTTTTCCCAAAATTTTCACAAACACATAGAAGAGTAGCTCAAAGTCAAGATAATACTCTAAAAAAAAATGCTCCCCATTTCCTTATGGAAAAAAGCGGGGGTGTTGGGTGCAATATGTCATATGGTACACAACCATAACTAGAGATACCCATTTGATCTCCTCCACCACAGGATCTATAAAACCAAAACTAAATAAACATTATATCACATATATATCTCAAAATATATCTATCTACTATAATCAAATACAACTAGTGTCCTATATCAAATCTTAAATCAAAATTACAACATTTCTCACCATTATTGGTGTCACCAATCACTATCTCCCCATCTACTTACCTACTAAGCATGGTCTCTCCATCTATTGAGAACCTCCTCTATAAGTCACCTCCACACCAATTCAAATCTAAGAGTCACCACTTAATCATGTCATAATCCTCTCCTTGGAGGTGCTTCTATGGACCATCTATGTCCTGGAGTAGTCATTGGGTCCTCTTTCACTATAGCCCTCACATCCTCTCATTAGTGGTGCCTCTATCTATGGTGTGGCTAGGGTATTCACTACTACTATTGTAATTTAAATGCCTATTGTGGTCTTATATCCACATCCATGTCCTCTCCTCTCACTACTACCTACTATCATGCTCGACCAGTCCATGGTATAACATAACATGCCTAGATCATAGGTATCTCCACTAGTAATCCTCCTCTTCCTCTCCCCTTAGCTCTATAACATGTCACACCTAATAAGAAGACACTACTATAAGGGCCACTAGGTGTGGGAGTATAAACTACCTTGGTAAGCATGCCACTATATGCAAATCTACCAATAAGGTGTAGTGGCCTATGATCTGTACCCATGTCAACCCTTTATAAATGCTTGACCAACTAGTCCACACAATAATAATGTGCATGTAAGACTGCCACATGATCTACCATATTGTGATAGTCTACAACACTAGAACATGGGGCATAGCTTGAGCTACATGGTCCTACTTTCATCACATGACCTGAGGTAACCTGTCATCAACCACATAGGGAAACCTAGATACTTAATACATGGGAAACCTCTCATATATCTAGGCACTTAATAAAATAATAGGCCCCATGGTCTTCTATGCTCTAGATAGCATCCCATATATATCATGCATGAGCTAGACCTAGATTATAGCCCTAAAATCATAGATTTCTCCCTAATATAATATGGACTAACATAATGTTATCATGTATAGTGGTACTTTGACATCTGACTTGTGACACAAGAGTCATGTTATCATAAGTCATATCATGACCTGTCATATATTTGAAATGTTTGAAATATATACATTAAACAAACTCACCCTCAATCCAAGGTATATCATATTTGAGCATGTCACTCATTGAACTAGTGTTTTCCTCTTCTCCAGATCATCTAGTGTTCTAGTGATAATAGATGTCCCTCTTATGGACAATCCCAAAAATGCATGGACATCCTCTAAGATGATACCCATCTCAATGGTATCCCCATCCACCACCCATAAAAAAGTGTTGGTCAATCATTCCCATGATCTAAGGAACATGAAAATGAGATCAAAACTAAGTGGGATCTGCCTCATCTCCATGATGCCTCTAAATCCTAGTGTGACTAGTCACACTTTGTCCATGTCAGTTAATTGATCCAATAGATTTAGAATCCATAACACATTTATTAGGCACCAATACCTCTGACATCTCTAAAAAATATCAAATAATAAAGGATGTATCAAATATCCTTGTCATAAATAATCCAAATACATTCTTGAATATTCATAAATTAGCTACTTACATTAGTTGGTTTGATTTAGTTTCTCATGTTCCTAAATTTTCCTATAAAATCAATCCATGTAATACTAAATTGGATATCTTATTTGTCATACTAAATTGGCCATTTCCATTTCCAACTAGATTATCCCATTCAATACTAAATCAATCATATTCTTGTTTCAATTTACTATATTAGCCATGTGATACACAATCAACCTTGTTTTCTGATACTACATCAGCCCTATCCATCAAACTAAGTTGGCCCTATCATACATAGTTGACCTTGTCCTCCCTACCAATTAAGTCAACCTACTGCTACATAGTAGACCACCTATTAGAATACTAAATCAGCCCACTACTATGGAGTCAGCCCTATTTTTTTCACTCACCTTATAGACTCAATCAACTAGGTTGACTATGTTCTTCTACAGTAGCATTTGTTTGACCATTTACCATAAATGCCTTAAGTATTTATTGGTCTGATTTCTGCCTACTTGATACCCCATTATACCTCTAATTTACCTAAAAAATTCCTAAGGCTCATTCTGGTGCCTAGATTTTGATTACCACTTAATTTTATATATTTATCTAAATTTTAAATTAAAAAATTGAAACTCCCAATTGCTTACCTATGTTGTAGCTGCTATGCATCTTCCCTGTCTCAGCTATCATCTCCTCACTATGATGGCTCTTTGATCTCAAACTAGGTCTCTCAGAACTTTATTTTCTCAGAATAGTAAAAGTAACAAATGAATTCTTTTTCACCCTATTTATATTTACTATTCAAAATTATTTACCTTTCAAATATTTACTACCAGATTCAGTATTTTGATCATATCTTTGTTATTGCTAGCTCTTTTTTCAAACCATAAAATGTTATAAAATCTTGACATCATAGATAATATTCTCACCTATTATATGTATATAATATATAATTTCTTTTTTTTGCTGATTTTTATATGTTTGCCTAATGTTCGCTTCATTAGAAACCTTCACATTTCTTGCATCTCCTTCTTTATCTACAACACTAAGGTAAGTAAAGATATGTGTTTTTCAATTTATCCTTTCATTTATATTGTTTTATCCTTACTACAATGTATTTAGCTTCAATGTTGTGAATTTCTATGTTATTTTCTTGAAGCACCATCCTATGTTGTACTTAAGTGACACTTGATGAGATTTGAGTGGGGTAAATGTATATATAATATTTTCAAACTTCATCAATTATTTATGTTTTTAATCTTGTAATAACCTATTGAGTCTCAATCTCTTTGAGTGAATGCCTTAAGGGGTGCACTAATAAAGAGGTGGGTAGATCATTGGTGCTTTTCATGATTGTTGTCCTTTTACTACCACTTGTTATCTACACAACCATCTCCTAAAAACACTCCTCTAAGCTTTGTCTCCTCTTTTGTACCCTCCTCTAGTCATTTTCCACCTTCATTAGCCCTTCCCTAGCCTAAACTCCATTTTTATAGTTTATAATATAATGTCAGCCCCATTGACCATGTACTCTAATTAATAAAACTAATTTAGGGTCTAGGTCATCCCCTGGCTGACCTAGACCAAGACCTAATTTACTTTTGTCAATAATGATATAGAGTCGATTGGGTCGACCCTATCAGTTAAACTTTTGAAAAGGATTAGGGTTAGATTCAACTACATATGTGCATTCATTTCATCATTTATTAAGAGAGCAAGAGGAGAATAAAAATAATATATTTTGCATCTGTTTATCCACCATTCTACTTGAGGAACATAGCTTAGGGTTTCAAATATTTTCTTTAGATATATGGATCTTATCTTGTGGATAAGTCTTTTAGATGCATAGATAGGTTGTGTAGCCTAGAGTTGACTTATACTAGTTATCCTTAAATATTAAAATAACATCTTGTGAAGCACCTTGGCCAAGGGAGAGATTGAGGCTTGGTGGGTTTGTCTTCAAAGGTAAGTATTCATAACTTTATTCCTCTTTTGTAAGAGTAGATAGATTATTAGTTATAATTATCTCCCATGCATTAGGATTTTATATACATGACATGATTATATATCTCTTATGTATATTCAATTTTAAGTTTATTACCCCCATTTTGTGCCACAAATTTTAGTGAGCACTAGATTAGACTTTAATTTTATTTTATCATTTATACTTAGTGAATATGAAAACATAAGATCTAGTTAGGGTTATTTCATAGTTTTTCATAACTAGAGGCTTAGGAACCCTCCCTAGTGATATTATTGTGGTAATAGATCCCTTGGCTAGGTCTAGTGGATCCATCTTGGTCATGACCCTAAATATTTAATGTATTAACAATCGGAAGTGTAATTAAGATTTATCGTCTCTGAGATAGGATTGACTTATAAATCAATTACATTTCCCTTTGAATACATAATTCATCTGCAGTGGTTGATTTAGTCTAGTTACATAGTGCATGACTTGGGGTTCATTGTGCACTCCAACATTATGTGTGTGAATCCATTAGGATTCAAACCTATTTCACATCTTTGGGTTGAAAATAGTATCAAAGATACATTTAGGTTCAACGTTACTCAATGATTGTTACATTCATTTCAAAAGAGCCAATTCAATTTGAAGTTTAATCACCCCCAGTTTTATCTAATGGTTTAGTTAAGGAACCATCTTCTCCAAAGTGAGTCATGGAGGGCACCAATTCTCTAATGATTCAATGATGCATCATCACCAAGAAAAGTAGGTTGGATGTCACACATATAGGTGTATTCATTCCATACTCTCTTTTCAATTATCAAATTATTAGAATGAAACCAATATTTAAATTTATCAAAGTTCATTTCAAATTACAAATTGTCAAACTTCAAGCAAAGTTTCAAATTTTTAAATTTTAGTTTACAAAGGAATGAAATAACTAATTCAAGTTTTTTTTCGGGTTTTTCAATCTATATAGTGCCTTTCATAATTGAAGTATAAAACTTAAAGATAAAATGTGTCTTACACACTAAGGTATAACTTTCATTTAATCTATTAATTTCATTTCTAGACTAAAGAGGGTAAAATGTAGTAACCTAAATCTAGTCATGAATAATTGAACATGCCTATTTTACCCATTTTTATTTTTAATTAACTTTTGAAGTTAATTGGTACCTTTTTTTTTATTTTACCCCATACTAAGCCTAAGAGAGGACCTATTTTATCTTGTAACAATAATTTATTTCACATAAAAATATTATGATTGTTAAAAATATTGGACTATACATATGTATGCCTTAGTCTAGACCCAAATCCCAACACATTTACTTAGGGCACAAAATCAACTAATAGAGACAATATATATTGTTTATCTTATCCTTATCTAACAATTATATTTGTGTCCTACTAACAATCATATTTTTAAATTAAACCCTCCATATGATCATCCTTCGATGGAATTAATATAAATAAACATTCAAATAAATTATCATAAAACTAGAAATTTCAATTTAAAGGATAATTGACACAATTGCATAGTGAGCAAAATTTCCTTATTCCTTCTAGATTAGGTTCCAAACATTTTAAGCAAACCTCAACAATGTTTCAAGCCAATTTTATATAGACCTAATCTTGCATGATCAAGTATTCAATCCAATTATAGATGCATTCATATATTCAAATGAGCACATTCACACAAAGAACTTATCTAGGATAACTATATGAGGTTTGATCCATTTTCAAAGTATTGGTATGTAGGCAACACTCAACATAGTGGGTATGTTGTAGTCTAGCATAACCTCAATTGTTAAACCCTTTTTACTCCATATCATTTTTATTATTATGTCATAAATATATGGTTTTAAAATTTAAGAAGGCACACAATAGGTCTTTGTATAGTCCTGAATACGAAATCAATGCAAGAAGACCTAATTTTCACTATTGTACCTGACTATTCAAGAAGCCCTAGTTTTTTTTTAAAATATAAGATTGACCAATAGGGATGATAGTGATAGTCATTTTGATCCTCTAATAGGTGTTTATATCTTTCAAAGTACTCAAGCATAAATTTTGGAAGGTTTCTAGTTTTTCTACATTTTACTTGTTCTTGCATTCTATTTTCTATTTCAATCAACTAATGACTCAAATATCTAAGTTTACTGTCCATTTCCATAGTTTAGCCTTGCCAATTTGTATTTTTATTTATCAATTTTAGTCATTTATCTTACATTTGTTGTTTAAAAGTGAATTGATAAAAACTTGTATTATTACATTTCATTTAAGTGAATTAGGGTTAATTATAATATTAATTCAAATTCATCATAAACAATAACAAGGAGCTCAAATTTTGAAACTTCTTTTAGCTTCACAACGAATTTTCAACAAGATAATGACCAAAAAATTTCAACATTTTTTGATTAAAAAAAATCTTTACCAAGTGTGATGGGTGTAAATATTTATACAACAAATATAAATCCACCACATGACGGAAATCACTTTCAAAACTTAAAGATGAACAAACATGGAATAATTAATACATTCAAAGTTTTCATGCACATCCATATTCCCACACATTAAAATATAAGGAATAGCCTCAGGGATTTTTGAGCATTATGCATGATAAAATGGACATAAGAAAATTTACATACCAAGTATGGGATAAAAATCAAATTCAATAAGTAATGTTATGAACCTCCCAATTTAATTTTACTAGTATGCTCACACATGGACCCAAGACTAGGGGTTTTGGCCACTTTGGTGTATAATTTGTTGAATGTGGATAAAACTACACAATCACATCATTGGATATGTTCTTAGGAAGCTCAAATAACCCATAACTAATGAGTATGGGGATTTATTGTACAGTTTTGGATCATCTAAAAAACCATTACATGATGCACTATTACAAAATTAAGTGTATGAAAAATGTAAAGGGTACATAGAAAAATTTATACATTCTGAATAAAATAGTTTTGTTAACACATGTAATTCATTCAAAAAATAGATTTTGATCCTCTACTTACAACTAGATAATGTAAGATCTAGAAAGGTGATTTTTATAGTTGTAACAGTGCTAGAGGTGCATCGAGGGGTCTGGCATTTTTTTAGGACCCTGTTGCCTTGAAGGGAGTTCATCTCCTCAAAAAGGATAACCATATATCTATTCTCTTTATTGATGTGTTAGAGAAGATTTCTTGGATTATAAAAAATGTGTATGCCCCAAATTCAAATTTGAAAGGAAGAAGCTGTGGGATGATTTGATTGATATTAAGAAATAATTCAATAACTTGGATTGGATGGTTACAAGAGATTTCAACTCACCTTTATTCTTGGAGGAAAAAAAAGAGGGGATCCATTTTGACCATGCTAGTATGGCAGACTTTCATGATTTCATCTCTAGTACTAATCTCTATGATGTTGAACTTAAAGGCAACTAGTTTACCTGGTCAATAAAAAGGCTTAGTGATAATCACATCCAAATAAGACTAGATAGATTCCTAATTCATCTAAATTGGATACATTATTTCTCTCCTTTTATCTCAACCCTCCTAAGGATTAGTTCCGACCATAATCCCCTTTTGTTCCAAAGTGATAGAGTCTTTAAAATAAGGCCATTCCTTTTATATTTGAAAAAAAGTGGTGATCCAATCATACTCTAGAAGACCATATTAAGGAGTGGTGGAGTACCACCTTTTAAGGATCAACCATGTTCATCATAGTAATGAAATTAAGGCATGTCAAAAATATGCTTAAAATCTAGAATAAGAACATGTTTGCGAATATTTTTATTTTAAAAAAAATATTGAATAATAAATCCACAAGGTTGAGCTGGAAATTTAGGATGCAGGCTATTCTAATGAACTCCACATGAAGGAAAAGGATCTCCTTAGTAGTTTTCACAATCTGGAGGCCAAAGAAGAAATGTATTAGAAATAAAGATCTATAAAAATGTGACTTAAAGGAGACAAAAGCACCAAATTTTTCCACACATTTGCATCCAAAAATAGGCAATGAAATCTCATCATAAAAATTCAAGGCAAAGATGGAACTTGGTTCAGAAAGGAGGATGAAATGAATCAATATTTGGTATTTTTTTCAAATCTCTACTCTCCCATTCCTCTTCTTGGGATTCTAGTCTTGAATATCAAATGGTCAACCTTTTTAGTTGGGTCCTTCCATAAGAGGATAATATTTCAATCCTCAAATCCCCTTGGAAAGAAGAGATCAAGGCTATCATTTTCTCCATAGAAGGTGACAAGGCACTAGGCCTAATAGATTCCCTCCGGCTATCATTTTATCCATAGAAGGTGACAAGGCGCTAGGCCTAATAGTTTCCCTCCTTTCTTTTTCCAAGTTTTTTGGGATGCTATTAGTCATGACATATGTTTGGCTATTACCAAATTTTTCAAAACTAGATCCATGCTCCAAGATTTCAATAACACATTTATTTTCCTAATTTCCCAAGAAACAAGGTGCATCTAAGGTGTCAGATTTCAGACCCATTAGCTTGTGCTCCAATTAATATAAAATTTGTTCCATAATTCTTGCCCTTAAGATCTAACTTGTTCTCAACAAAATAACAATAAAGAAGCAAGGTGATCTTGTCTTCGGTAGAATTTTTTTGATGGGATCATTATTGTTCATGAAACCATCCACTTAGTTTCTCGTTCATATCAACAAGGCATGTTTCTAAAACTCAATATGAACAAAGCCTATGATCATATTTCCTATTCTTTTCTTAACAACATTCTGAGCAAAATTGGGTTTAGCTCTCAAGTCAAAATATTAATTACCACCTATATTCACAACCCTTTATTCTCATTTTTATTTAATGGGGTGCCCTAAGGTTTTTTTTGTTTATTGAAAAATGGTTAAATAGGGGGATCCTCTATCCCCCTACCTATTTATCATCTTGGTAGAAGCCCTAAGTTGAATTATCTCTATATCTAGATCTTCTAATATTATCAAGTGAATCACTTGTGCCCCAAATACCAATCCCATCACCAGTAATTTGTTGATGATATAATAATGATGGGATAATCCTCAGTCTCTGAATCTAGATGTTTCAAGAAGATTATTGAGATGTATGAAGGGGTGTCTAGTCAAAGTGTGAATTTCAATAAGAGCTCTATTTTCTTCATTAACACTTCATCAGACTCCAACCTAAAGTCACTAACATTCTAGGGTGAAACATTTCGAATTTGCCATCTACTTACCTTAGCATCCCTCTATTTGAGGGCTCACTAAAACCTTCTTTCTAGATTCTCCTCATCGATAGGATCCAAAAGAAGTTAGTCGGCTAGAAAGGGAACCTCTTATCTCAAGCTGGTAAAGTCCAAATTTTAAATAATTCCCTTCAGAGCATACCATTTTATTGCATGTCCATTTTTTCCATTTCAAAATCCATTACTGATAAGGTGGAGAGTATCCAAAAAACCTTTCTTTAGAGAGGTTCAAGGGATAAATTAAGATTTTTTCTCATTTTTTGGGACAATGTCTGTCGTCCTATTTCCTCAGGAGGCTTGGGACTGAGAAGGATTTTAACCATGAACCAATCCCTTCTAGTGAATCAAGGCTAGAGATTACTTATAGAGGAAAACCAATGGACCAAAAATATTAAGGCCAAATACCTTTCCTTGGGTGAAGGCTTCTATTTTTTAGTCGATCGAAGTCCTATTACTGGCTCCACCTTCTGGAAAGTGATACAAATGGGTAAATTCCTCCTTAAAAATGGGCTCAAATGAAATGTTGGAAGAGGAAATATTGTATATTTCTAGAGTGATTCATGTATCTTGACCCCACTGGAATCCATTATTCAAGACCTTGAATTGATAGCTTTCTTCAAAAATAACTATGGGCTCAAAGTAAGGGATTATTAGGAAATTAGAAAAGGGCAAAAGTGCTATACAAATTTAGCTAAACCTATACAGTATCAAAATTAAATCCTTCTAATTTAAACTCTAAATGAATCCATTCAACATATTCATATCAATCGAGCACCTAGAGAAGACAAACTTGTCTGAAAACATAATCCCAATAACACTTACTCAGTGAAATCAGGATTCTTATCTTTGTGGAATTTGGATGAGAAGTATTTTAATTGGAAATCTCTTTGGATAAAAAAACTCATCCCTAAAATCAATGTCTTCTACTAGTTGACTACTCAAAATAAGATCTTAATAGTGGATAATCTCATCAAAAGAGGCTTAACCATCCCCAATAGATTCTCTCTTTGCAAATAGGAAGTAGAAATAGTGGAACATCTATTCCTTTTTTTCCTATTTGGGTCAACTATTTTTTAGTGATTCTTCAGTGAATCCAACATTTCATGGGTTTTTCCAAGATCTATTCTAGACTTAATAACCCAATAGAAACCCCCTTGGGAGGAACCATCATTAACTCATTGGTGGAATATGGCCCTACCCCATATATGTTGGGGTATTTAGAAATCCAAGAATGATTAAATATTTGAGGGCCTTCAACCTCATCCAGATTATACTTTTAAAAGGATTAAGGACTTCATGCAAGAAAATTGGTTAATCTCTACACACACTTTTGACTAGCCCAGATCCCCACTTTCTTCCTTAACTTTGAAACATATAAATTTTGTCATCCTAGGCAAAGCCTAGGATAAAGGGGTGGATATATCTCTCATCAAATGGTCTCCCCCCATTCCATATTGGGTCAAATTAAATTTCAATGGGGTGGCAAAGTGGAATCTTGGCCCAACTAGGGTGGGTGGTTTGATTAGGGACTCTTTAGGAAATATCAAAGTGGCTTATGTAGGGCCTCTTAGTATTCAAACCAACCATGTTATGGAAGTTTTGATGGCCTTGTGGGGCATTGAATAGGTGGTTAAACTGGGTTATTGATTTATTCATATAAAATGGGACTTGATGAATATCATTAATTGCCTTAAGGGTCTATCCCCATCTTCTTGGAACATTTTAGGAATCATCAGTGATGTTAAATACCTTCTTAACCGATTCAAAGGACTTATCATTGATCATTTTTATAGAGAAGGAAATAGGGATGCCAAATGCCTTGTAAATATTGGGGTTCATAGAAGTGATTACATCACCTGGTATGATGGCAAATTTATAAATGACATCATCTAAATTATCGAGAAGGAAAAGGGACTTGCCATTTAATGTCATGATGTTAAATTCTTTTAAGTTTAGATTGTGGGTTATGTGAAGGGATTTCCACATGTGGAAAGCCATTTCTTCTAAGGAGTGGCATGAGGTCCAATCATCATGCTCTTTCACCCATCTTATGACTAATCATTATTTTGCATGCTTTTATTTTCTAATACCACCCAGTACTTCTCAACACACTTTCAAAACTAAAAATAAAGTTAAAGTGAAGATGGGCAGTGATAGAGATCACTTTGAACTAATTTCTTATTTCAACATAAAGAAAAATGATCATGTCTGGTAGAAAATGGTTAAAGGGCATCTAGCCCCATTCATGGAAATGTTGGTGGGGAATGACAAATCACTCTCAAGGGATTTTTCCTGTGGTTGGAATGATCGTGAGGTGAAAATTCATGGTTTAAAGATTCAAATAATAGAGGATTTGATAAAGGAGACAATAGGAATGGAATACCATGAAGTGAAGGCATTCAATGATAAGTGTCATAAGGAGGAACTTGTGTAGATTTTATTTAGGAAAGAGAAGGAGAAATATAGGCCAAAAACTTTGTCCAAAAAAGGCTACATGCATGCTAATTTTTCAAGGAAATGGTCGAAGGTATGTCTCTAAATAATGTAGTGCATCATTTTAAAAGGTAAACACACAATTCTCTACTCACATCACTTCTTATTTTTGAACCATTTTAAGGGTCATCTCATCAATATCCCCTTATTTCTATTGTAATCATTGGAGGTTTCTATTTTAAATTTCAAGAACCCTATCATGGATCTTATCCACCAGGGCCTCATTTTTCTATTGATAAAAAGGGGGGAACCAGTCTAGTCTAAAAACATTTTTGAGGCTATTGATATTAATAGTGACAAGGAGGAATTGGAGGTGAAGGGCAATCAATCCTTAGCTTCTAAAGAGGAAAATCAAGGAAAGTAATTAGGGGCTTCTAGCACTCAGGTTTAGAATAATAAATTTGATCTTGGAAGCCCCTCTTTTGCCTCTAAAATAAAAGCTATCATAGGGGCTAATGCTAATAAGGTTGTTGAAGACTCACTTCTAAAACTCCATAATAAAATTACAATCCAAAATCTCCTCTGTGGATAAATTTTAGAGGAATTCAAGAGGCTAAGTAATTTTCTCAGTTTTAACAAGTTTGTGATGCATGATGATAGGACCCCTGAGACCCATAACTTTGGTGAGGACTCTTTCTAGAAGGACATTAGGGAGGAGGATGCTCAGATTGCTAAGGATATCATAAAATAATCCCCTCATGTGAACCTCAAATGGAAGAAGTCATAAAATGAGGAGGATTAATTCATTGATAGCCACACCAAAGTAAAATGTCATAAGAAAGCTAATATAGCGACCAAGTAATTGGTCAGCTACTTTAAGTTAGAATAACTCTAGTTATTCCTGTTTGTTAGGGTTGGGTCCTTTTTATGCTCTTAGATGGTTTTTGGCTGATTTTAAGTGAAAGATATGTTGGTTATCAAGGTGTTTACCCTTATCTCATTTTGTTTTTTTGTTTTTCCATCTCTCACTTTTCATTCTACTCTCTTTTGTATTGGGTTCAGGTCTCTTCAACCCATTTTAACGTATCTTATAAAAAAAATTAGATAATATTTTGAATGAAAATAATAATCATACCTTATTTTCATTTGCATAAATGTTGACAGAAAGAAGATTATTAAATATGGTTCATGTAAGATTTCTACTAGTGGGGCACACTCATGAGGGTATAAATGGTACTTTTGGTAGATTAGAAACATCATTATGAAAATTAGACACATTTTATTTGCCACATATCATGGAAACCTATAGATAATACCAAGAGGGGTCAATTATAATCAATCTTTACCTTAATGAGGAAGTATATGTATTCAAGGCCTTTGTGGAGATACACTTTTTGGATGGAAACCATAATATAATGGGTATTATCAAGCCTAATATGTTTAGGTTTCACATTGTGGGTGGTATAACAATGATGGAATATAAAGTAATAATAAAGGATCCCTAGTGGTCTCATCTAATCCCAATCTGGCATACAAAGGATAATGGTGAACCAAACTTGTGAGGGGGGCATCCTCTTCTAGCACCTTTCAAAGAACTGAAAGAAATGGAATACCCAAAAAGGGAAATAAAATCATATATTAAACATTGGGAAAAAAGTGCAATATATAGAGGTATATAATACTGGGTTCCAAAGATAACTTATTATGAAAATGTTTTGTGTGCATTTGATAGACAATTCATAAATTTTATTAGGATGTCAAATGTTTGTTTTTATCCACAAACAATACATTAAAATGACATATATGATGAAATAATTGGGCCCAAAATTATCATAAATAAGACTACATTAATCAACATATCCCAATTAAAAATTATATTTATGTTGGTATTATTTGTGGAAGATATAAACAAATATTCATTCCATTGATGGATGTTTATGTGGGATAGATGCTTATAGTACAACTAGTAAATGAAAATGAAAATATGAGGATGGGAAGGGCATATGGTAAAATTTACCTTAAGTTGCAAGGTAATAATTTGTCTAAAAATGTGATCATTAAATATTGGAAACCCTAAGGGAGATAAGAAAGTGAAGCATTGTATTGAGATTGTTTGATGCCTAATAAAACACGGATCAAATCAGACAAAATTAAATAACACATTGATGTGGATATCATCATCTGGGCATGGACACTAGACAAAAAATGGAAATGAAGATAAATTAAGATACTTTAAAAATTAAATGAGTTCATTGAATCATACCTTGCACTTCTCGAATAGGGTAATGCATGTTAAGGTGAAACTTTTGAAGATCAACAATTAATATGTGATATCATCTTAGTCTGGGATGTGGGTTATTTTAAATTTATATTCCAAACCATGCTCCAATAACTTGGCCTTACATTTGTACCATTATTTTTTAATATTAATTGAATATTGATATTGATTTCTTCTATTTAACTAGTTTATATTCAAGCTTCTTAGCACTGTTTTTATTCAAACTTCTTATTATTGATCCATTAACGAGGTAACTATGATATTTATTAAATATGAGTGTAATATTAATATTAATTTCAAAAATTATTTTTCATAGTTTTCTAGAGATAATAATATATTTAAATTAATGTTCAAGTATGTAATCAAAATATTTTTTTAACAATTTACATTTACTAGTATTATTCTACTTAAATTCATGAGAGAAACACTAGTAGTGGTACAACACTATAAGTTTTGGGGTTCACACTTGTTGATATGTGTTTTAAGAAAAAAATTCAAGTTCATGATGTAATAAGGAGTTTATTTTTAATTATTTAACTACAAGGAAAATATTTCAAGTTTAGGTTTGGGTTGTCACAAATTCATAGAGTCATGGAGGTCTATTTTGTTCTTAAGGTGGCATCGACAAAATGTGTAGATCCATTGAAACTTTTAGTTTACTTTATCTCTCCATATGTCCACCTTTTCATGCTCATTATATTAAAACATACTAAAGATCACATGTTAACTTTAAAATCAAATGGGCCTTCATGGACATATTAATTTATGGATTTCACATTAGACTATGACTAGGTCCATTAATCGTGAAGATATCATGTACTCTATGGCATGAAAATAAATGTGAACCTTGATTTAAAACATATCAGAGTGGTCATGAAGTGATTAATTATTTCACATATCTTGGTACATAATTTTTTTAATTTTGATAAATGCATGTGGAAACCACTTTGGTTTTACAAGCACATGTCAATTCTACACAAGTCTATTATTGGGAATAAAGACCTCTTAATTGATAATTTTCCCATCTTGTCCAAAATATTAGGGTTCATTTGAAAATTTTATCTCTCATGTTATTCTCCTTCACCTCAACCATTCCACACATAATTCTTAAATTAAGAATCAACCTTTACCATCCTTTGATGAAATATGAAATTGTCTCAATGGAGACATCATCCTCAAATAGTTGATTTTTCATGCTCTTTCTATATTAGGGTTTTTTATTGAGCCTTCATTTATGAAATTAAAATTGCATTAAGATATTTTTGACCCCAATATTTTTGACCTTCTACACACTAAAATTCATTCTCAACTAAGCATTGAGAGATGCCCATCGATTTAGCACCAAGGAACTGAAATCAATCCAAAAGTTGTATCAACCAGATAAGTCAAAAAAGGTAATTTATTTGAACTACAGAAGATGGAAAACTTATGATATAGGAAAAAATTAATTTCAAACAAATAATAGTGACAACTAATAAAAAAATCAAGGGATACACCACCTCATCAATCCTTTCTTACCTTCAATTAATTGAAGTGAAAATTGACCAATCTCTTGGCCACCACTCTAAGAATCCCCTCAAGCATAAGATGACATCCATTTCAACTTTGAATCAAGTCAAAGATTCCTCTAGAGCTACACTAATGTGTTATAATATGAATTTATATACCCCATTTCATAAACTATTATATGTTTGACAACATACTTTTATACTATTTAATTATACTTTCATATTTACTATTTTGACATTATTGCTTGACTATATATTGACTAGACTAATTATAATTATCATTTGATTAGATAGTGATTTTTAGTTTTGGTTGATACTTGAATGATTACTATAGCTATGGATTATATTTAAAATAAGGTAATTCAATTATCATGATTCATTATTGATTCTAATTTATTTCTAATGTTTTATACTATTTAGTTTAGTTATATTATTACTATGTCATTCAAGAGTTATTGATGCATGTCTATGCCTACAAGTACAAGTACATGAGCTAGGCTAGAGGTGGATTTTGATAGTTAGGGTAATAAAGGACAAACGTAGTGAGCAGTTAAGTGATACAAACATAGGTAAAAGGGATAATATACATAGTCTAGCTAGTCATTTGTGTAACAGTAGTCTATCATTTTATTCTTTCATTTTAGTTTATGTTGTTCTAATTTCTTATTAGTATTATCTTTTATTATCTTATTATTATTCATTTTGACTTTGATTGTCCTTATGCCTAATTTTTATATTAGTTGTTGTCTTTATTTTACCCACCTTGTTTTATTTTAATTATCACATGTTTGGAACACTTTTATGTTTAGTTGATTGTGGGGTTCATTATCTTGTTATTAACTCTTAGCCCCTTGGCGATGTTTGTTTGACCCTATTGTTCATTATTTTGACTTACCTTACGTGGAGGGACCCTAATATTATTTTACTAAGTTTGATTTGTTGAATGGTGGCCTTGGGGTCAAGAGCCTTTGACAAGCTAACAAAATATCATAATGACCAAAAATCTTGGTTAATGGAGTAAATAAATGCATGCCATCATTTTGGTGGATTTGGATCTTCTACTATAGCATTTTTTCACTTGATTGCTTTTGTGAAGGGAGGTGTATAGAAAAGACACCTGGGGAGGAAAACAAATGGTGGTCATTTTAAGTAATGAGGCTCAAAAATCTTACCAGGAGAGAGGAGCGATAATGGTGAAAATTGAGTCATGGGTAATAAATCAGGGAGGATCATGTAATCTTTGGGAAAAAGTAAAAATAAGAAAATTAGAACTCCGTTCTACTGCTGCAAGGCAAGGTCTTTCACAAGTGATGCATTATTTTTTAAAAAGGGAAAAGAATGAATATTTGTTACTTGTGTTGTGCAAGTAAAATAAGTTATTTATAGGATCATGAGGAAGCCATAAGAATTATTTATGAGTTTGCATAGCCCAAAATCAATTTATATTAATGTGAATCATTTTTATTTTGTATATGGGTTATTTAATTTAATGGGTATGACAGATTTATATGACTAGGCCATTTTGTATTTTTGGGTTAAACCCTATACTAGAAATATCTCATTTAAAACTCAATCATTGTAAACCCTTTTAATTTAGGTTGTAAATGTTTTTGTTTATTTTGAAGTGCCCTAGTCATTTTGATATTAAAACTGGGTATGGCATTTTGAGGAACTTAGCCTTCTTTCTTCAGCTGTATATATTATTTTGTTGGGGTTTTATTTTATTTTGTTTTATATTTTACCTATTGGAGGTTTATGGGTCGATTTTCAATGAGGGTTTTACCCTAGTAGAACTCTATGTGTTTTTTAAACATTTGGGCCAAGTCATTTTAGTTCCCTAATATTATTATTTTGCCTATAATTTATTGATAAAATTGACCTAGCTAAAATAGAGTCAGTTATAATGTTTTACCACTTTTTTCATACTTGTTTCAAGTATTTAAATGGTTGTACCTAATTATATGGCATAGTGGTAATAAATTTAATTTCTTGGTGACTTTATTAGACTAGTTTTTTAATGTAAATAATATGTGAATATATTACATTTACCTCTTGGCTATAAGTGATGATTTCACTTCATTATTAGTGTTGGGATATTTTTTTTGTCCATTGGTATACTTGAACAGATGATGAAGGGTTATTTCTTTCAATTATGTATCCACTAAATACCAAAAACTCCTTCAGATAAAGATAAGGATTGTCAATTCTAGTATGTTTGATCAATTTTTGAGTGAAGTTAATATTGAATTTTAGTTATGATTTTATTGTCTAATTTTTTGGTAGTTTCTTTGATTTTTATTGATGGATTATGTGTCCCTATTGCTCATACCCACATCCCAAAAGCCTGAAGGCCAGACTCAACTTACTAGCTAATAGTTGGGGGTGGTGAGAGCCACTGATTGGGGGGCTCATAAGATAGGTCAAGTTAGGTCAGGTCATGTGAAGATGCTTTCTCGATTGTTTACATATAGTTACATGATTTGATCTTGGTTGGTTTTCATTTGTAGAAGATTTATAGTAACATTTTATATTTAGTTATCAACTACTTATTAGTTTCCCATATCACATCTTATAAATTCCAAGGTAATAATTGCTTGGTATATTAGAGAAAGTTGGAAGCATAACCATACTTGTAGTATTGATGTATACATATCCTTAGTTAATTATTATTTTATTCCTTTCCATTATTATGTTGTTATATGTTTCCATCTTTCAAATTTGGGTTAGTATGTTGAATTTTATTTAAATTATAAATGTTTAGATGGATTGAAAGACTTAAGTAATTACTAGTTTGAATTTCATTATCCAATTGATTAATTTTGGTGTTAGTAATTCCTTTTGGGAATAATTATATGAATATGTACATAAGTTATAAATGCATCATGATTAAGATTATTATTGGAATGGCTAATCTCATGTTAAAACTTCATTTCTATTATAATCAGTATGTACTTTGGATTTTTCCTTGACATGCTACAACCAAGTATAATAAGTTGAATTTAGACATTGATGTGAGAAGATGGAATGATTCAATTACATAGGTTGAACAATCATTTTTTGAGTTAAAATCTCTTAGATTCTATCAATAAAATGGCACAATCCCTATTATGTCCAAGGTGAATACATAATATTATATGCTTAAAATGGGTATTTCATTTTATATGCTAAAAGTGTGATTCACCTGGGAATTGATTTCACTATTATAAGAATAGTCTTGATTCACAAACTATTATTTGTAACCATGTTTATATCCTTTGGTTGGTTGTTAATAAATCAATATTAGTAGTGAGAAGTTACTACTTAATATTAACAATTGGCACTATAGTGTCAATATGACATAGCATCATAATACATAAGGTTATCCTTGGATTACATTGATATTTAAAAATTGTGTTTCAGTAAAGAATTTATTTTATTTTATTTTTACAATAGACTATGAGATGAAAATATTTTAAACATTAGATTAAATGACTACTTGAGGAGCATGACAATGAAATAACTGTGTATATAACAACCACATTTTGTTGGGTTAAGAAGTTAAAATCATGCTTGGATTCAAAGAGGAAATGGGAATGTTAGTGTTGTAAAATTGAATATGCTAATGGATGCCATAGCGTAAGGTATTATTCATATAATTGGATTTAATGTTCATAGAGGAATTAATTATAGAACTAAATAATGCAAAGGAATTCTAATAGCATGAATTAAATTTAACTAGCATACTTTTAATTTGACAATGAGTTAATCCTACATATGCAACTAATTATTGTGTAATGACTAATTGACAAGTAGATAACACTATAGTGATTAGATCTCTAATTATATATCTATAGGATGGTCTACTATTACCATGAGAATGAGTTAAGGATCGTAGGTCCATGGTATGATGCTCACTTGTGTGATGAAATTGATCCTTGACAAGGACAATGGTAACTTAACTAGATTATAAACATTAAATCATTTTGTGTAATATGCTTAGTGATAAGTGAGAGCACGTAATATGATGATTCCTAAATCTTATAGATCATGGTACAATGATCTAAAAGGGGGTAGTACTATAATGGGCTCTTTACTTACATGAAGTTTATTAAGTTTAGTCATTTCAAAATTCTATTATAATAATATGGATTTTATAGGTGTATTTCTAATTTCTAACCCTATTATGGTGAACATCATTGATAATTTAGAGAGTACAATGACACTTCTATTCTATGAATCAAGGTTGGTAAATAAGTGTTATAACTTTTGATTTTAGGAATAATAATAAAACTCTTATTTGATATTACTCATCCCCAACATTTAAATGTCATTAATAGCATGAATACTATCTCAAGCATCCCAAGTATGGTAAGGACATATTACCTACCCTAACCTATATCTAGGATTTCATGGATGCAAGATACTTAGGTAGGGTAAGGACACCTAGGGGGGTCCTATTGGGAAGGCAAGTTTCCCCATATAGGTTGACATATCCATATGGAGCCACATAGAGATATAACCTGAGTTGGATGCAAAATTAATACAATAAAATTCTTCCCCATAGAACCTACTAGAGGTAATTTCCCTAGTTAAGGTTTGTTATACACGTGATTTTGGTAATAGTATATGGGATCAATAAAACAAAGTAAAAAGTGGCTATGCATAATATAATATGATGTAGTGGGTCTTACTCATAACCCTAATTTATAACCTAAAAGTAACAACTCATTTTTTTGGAGTTATTTCACCTAGTATCAGAGATTATGCTAAAGTTATTAAATTATAGACACAACTCTAAATAAGAGTTTAGAAGAGTTTATCCATGTTAAATGTTTCCTAATAAACTATTCTATGACCTCACAAGAAAATGGTTAAAACCAGAGCTGATAGAAATCAGGTTGATAATAACCAAGGTATTGATAGGTTGACATTGAGAGGTAGAGGTCGAGGTAGGGGTAGGGGTAAAATTAGAGGTAGGGGTCATGTTGCCTAAAAATAGAATCAAAATATAAATTAACCTCTCCTCCATAATGAAAATGATAATAGTGAATAACCTAATTATAATTTAATTGGGGATAACCTAACTAATAAGCAAGAAGAAGTCCTTCATGGAATCTTAATAGCTCTGAATGCCATTCAAGGTAAGATTAAAAATTAAGAGCATAGGTTAAATAATTTTGAGGGTGCTTCCAAGGAATAAATTATTCAAGTAGAAGTTGTACAAGTATAGGTATAATTGATCTAGGAAGTACTAATAAGAAAAGTATAAATGATCATCAAGGAGCTCAAAAATCTCCACCCACCTACCTTTTTAGGTGAGGAATCAAGAAATGTAGCCGATGCATAACTCATAAACCTATAGAAATATTTTAACTTGCATGACATGTCATCCAATGTGAAGGTAATATTTGTTTTCTATCAATTAAATGGTCTTGCTACCCGTTGGTGGAATCATCTATGTGGCTTCAAGGAGTATAGACCTATGATTCTAACCTGGCCAACTTTTGAGAGTCAGTTTCAAAAAAGGTATTTGAGTGTAAACTTCAAGGAGAAAAAAATAGTAGATTTTTAGTTGCTGAAGTAGGAAAATATGACTATCTTAGAATATGAAAATAATTTATTAAACCCGATATAGCATATAAACTACATGCATGATAAGGAAATGAAAATAACCAGGTTCAAGATGGGGCTAAAATAAAGATTGATGCATGACATCAATATGACTAATTCTAAGACATTGGTAGATATTATAAAATCTTCCCACATGGTAGAAGAAAAAGAAAAGTCTTGATAAAAGGAAAGAAAAGACTTCAAACTAAATAGATAGTAATCAAAAACCAAAAATATACCTCCAGCACCTAAAAATTTTAAAAATATAGATTTGAATCACAAGGTATAGGGGAATAATATAAATTTCAACCAATTCTAAGGTCAAAACAAAAATTATAAGTCTCAAGGCACCTTAAAAACTAGGACTTTTAGGAAAGAACAAAATCAAAATAGCTAATATGGGCCAGCCATAGGGGAAAATATTGTCCCAATAGATCCACGAAGGAAAATAGTGTGTTGTAAATCTAGTGATAACCACATCTTCAAGGACTACCTAAATCTGAAAATGAGGTAGCCAACAAACCATAGAGTGTATGCAATAGTAGAAAATTAAAAAGATAATTTTTAAGATACACCAATAGAGATAAGAGGTAATATATATAGTAATTACATGATTGTTTTAATTGAATATGGTGTAACATATATATTTATTGCACCCAATGTAGTAAATTTATGCAACCAAAAATCTATTTAGTTAAGATAAGGATAGGAAGTAGAGTTTAGTACTGGAAAGAGGGTACTTATCCAATAATGCTTGGACCAAATTTAACTTGATCTTAGCATTTTTAGAACCAATGTGATCTTATGTTTTATACCCTTGGGGTCTTATGATATCATATTGGGCATGGATTGGTTGTAATAACACCATCCAACTCTTGATTGCTCCATAAAAAAGATGAAATGTGCTAATGAAAGTGGAAAACTTGTAGATATACAAGGCCTTAAAGGGTTAAAAACTCATAAAATGCTTTCAGCTCTATAGTTAAAGAGGGCCACATAGAAAGGGTGTAAACTCTATGTGAATAGATATATGTAGCAATACAAAGGATGGATCTAGAGTGACATGAATAAGCAACGCATACACAAATAATAGTGAACACAAATCAATGAACTGGTATAAATAAATTATCATGGGAAAAAATCAAAGAGGTAAAAAAACCCACCAATGTGATATTCATATATTTGAGAAACCAAATCACCCCAATACATAAACTCCTCACTTCTTCAATAGCCTTCACAAAAACTCTTTATTCATGCATAATTCATGATTCATAATATAATATTTTTCACACATTCAAAATAGGGGTAAAAACCCTATCTATAGTGAAATATGAAGGGATGTGACCGTTGTAAATAATGGGTCCAACCATCCTGAGAACATTTTAAATTATAGATAATAATAAACAAATATGTTTTATTTTTACTGATAAGTAATAAATAATTTATGTTTTATTATTTATTTACATGAGGTTGTTAGCCCATGTTAATATATAATAAATCATTATTATTTAATTACTTTAAATGTATTAAGGGTCTTATAAATTTTCATCACTTAGACAATAAATGTTCTAACACTATGCAATCTAACTGCAAGAATTTCCCAAAGAAGAAGAAAAGTCCTATTCAAATTTTCCTAATATACAAGAATTTATGGAAATTTTAATTTAAAAAATACCTGATTTCCACGTAAATGTGGGTTTCACTTATCCATTGAAGTTATTTCAGGGACTACCCTTGCATCAAAATCCCCTTACAGAATGAATTTCATAAATTTGCAAGAGTTGAAAGTTTAGTTGACAGGATTTTTAGATAATGGAAGCATCTCACCAAGTGTGTCACCTTGGGGAAATATAGTGATCTTCATAAGGAATAAATATGGTACTTCAATGTTGTATATTAACTACCACATGCTCAACAAAGTGATGAAAAAAATCATTACCTACTTCCATGGATCAATGATTTGTTTGATCATATAAAAGATGTAACAGTATTTTCAAAAATCGGCCTAAGATCTGACTAACATCAGCTAAGGATCAAAGAGGACATTTAGAAAAGAGCCTTCCAAACTCAATACAATCATTATGAGTTAATTTTTTTTTCCTTTTGGCCTCATACATGCACCTACTACATTTATGAATTTGATGAACATCTTTTTTAGATATTTCTTGAATAAATTTATACTAGTGTTCTTGGATGACATTCTCATCTACTCCAAGAATGAAGTTAAACATGATCAACACTTAAGGATAGTTTTTTAAAGCCTAAGACAACACAAACTATTTTTAAAGTTATTAAAATTCACCTTTTTTCAAACTGACATACTCTACTTGGGACATGTTATTCCCAAGTGAAATGACCTCCAAAAAATTGAGCTGTCCTTTTTTCAAAGTTTACAATAGAAAAAGTGAAATGTTTTATTACAAGTAACTTAGTTTTGCATGACCTACCACAATCCCCCATAACCACACTTACGTACATGCAACCCTTAAGCTAGGTAATTACCCTAGAAGATTCTATGGGGAAGATTATTACCCTATGAAAACCTTCATGTAATTTGGGGTGTATCAATATGTAATCCATATCAATAAGCTTGGAACTTTATGGTGGTAGACACCTTCCCAATAGGACCACCTAGGTGTCCTTATTCTATGTAAAAGACTCACATTTATGTAAGTATGGGTATGTGTTAGGGTAGATTATTTTCCCCTTCATTGTACTTGGGATGCTATGGAAGATCATTCTATCAGGGAGTCATTTTTGGTTCATACAACGTCTATTTATAAATTAAGGTTCATAATGAAGAAAAAAAAAAATAGTTAACTTTATTAAAGACATGGTCTTAAAAATTTAATCAATTTAGAAATAAACTTATAACTCATGAAATTTCAATATGGATCTATATTTAGTAGGTTCTATGTAAATGAAGATCTCATTGTAATACTATCCATGTTAGATCATTATACCATGATCTAAAATTTTGGGTTCATCGTCCTATGTGCATTCATTCAACACATAAGTATAAGCTCTTAAAATAAAATTTAATTGTTATATTCTTCATCTAGGTTAGGAATGATTATTATGTTGTTGATTATAGTGGTTACTTATTGTTACTATAACATCCTATAATTAGCTACTTAGAGATTCAAATATCTCAAATGTTAATCACTTGGTAACTAGTTTTGATGTAAGAAAAGTATACCACTTAATCATCGTTTTTATGATTTATAAATTTTTTGTGTTTCACCTTAGCTTCCATGATTTATTCATTTAGGAACATCAAGTTATTTATACTAACAATTTATAAATTCAACAACTGTTATCAAGTGCCATTAAGAAACTAACAGGGTTTTAAATGCAAGCATGATTTTTAAGTTTCCATGAGATGATCAATTAATTTATCATACTCATCTAAGTTATTTGAAAGTTCATAAATTAAATAGTTAAATTCTATGTAGTAACAACTACTCAATATAATTTGAAAGTATCTTGAGGTATATTGACACTCTAAGGTCATTCCAAGAAACTAGCATTATTTTATTGAGATTTTGAATTAAGAACAACAGTTTAAAATAAGTGATTTACACTATCTAAATTGATTATCTCTCCTCTTTATAATCTCAAGAACTTAATTCCAACATATAAAAAGGATTATTAAACTAAAAAACTTAGAAAATAGAATACAATTTTATTCCTCATAAGTATTTTAAACCTTGCAGTGATAAGTTTTAGAATAGACAACACTTATACAATCAAATTGCCTGAACTAGTTGTGATAAAGAATAATTTGCAAACTTATTGTATAGCTATAATGTGTCTAAAAGAATCAATAACATCAGTTCAAAAAACTTCTTAGCATACCATAAAGTGGTTTTAATGCTGGAATTTAATCTCAACCATAGTGTCTTTTTAGAACTCATGAAGAACTCATAAATTATGTTATAATAGTGTTGGTATAGTAGTAAAAAGTTCACAAATAATCAAAAGTAAAAACTTGAAATTAGTATACAAGTGCAGCCATTTAAGTTATATGCTTGTATGTAAGAAATAACATAGTCTTAAGAACTAGTTCATGAAATATAAAATCAAATTATTACCTAATAATCACTAATAAATTGTTGACACCATAATAACTACATTCATTAGAATGTAAATAGAAACTCAACTTGTAAATAGTTAACTTTTCATCTACTTAAAGGTATACAACTATCCACTCAACTTAACCAAGTGAAAAACTTAATCAATAATACAAATAGTGCTGAAATAAATAAATGAACAGTATAAAATTAACATACTTCTATCCTATACATCAATCCAAGTGATTATTGTTCAATTCTAAACATGTTATAATACAACAATAATTTGTAAAATAATTAAAATAATACATTAAACCATTTGATTTCATTAATATTCAAATTAGTAATATAACTTCTCAGGCATAATCCATCTTGACTCGACACATCCTATTAGCCCCCCAATCGGTCGCCCTTACCACTCCCAACCATCAATTGGGAGGTAGAGTCTAGTTTTGAGGTAATTGGGAGAAGAGTGTGAGCAATAAGGGATAAGATTCATCACTAAATTTGAAATAGTTACTTTAACTAAAAATCATGCCATAACTAAAAATAAAGTACACAAAGACCAACAAACATATAAGTATTTGGCACCTTTTGTTCTACCTCTAAAGATTTTCAGGTATCAACTATAATTTCAGTTGAACCCAATAAACTTTCATCCTAGGTTATAGGTGTATCACAGTTAAAATACACCACTATAAGTGATATAAAATCATTTTCTATAGACAATAATAAAATAATAAATATTCACATAATGCATGTATAGAAAAATAGATAACACAACACTAAGCTTTTAGATGTTTTGCTCCTTTTTCTATCTAGTCAAGTATAGTCATTTCATCACCTATAAGTGGTAAAATCAATATTTCTAACCCTTTTTTATGGCTAGGTTAACCATTAAAACATATTATTGTAATAATATCAATAAGATTTCAAGGATTTTAAATATGAATAAATGTTACAACTGTAAACTCATTTTAAAACTTATAAACAATAGGTAAGATTTTTACATCAAAATATAAATATACCCTACCTAAAATGGCAAACCAGCTAGTTATAAAACCCCAAATAAAATCATCCTAGCCACTCCATTAAGAAGATAAAATAATCCAAAATATTTTTTGATGATGAATAAAATCCATCTATAAAATAATATTTTATTCAATTAAAATAATCTCCAAAATTACCATTATAACTAGTTGCCTCAATAGATAAGAAAATAAAAATAAAACACAACCATCTAAATAAGTGTTCCCCTCTATAGGGTTGAAATACCCATAACCAAAATGAAAAAATAAGTCACTAAACCCCATCTCAAATCCTACAACCAGGAAAGGAAGTAGAATTTTTTCTTTTTAACATTTTACTATAGCTAGGTAGGAACATAAATAAAAAAGCTTTAAGGTTTTAAAAATAAAAAGTTCATTTTCAAATTTTAAAAACCTAGAAATTATTTTAACCAAAAATCAAAACTAATTCAACCCATGACAAAATGAAAGCTAAATATTTATTTTTGAATGGTATAGAACCTTTGCATGATCTTCAAGAAGTCTATTGACTTCCTTATGAGCTTGAAAATAATCCTTTCATTTGTAGCTAAAAGATAAATCAAAACACTCATTCTTTTTCTCTAAAAAAAATTATACAACACATACTTGATTTTTTGTCCACGGGAGGAGAAAAAAATTATGAACTTGTTTACTTGCTAGCAAAAACCCTTGTCTCTTCCCCAAGAACCATACCTAGCCTTTTGTATCCATGACCCAAGTTGGTATTTCTCCCTCTATTATTTATCCTTATCTTACAATTATCCTATTATATTTTCCCCCAAATCTCCTCAGCTACTCTCTCCTATACAAATATTGGTAGTTGCGCCCCATCTCCTTAATACACCAAACTCTAAAAATGAAATGATTTACTTCAAAGACCAAAAATTAGGTTATGATAGTTATTTTTTAGGATTCAAAACCCCATACCTGCTACCAAATATTATTATTTCCCCAAATCAAATATTTGATTTGAAAATCAATACCATGCCAAGTCAATTTGTGGTCCTATCAAGGGTTAAAATAAACATAATTAAATATTAAAATTAACATATAACCCTTTTGCTACTATGCCTAATTCATTTAGGATTATACATATAATCAAATAAATCCTTATTATGCATGCTAAACATTATTAAATTTAAATGTGATAGCCAAGACAAATGGAGGAATTATGTAGAGATATATTCAAGAAATGCAATAATGTTTTATTTCTATACAATGTAAGCATTAAAAATCTTATGGGAAGTTGGTTAAATAAAACCAATTCATGGATAACCAATTCATCAAATAACAATAAAAAAATTAAAATAAATACTAATAAATCTAAGTTTGGATCATAAACCCAAGAAACTACCCCTTGATCCAAAGGGCTATAAAAAGACTGAAGCAATGAATTGTGAGTCATCTAAGTAGACTCTACTACAACTATAACTCGTATATTATGTATCCTAAACTAATCAATGCCCTAATCATCCTTGAATTGAAGTAGAACAAGATCACACCCTATTCCACTAAATCAATCCTCACATATAATCCATCCAACAAGTGATACCCCAGTACTGTGTATGGCACATCTCAAACTGATGCCTAATAATCACCAACATCTCCCATGGGCCTTTGTTCAGCACTAACAATGCTAATGTTGACTCGTAATGTAATCACTAATTACTTATCAAAAACTAATATGCAATATCTTCTCCCTTATTAGGAGATAGGTGAGAATTCATGCAATAAATAAACCAAGTACAAACCACTAAAAATTCTTCACATAAAATATCATATCAACACTAGATCTATGAAAGCAAAGTACACAAGCCAAAAAATCTACTACATCAAATACCAATCTTGAGCCTAGTAGCTCACATAATATGGGTGTGTTACCATCTCATAATATATAGTCATCAACTGTAGATCAAGAAACTTCAAAGTAATCCCATCTTTCAAAAAAATATGTAGAAGAACAACCAAAAGTGGAACTAGAAGAGTGACCAAAGTAACTAGAGTGACCAGTAATGTTTATTTATGCCCTCTATCAATGTTAAGAGGACCTCTTTATGGAGGGGAACTCTATAGAGAGGTGTCTTATGCTACCACAATTGTAACATATTTTCTCAATTCTACTAAAACTAGAGGAAGAATAGATACATGAAGAAGAATGTTTGTGCTCGTGCTTGTGTCCATGTGAATGTTTATAGTGATGTTCATGCTTCTAAGAACCAAGTGATGTCTATACTTTAGATAACTAGAATGATGCCTATGCTTTAGAGAACTAGAATAATCCCTATGTCTAGAATGATACTTATGTTTGGAAGTGTGCCTTAGAGAATGTTTCTATCTTTGAAAGTGATTCGAAGAATGTTTTCTATTGTGCTCATATAATGGATTACCTATTTTGGTAAGGTAGGCCTCCTCGGTAGGTTTTTCTTTCTTCTTTTCAAATTATCACTCATGTTGAGTGAGGAACTCACAAAAGGAATCAAAAGTAGATTTATTAAGCTTATCACTAAGTTGTAACATTTCTAGAAAGTTCCTATAGCTAGGGTTAAGACTATTCAAAATAATAAAAATGAGAATTTCATCATCAATTTTCCCACCATTAGTACCATATTCTTATTTCAAATTCTTAATTCATGACACATATTCTGAAACATCATCATCTATTAGTTTAGTGTTGAGCAACTGCATAAGAAGGTCAATTTTATTGTAGGCAGGTTGTTTATCATATTAGTCTTTTAGATATTTTCATGCTTTCCAATATTTAGACTTGATGGCCTCTATGTGAATTATAACTTGTGCACTGCAAATTGATTTCAATAAAGCAATGGCATGTTTGTCACATCTATGAAATTATCCAAGCTTTGTGGCTTCAGTGGGCAATGTTGGTTTCTTTTTAACTACTTCCCACAAGTCATTGAATGTTAATGTATTTTCCATGTTCATTGACCATTCCTTATAATTTTTAGGAGTTAAGCATCCATTTTTGAAAATCAATCTCATAATTTTAGCCATGGTATGAAATCAAAAAGTAAGGAATATGATCAAGGTTTTACCTTTACCTTTAAAATAGCTTCTAATTACAAGAGATTCTTGGAATTGAAAAAATATTACACCTTATAAATCTTGTTATACCCTTATTTCTCCAATATTTGAATTTTTAATACAAAATAAGGTCAAAAATAAAATTCTATCAAAAAATATTTGAATGGATTTTTGCACCCTCGACCTCCTTTATTTACAAGTGGTAAGGTCTTATATGATCTCTCAAACCACCTATCCTTCAACCAATTTGAAAATATAAGGAAAATAATTTATATATCCTTACTTGTTGCTAATGTGAAAAAATAAAAATAAATCTTTGACCAATATTTCACATTATGTAAAAAAACTATAATCCTGTATTTCCTTGTATGTAAAAATGATTTTAGCACTTTGGTATTGCTTGCTGATTTTTTTAATTAGGGAAATAATTAAAATTGAAGTTCAAACCTGCCCAAATTTATTATACTCTTCACTGCATCATGTCTTTGAATAGAAAATTGATCTTATTATGTCATTCTTCTATTATTGCACCTTACTATTGCTTGGGACACCATTATCCTGAGAAGACTTTTGTCATAAAAATTTTGTATAGATTTGTGAACTTGATACACTAAACAGTAAATTAATTACCTTCATATAGTTGTGCCATGTCAACTTATAGGGAACAATTATTTTATTTTTCTTAAAACTTTCTCTAGATCACCGTATGCAAGAATGAATAAACTTTTCAAAAAAATTAAACAAAATGATCTAATTACCTTATTACTCATGTGCAACACTCAAAAACCATTCACCATTATTTGATCAGATTTTTTTAACTTATTCTCTAGCCATCGCTTGACACCTTTGAGAAATAACAAATCTCCTTTTCTTATTAGGCGATAAGCTTCCAAGAAATAGGGCTTTGAAATTTATTAGAAAATTATTGTATTTTGTTGTGAAGAGTCATGTTCAGAGTGCCATCTTGCCTTCCTTCTATGCCACACTTATGTGGATCCTCTTCTTCTCACCATGGCTCTGATACCACTGATAGCCAAGAGAAATGGAGGGACAATGTAGAGATATATTTGAGAAATGTAATAATGTTTTATTTTTGTATAATGTAAGCATTAAAAATCTTACAATAAGTTGGCTAAAGAAAACCAACTCATGGGTAACCAACTTATCAACTAACTATAAAAAAATTAAAATAAAAATTAATAAATCTAAGTTTGGATCATAAAACCAACAAAATGCTTTTATAAATGTCAAGGGAAGCTTATGGTTTGGTAACATGTGTGAGCTTGTGTTTCTCAAGTTCATAACTCAATGGGCCTACCTTATTTATTAAGCATTCAAATAATATTATGGGCACAATTGAATATAGGACAATGACAGCCTATGAGTAAACAAAGATAATGATTATGCATAGCATAATGAGATAATAATATCATAGTCTATCAATAATTAAAGCAAACAAAAATAAGATAACAAACTCAATCAAGTAACTAATGTCGAGCAGTCAATGCTAAAATAATCAAAACAAACTCAATATAAGTTGATAAAATGATCAAAACAAGGATAAGAACAAAAAATGATTAAAATTGATAGAATAACAAAATGGATAGACTGTTGCATAGTGATTATGGCTCAAGTATAGCATCACTTTTTACCTATATTGGTTATGCGACTGCTCATTGCCCTTGTCCCTTATCCCCTGACCACTAGATTCCACCACCAATCTAACTCTTTTTACATGTACCTGCACCCATAAATGGACATCAACAACACCTATACAATATAATAATATATAACTAAACTGAATAGTAAAAGTATAAATAATTGAATGTTGTAACTAAAGCAACACATATGCAAAATAAACTATGACTATAGTATTTAGTCCAATGTCAACATTAGCCAAATAGATATGATCTAAAATATATTATGACATCACTTAGCATAGTACCAAAAAAATAATAGCCTAAAAGTATAGTGAAACAATATAAAATCATGTTGAAAACATATAACAGTCTAAGAAAATAAGGTATGTAGACTGGATTATAATCCTTATCCTCTTAAAGAGGAGTCATCTCAGTGATAGATCAAAATAATCAAGAATAGTGCTATTTAAATAGTTGTGTATCTTCTCAAGTGGAATTAATGGTGCTTAATGGGTCTCATTGTATCAGGGCATGTTGTATTTATCTATTTCTTAATTTAATATTATGACAACCAAAAAATTTCACTGGGTCCAGCTACATCTTTTCCACTTCTATAACCTACAAATTTTTCCAATCCAACACATGAGATGGATAAGGTACATATTTCCTTAGTAATATAATATGGAACACATCATGAATTCTTGATAGATAAAAAGGTAAAGCCATCTGGTAGGCAATAGGGTTAATTTTACCCACCATGCTGAATGGGCCAATAAAGTAAGGAGCCAACTTAGAGGTTTTCCCAAACTTGATAGAACTCTTATGTGGTCTTACACATAGAAAAACTTTTTACCAACAATAATTTCATAAGGCATTATCTTCAAATCAACATAACTCTTTTGCCAATTAGAAGTAACCTTAAAGTTTTGGTGTATTATGGATATTTGCTCATCATTTTTTAGCAATAATATTTTACCAGTAATGGTCCAATTTTCTAGGTTATCCTAACCAAGTGGAGTTATACATTTTTGCCTATATAGAGATTCAAAATAAGCCATTTTAATTATAAAATGATAATATTTGTTATAGTCAAACTCAACTAAATAGATAAAATCCTCCCACCTGGTCTATTGATCTATAGCATACATGTGCAACATATCTTCGACTACTTGGTTTTATTTTTCAGTTTGACCATCTATTTTTGGGCAATATGAAGAACTAAAATTTAATAGAGTGGCAAAAGTTACTGTCAAAGTCTACCAAAACCTTAATGTGAATAGTTTGTATCTATCAGAGATAATGACTTCTGACATGCCATGTAATTAAACTACTTTCACAAAGCATTCAGCAAAAATAGCAACATCATTGATTAAATTACCACTAATAAAGTGACCAAACTTGGTTGATTTGTCAATTACCACCAAGATAGTGTCATGCCATTTATTGGATTTAGGTAGTCCTATAACAAATTCAAGTTAAACTGCTACCCATTTATCTCTTGTTATGTCATGTAGGTATAGCAAACCCCCAGGATGGTCATATTCAGCCTTTACACACTGATATTCTAGACACCTTGCAATAAATTTGGCAACATCTTTCTTCATACCATGCCAAAAATAGAGCCTTTTTAGCTCATGGGTCATTTTGGTGATCCCTAGATAGACAAAATGGGGTGTTTTATGCACTGTATACATTACAATATTGCACAATATACCTAATTTTTTATAAAAAATCTATTTTGATGCATTACAAGGCCATTTTGATCAACAAAAAAATTAGTAAACTCTTTTGTCAAAGGCTCATTAGCTAGTCTTGCACTTATTTCTTGGCAATAATTATCAACATGATGTTGTTTTAGGATAGCACTCTTAAAATTCCCTTGTAAAATAGACAAGGAAACAAGGTATGCATGCCTAATGAGTACATCAAAAATGAAATTTTATTTGCCTTTCACATAAAATATGTCCAATTTATAACAAATTATAGCCATTTACACTGGTGGGCATTCAAATCATCTTATGAGACCAAGTGTTTTAGGCCGTGGTGATCAGATTTCATCTTGAAATGATTGCCTAACAAAAAGTGTTCCCACTATTCTAATGTGTGCACTATGGTAGCAAGCTCTAAATCATGTGTTGGATAGTAATTTTTAGATTATTTAAGATTTTAAGATTTATAGTCCACCACTTTACCCTCTTAAACCAATTTACTAATAAATCCTTCCTTAGAAGCATCAACATGTACCTCAAAATGACTGTTTGGGTCAGGTATAATCAAAATAGGAGTTGTTGTTAACATCTCTTTGATCTTTTTGAAATCCTTTTCACATTGAGGTTTCCATGCAAATATTATGCCTTTATGTTGCAAGGATATAATCAGGTTGGCTAGGTGGTAAAATATTCTATAAACCACTGATAGTTTTTAGTCAAGCCCATAATAATACGCACTTTATGCATGTTAGATGGAATAGGCCACTCTTGAATGGATTTAATATTTAATGGATCTATAACAATTCCCTCCTTGGATATCACATGTACCAAGTAATGTATTTCTATTTGGTAAAATATGCATTTGGATAGCTTACTAAATAACTTGTGTTATCTTAATCTTTGCAAAACCATTCTTAAATATTGATCATGTTTAGCTTCATTATGGGAGTAGATAAAAATTAATCCAAGAAAACTATTACAAATTTTTCTAGAAATTATTTGAAAACACTATTTATTAGATTCATGAATGCAGCAGGTGCATTTGTGAGACCAAAAGGCAAAATAGTGAACTCGTAGTGGCCATACCAAGTTCAAAAGCTATTTTATATATGTCCTCCTAATTGATCCTTACTAATGGTATCCAGATCTTAGATAAATTTTAGAAAAGACTTTTGTGTCTTTCATCTGATCAAATGAATCATCAATCTAGGGAAGTGGTTAATAATTCTTGATCATCACTTTATTTCACATACGACAGTCCAAGCACAACCTTAAAGTGTCATCTTTCTTTCTCATGAATATTACTAGAGAACCCCAAAGTGACACACTTGGTTGAATGTTTCTACTATCTAAAATTTATTGTACTTGAAATTTCAACTCTTGTATATCTACCATGTTCATTCTATAAAGAGATTTTGATATAAGGGAAGCCCCTGACATAACCTCAATAGATAAGTCAAACTCTCATTTTGGTGGTGAATTAGACAATTTCTTAGGAAATACATCCACAATTTTTTGTAAAATAGGAAATATGAATAATATTGTTCTTCATCTTTGAGAAATTTCTATAGTTGGACTACTTAGATATTAAACCCTATTCAAATAGCCTTCTTTAAATATAGGTATAAAAGCATTTTATCCATTTTTCACCCTTGAAGACCTTGAATTTCAACAAGTTTTCCATTCTCATCAGTGCATTGCATCCTTTTCCAAGAGCAATCAAGTGTTGTATGGTGTTTTTATAGCCAATCCATGCCTAATATGATGCCATAAGACACCAAGGGTGTTAAAAACAAGTTCACCTTTATTTTGAAGGTGCCTAAATCAAGTTCAATTTGTTCTAAGCATTCTTGGATAAGTACCCTCTTATCGGTACCAAACTTGACTTCTCATCCTTCTCTTAGCGACATAGATTTCTACCTGTATTTATTTACTATAGTAGGTAAAATAAACTTTTCCATTATACTAGAATCAATTAAAATAGCTATAGATTTACCATCAAGATTACTTCTTATCTCTATTGGAGTAGCTTGGAAATCAGCTTTTTGATTATCTATTGTTGCGTATACTTTATGGTCTATTGGTTATCCAAATTTTAGATTTGGGAAATCTTTATAGTAGTGGTTATCACCACATTCCTAACACACCACTATCCTTTGTGGGGATACTATAATAGTGTTTTCCCCTATGGCTAGTCCATGTTGGCTATTTTGGTGTTGGTCTTTATTGAAAGACCCAATTTTAGAGTTGCCTTAATTTTTAAAAAAATTGTTTTGACTTTAGAATCAATTGAAATTTTTGTTGTTCCCTTCAAACTTGTGATTCTGGTCTGATTTGTTGAAGCTTTTAGATGTGGGAGGTAGATTTTTAACTTTTAACTGTTGTATATTCATTTTGAAGTCTTGAATCACTTTTTTCAAGACTTGTCTTTTTATTCTACCCTATGGGCAAACTCCATAATAGCTACCAACATATTAGTATTGGTCATATTGACATCATGCATCATGTTTTATTTGTCATATTCTCATATTCTAATACAATATTGTTTTTTTATTTGAGCAGTTGAAAATCTATTATATCCTACTCCTTGAAGTTTGTACTTAAGTATGTCTTTTAGAATTGGCTCTCAAAATTTCACCAAGTAAGGGTCATAAGTTGATACCCTTCCAAGACATAGAAATGTTTCTATCATATAGTATTAGAACCATTTAGCTGGTAGACATCAACCCTCACCTTCACATTAGATGGCATGTCATGTAGGTTAAAGTATTTGTATAGATTTATGAGCCATGCATCGGCTATGTCTCTTGATTCCTCACCTGAAATGGTAGGTGGGGGAAACTTTTTGAGCTCTTTGATGATCAAGTATACCATTATTATTAGTATTGTTGTCAACCTAGAGTTGTGCCTAGAATCAAAGATGTGCATGAAATGGCCAATCCTCTATCTGGTTGAAATAATGGGATCTTCTCATGAGGGTGGGTGCCTCAATGGTGAGAACCTCTAGAGAAGGCTATTTCTTGTAAGATGTATTAATGAGCATCTCTACTCTATGTTGTAGACTACCATGGAAAATGGAGAAGGAAACTTTAAGGGGAAATCTTACCTAATAAAAGTGATACACTAAAATATTTATCCACTTAACTTGTAACCTAGAACACTGAACAAACAAGGGAAAAGGAATACCTTTGATTTCAATCGACCACTATGCATAAGTATTTTAAGAGAAGGTTCAATCCAATGACCAAAACATGAGGGAAAAATAATGGAGAGAGGTCTGATATAAGACACTTTTTAGCCACTTAACACCCACTTACAGTTTTAGCAAAAGACATAAAGAACACTTAACATGACCTGCATAATACGGTAAGCTAGCAACTAGGTATGAATCATAATTTGATAAAGGAGAGAAATCTACCACATATGCAAATTGCTGAATGAATATACACTATGACAACACTTTAAATCTAAAAGTACAGTCCTTTTATTGATCAAAGAGGTTACACAACTCACAAATGGTAGATTCTAGTCTTGCCAAGAGAGGGATGATTTTTCTAAGGCTGAAAATCCATTTTATAGAGAATTACAAAAGCCAAAGATTGGTGTTGAAAATTTGAAGAGAAGGTTTAACTTAAATTAACTCAAGGCTGACTTGGCCTTTCAATAAAATATATTTTCCCTTCGTCTTTGCATGAAGGTCTTTGCACTTGAGGAAGTGAACTTGTCTTTTGTTTATTGAACCACCCACCTCTCTTTACATGGAAATCCATGCCAATGTCAATTTTATCTTCTACATGAGCTGATGGAACATTTGAAAGTATGAGATGAATATATCATGCATGAAATCCAATGCCATGCTAAAATTAGAACTCCAATTGAAACATTAGAAGCTGAGTTGGAACATTTGAAATCACATGAGTTGATCCAGAGATGAGCTTGACTTCAACAACTAGTCAACTGAAGCCTTAACTAGTCAATCAAAAATAGCCCTTGCTTGCATGTATTTTATCCTATTTTGGTCTACCTATTCATGTCTATTTTTGGTAGGATTCTATATTTGGATGTATTTTGTCTATATTAGTCTATATTTCCTTAGATTTATTGGGCATCTCCTTAGCCTTTATTTTTGGGTTTTTCATTGGTTTTATTTTTGGCTTCATCTTTGCCTTTTTTATTTCCATCATAAATTTTGTTATCTCCCTTTTAGATTTTTATTGTTATGGATCCTTTTTCTAGCTAAATTTTCTCTTTTGAATTCTCTGAAGTATTCCTTTGGACAAAAAGTCCAAAGGAATTACTTCCTTTATTGAAGACTCTTTCCTTTGTTATTCCCTTTGCTCTTGGCTAATTTCCTTTGTCTTCATTTCCTTTTGCATTTCTAACCCTACCCTTTTGATTTTTTGGCTCCTCCTTGGTCCTTTATCCTTGTCTAATTTCCCATAGACTTAAGTCCTTTGAAAATGAGTTATTTCAATTTGTCTACCTCTTACCTAATATATTATTTATTCTTTGGCTAGAGACGTGAATTTTCTAAATGGCAAGAGACAATCTTGACCTATGGAAGAATTTTCAACACTTCCTAGAGTGCTTAATCTCCTAATTTTTAGCTTCTAATTGAGTAAATTCTTCATGAAGATCACCCTCAAGATTGTTAAACCTTCACTCTTGATTTTCAATTTTGCCTTGAATAACATTAAAAGTAATCAAGGTTTCATGGAGGACTTCTTACTTATCATTTGGGTTTTTCCCAATTGCATTATTCGGTGCTTCACTATTTTTGTTGTTAATATCATTGTGGGGAAGAGGTTCATTTATAATTTGGTTTGGATTTTGGGTAGCATAGACCCTACCTCAACTTCTACCTCTACCTCAACCTTTACCTCTTAATACCAACCTATTGATTCCTTGATCATTACCAACTTGATTATTTCCAACCCTAGTCTTTACCATCTCCCTAAAAAATCACCAAATAATTTCTTGGGAAAATTTTAGTAGAAATAAATTCTTATAAGTTTTATTTAGAACTATTTTTTATAATTTATAACTTAGCATAGGATTTGATACTAGGTGAAATGATGCCAAAAAAATTTGAGCATCCCTTCTTTTAGAGTTTACAACAAAAAAATTAAAATAGTTTATTACATGTAACTTGGTTTTTCATGACTTACCAAAATCCCACATAACCACACTTACATACATGCAACCCTTATCCTAGGTAATTACCCCTAGAATATTCTACAAGGAAGATTATTGTCCTAGGGAAACCTTCATGCAGTTTGAGGTATATCAATATGCAATACATAGAAATAAGCTTAGAACTTTATGGTGGAAGACACCTTCCCAATAGGACGACCTAGGTGTTCTTATTCTATCTAAGAGACTCACATCTATGTAAGTCTGGGTATGGGTTAGTGTAGATTATTCACCCCTTCATTGTACCTTGGATGCTAGGGAAGAATCATTCTAGCAAAGATTCATTTCTGGTTCATACAACATCCATTTATAATCTAAGGTTCATAATAAATAAAAAGTATTTATTTTAGCTAACTTAATTAAAGGTGTAGTCTAAAGAAGTTAAACAATTTAAAAATACACTTATAACTCATGAAATTGCAATAAGGATCTACATTTAGTAGGTTATATGTAAATAAAGATCCCATTGTAGTATTATCCATGTTAGATGATTATACCATGATCTAAAATTTTATGATCATTTACTACATGCCTTCATTCAACACATAACCATGGGCTACTAAAATCAAATTTAATTTTTATACTCTTCATCCAAGTCATGAATGACTATTATGTTTTTGATTATAGTGGTTACTTATTCTTAATAGACCATCCTATAAATAACCACTTAGAGATTTAAATCTCTCAAATGTTAATCACTTTTCAACTAGTTTTGATGTAAGAAAAATATGCCACTTAATCATAGTTTTTATGATTTGAAAATATGCCATAAAATATGATGTACTAGGTCCTAATCATAATCCTATTTTATAATCTAAAAGTAATAATACTCATAAAAAAATTTGGGGGTTGTTTCATGATATTCAGTTGTCTCGGTAAGAAAAGTGGTAATCAAAAAAGCCTACATGTCTCTATGATGACCACTATTGCTTGGTAGAGCACATAGGCCATCTACCAGGACAACCTTTAATTCATTATATTCTCATTAGTTCAATGACAATGGACTAGCTCATCATAAATTACAACATGCATGTAGTATTCACATAATAAGATTCATATATTCTAACTAGAAAATATAGTCCAAGTAAATACTACACTGACAAGGATACATTTATGAATCATTAGGCATCGACAAAAATCAAACCTCATAAAATCTTAAAAAATAAATGTAGAGAATAGCTTTTAGTTCTTTCTAAAGTGAGAACAATATACTAGCTTCTAATATTGAAACACTTCATATTATTTTTAGTATATTATCAGGTATTATGCATTTTCTCTTTAAAGCTTTTGGAAAGTTGTATTAGCTAAAAATGTAAATATAAAGGTTTACTTTTAGTCATTTGTTAAATTAATCATTTGTATTGGCAAACCTATAATAGGCTATACCTAAAAATTTGAAGATATCATATGACTTTTTAAATGATGTGGTAATCAAATTATAGTTTGGACATTGAGCTAAAATTACCTATAAATGTATAGGTTTAATTTTAGTCAATTTTTTGAATTAATAATGTGTATTTGAAAACATGTAATAAGTTGTACCTAAAAATTTGAATATATCATATGGCTTGTTAAATGATGTGGTAATTAAATGATAATTTGGGTGTCTAACTAAAAATAAATAGGGCTTAGCACATAGCCTAAAGATATTAATATGTGGTTTAAGTTAAATAATAGATATAGTGTGGTAGTTACAAATCCAATTCCATAAATCAAAAAAATATAAACGATGACCAAGTATGTACCTATTTAGATTTCTTAAATTAAATATTAATATATATATATATATATATATATATATATATAAGGTGGAAACCAATTATGATTATATGCATATAAACATTACACCTACACATTGGGCATGAGCTCTCAAGGATGCCATCATAGTAGACTATATTTGACCAAGTTATAATTGAGAAACTATTCTCAAGTTTGTTGTTAATAGTTATATTTAGACAAAATAATGTATTATTAATAGGATTTGACATTATATATTAATGGTAATTTTAATTTCTAACAAATCTTAAGGTGATATGGTGGTAAAATGAGTAACTGAGCTATTGGAAGCATTTGAGTAACAATTTATTTCTTATATATATGATAACAAAATATTCATGTTATGAATGAACCCCTCATGATGTTTTATTATATTAATAATATGTGTTGATATTATACAATGATAACTATAGGGTCCCATTATATGATCAATACCCACTTCAATTAATATTACCCATGTTCAACTATTCACACATTTCCACTAAATATGAATGCAAACTAATAAAAAACCAATTAAGATACAATTGGAATTTGATTCCACACTAGTTGGAATCTAAAAATAGCTATATTAGAATACAATATCACAATATTTAAAACCCATAATATCAATATTTGAATGCGAGATTCCACTAGTTAAAAATCAATAATAGAAATATAGAAAGCCAATTTCAACAATTATAAAACCAAATATAAAAATACTACAAACTTTATATTCTTAGAAATGTGTCCAAATAAAAATAATGACCTCAATGTGTCCAAATAAAAATAATGACCTCTAAATTGATAATATGAACAATAAAGTCCTATTTTCTTGTCTTATGTATAATGGGCACATGGCCATTATACATAAGATAATAATGACAAGTATGTTTTACATTGGGCACATGGACAATGACAAGTGTTGTCAAATACTTGTACTTGGTGTAAGTATGTTTTACAATGCTACACTAATATTTTTAAATCTTCTATGTCTTGATGTGATTGGTTAATATATGGTATAAATTAAATAAATATTAGATATTACTATAAAAACTATTAGGTAATACTATAACAGCTATGGGGTCACATTATGTGATTAGGACCCATTCAACTATTGGGACCATGCTCAACTATTGGCCCATTTCCCCTAAATATAAATTTAAAGGTGAAAAACTAATTAAGATATAATTAGAATCAGATTCCACACTAATTGGAATCCAATATCACTCCAGTTAAAACCAATAATAGCAATATTAGAATATGATATCCCACTAGTTAAAAATCAATAATAGTAATATAAAAAATCAATTTCAATAATTATAAAACTAGAAATGGAAATACTATAAGTCTAGATTCTTAGGAATATATCCAATTTCATGAAATGAATGTTTAATGTTCTAATTGCTAAGAACACCATTATATTTTTGTATGTCTTAGCCCAAATCCAAAGTCTGACACTTTTCCCTAGGAGATAGGATTGCCCAATAGGAACAATGATGGTAAACATTATTGTTCCTATCCAACATTCTTATCCTTCTCCTACCAATGGTTAAATTTTCAAATTGAACACTCCTTTAGGTCATCCTTTGTGTTTTGAGGCTTCCTATCATGTGTTCATCCCTTTTAAATTTCTTTAAAGGCACACTCAAGTCACTTATTACACAACTTATAAATTTCAATATAGAGGCTTATTTACACAAGTGCACATTGAGTAAAAGTTCCCTATTTTTTCCAATTCAAGTTATAAGTACCACAAGGAGTCCTTTTCCAATTCTCAAGATAGTTTTATGTATCCCTATCTAATCATTATCAAGTATTTAATATGATTCTATATGCCTTCATATAGTCAAATGAACACAATTTCATGAAGCACTTAGGTGGGAGAACTAAATTGGGCATGATTTCCCTCATTGGAGTCTTGGATATGTAAGTAGCATTTAGTCATTATGGGGGTGGTTTAGGTTAGATAAAATCAAATACACTCCTCTTTTTCATACTTGTATGTCATTAAATCATTGCATTCCCTATTAGGGTTTACAACTTCAAAAATCAATCTATAGATTTCTCGCACACTTCCAAAGACAAAATCATCATACAAACCTATTTCCAACTATCACATGTGACTATGGCCTAAATTATAGTTTTTTCAAAATGAAAAAATCAAAAAATAGGGACAATAATGACCAACATTCATGTCCCTATTCAACACTCATATCCTTGCATAGTTATAGATTCAACTTCTAAGAAGATTATAGGTTTGATCCTATTTATGAGTTCCTACATTCTATCAATCAATACATTCAATCATATGGATCAAAAATATAATTTAATATTTTATTTGTATAGTTTAGTCTTGATTTCCATTTTTTGTTTTATCTATTTTAGTAAATTACTTTCAAGTTACTATTTAAAAGTGTGTTTATAACCCTACATTATTGTATTCTATTTATCAGAATTAAAGTTAATCACCACATTAATTCAATTCAATATAAAACATCTAGTGAACCTATTTATTAATTGAGCATTGAAAACCCATAAATTTTCATTAAGGTTCTAACCTTTTAGGGTTTCAATTTTTTTACCTATGGTTTGATTTTTTTAATAATTAAAAAATTTATTGATATCAAAAAACTAAGAAGGTAAATTACAAGTACCAAGAAGTTAGCTTTAGTAAAAAAACTTACTAAATTCCTCCTTGATAATCTAGCCAATACTAACTTTATAAAAAGACTAACCATTCCTTTAACAAGTTTAATTAATATGCATGCAAGTTAATCCTTTGGGTAGCTTTCTAATTTGTACTTGCATGCATGGTGCATGCCAACCCCACTATTTACCTAGCTATTTTATGAAATAACAAAGTGTTTTAGAATCCTCTTTCTAATAATCAATTCACTAATTTTTCCTATCATAACAAGTTTCCATAATTGCATGCATGCAAAGATCCACAAGAATATTTGCATGCATGAAACTCAAAGAGATTACATGCATGCTTAATTTATGCATGCATCTATTAACATAACATGCATGCATGTTCTTCATAATTAAACTGAAACTAGGCAAATTACTAAATTAAATAATAATAACAAAATTTATTTTTTCCATCTATATTTGTTGGGTTGATTTGAAGCTATAAATCTTGTCCCTCTTATGGTTTTAAGGCTTGATTAGTTTCATTTGAAAAAAGAATTTTATGATATTTTTTCCTCTTCATTGCTGATTTTTTATTTTCTTCTAGGGAAAAATCTATCTTCACATTCATTTTATTCACAATGATCTCCATTTCTTGTGACTTTTTGATTCTTATAATTTGTCCAAGGTAGTTTTTGGTAGCATTCCTTCATCAAGTTCCTTCTTTTGATCAATAGTGTCAACTGATGTGTGGTCTAGTGTGGCTCCCTTCCACTAAGTAGCTTTCTATTTTCTCTTTCTTTGAACTACTTGGAAAGCATTTTCACTTGATATAGTATTATTTTCTAATGATTTTTAACTTAGAGCTTGTAGATGTTGATATGTATACCAAATACCATATTTAAAACATTTCCTACATCTGAAGGCAATATTTTCATAAACTACCTTTTGGGTTCTTAATGAACCATCCCAAACTAAGGATAATTTAGAACAGAGCCTTTTGCTCAAGTCCATAAACACACAAATGTGGGCACACATTGATTTGAATCTTTTCTTTATTGAGTATTATTGGCTATAAAAAACATCTATAGCATCTCCAATTTCTTTTAAGGTTGGTAGGGTCTAAAAGTGCAGAGGCAAATTTGGTAGCCTCACCCAAACTAAAATGTGGGAGAGGTTTTCAGTCAGGGAGTCAAATTTTAGAAACCAAGGATGTATGAACAATCTCACCCCCTTATGAAACAAGGTCTATTTTTTGATAATATCATCTCGTTATGATTGAACTAAAAAAATATAATGAAGAAACCTTGCACACAAGGGAAGATTTCCACCTCTTCTATAAGGATACGAGCCCAATGTTGGCTTATACAATCATGAATATTGGGAAGAGTTGGAGAATATATATATATATATATATATATATATATATATATATATATATATATATATATATATATATATATATATATATATATATAAACCCTATTTCATTAAGAATATTTACAAAATCAAATGTTTCCTCATTATCTAGGCAAAGCATGAGGGGATCAGTTGATTTATCAATAATAAAACTTTACTTATCAAAAATAAAATTACCAAGATCATAATATTTATTTATAGCTACCACATGTCCTTTTCATATATTTTAATTCCTTATGTTAGTCATATGAGAAAGATTCAAAATAATCTCTTTGAATGAGACTTTCCCATGAATCTTTTCTTCACCAGATCTTCTACTTGCACTTTGGGAGGTTGTCATGGGTTCTTCTTCTGGGTGATCCTCCTGCCAAATCTTTGGAACTCCTTTGCTCTTGCATGCATTCTCAGGGATATGCTTGGGGATTGTAAACAGTGTATCATCCTTTAAAAGGGAAAAAACCTCTCTAAAAATATTACATGCATCCTTAGCTTTTGCTCTTGAGTATTTCCCCATCTCTTCTTTTCTTAGTTTCTACTACAATTTTTTATGCATTTTCTATTCTTAACTTGTAATTAACCTAGGGTTTGATTAATTTCCTTTGGTATCTCACAAATTCTTTATTTTCATTATTTGTAACATATTATTTGTTGTATATTCAATCATTTGCATATTTAATTAGAATATGTTACAAATAATGACAATTAAAAGCATTCTTAAGAGAGGGAATCTAACAAAAGAGGTTCAAAAGCAAGAGATGCATAAAAATGCTAATGTTAAAAATATGGTTATAAAAAGAGGAAATTATAAGAACTTATTCATATCAATAACCTGTCACTATCAATTCTCACATGGATGGAAAGTAATTTACCAATGTCAAGGTTATGGACTATTAGGAAATATTTTTTTCTACATCATTTATTAAATCTCTTGGATATAAGCTTCAACACAAATAAAATTACCACATCAACATCATGTCTACGATCAATTGAGTTAACAATATTATTTGATTTAAAATAATGTCATCTTACTTTTAGTGTTATTTCTCATATAATTACATATAATTTTGTGCTTAAAGGCATGGTTAAAATAAATAGGGGAAATGATCGATAAAAAAAATATTGCATTACTTTTTATCATGAAGGTAACACCATTTGCATTGCAAAAAATGGAACATCTTTAGCTCAAGAGCAGAAAAAGAAAAACATATTTTAATATAATATTCAAACAAAGACATATAATAACACAATAGTAGAGGCACATAATATAGTGTATATTGTAAATAAAAAAACTCAATACCAAAGCATGGAGTAGTTTATTTTACATATAAAAATAAAAAATAAGACAATAGTAGCATACCATAATTTCAGGATCAAAAGGATGATTATTACTATGATGATGATTATACAAAAGATGATTGGAATAACATGACTATTATGTAGGATAAATATGGCAATATCATTTATGGTTATAACACTCATGATACATTTTCTAATTATGATATATGCACATCTAACACATTTAGTTCAAGCCTAGTCATCAATCTACCACTTCTTATAGATTGTTATGCTCCTCACATGGGTGAGATCATTAGGTAACTTGTTGCATTTCTAAATATTCTAAAAACATTCAAATAATTAAATTTTTTTAAAAATGATTACACATAGATTATGATTTTTTATATCTTATTTGTTTATTTTCTTACATATGCAATTGATTGATCGATTATTCTACACCCTTGGATTTTGTTGAGTTTTTGACCTCTTAGTCTTTCTATTTCACTTTTTAGATCTGAATAACTCAAAACAATGATCAATTATACTAAATCACTATATTTATCTCTTTTTAATAGTTTGTATTAATGCATTGTCATTTTGCATCCAAGATAGAATTAACCAAAATAGGACAAAATTGTTTACCATTACTATCCTAGTTGGTTAATCTTGTCCTTTACCAATTTCAATGTAGAATTCATAGTTTCAGTACACAAAGCCTTAATTTTTTCCAAATTTCAAGTTTATGACTCATTTTTAGTATGTAGGTCATTTTTTTCATTCAAAATTTCTCTATTTTCAAGCTATATTGTTCATACATGCAATATATTTCTACAAGGTGTAATTTTATGACATGAGGATGTACAATCATTCCCATGCATACATTTTCAATTTCTTTTAGATTTATAAAACTTTACACTTCATTTTCAATGGATAGATCTTGCTCACATTTAGCCATACAAACCTTTTATAGTGCATATCTCACATTGACATCTTTCTCCCTCCTTATATTTTTGGCACCTTCCTTCATTTTAGTTTCTAGTGTTGTTATTTTCAATATTGTAAAAATACAAAAAAACATATATTTTGAAATGCAAAAACATTCAAAATATTATACTAAATTCAAAATTAGGACTTGAGCATGATTTAAAATATAGTATACATCTTTTAAATATATTATTTATCTCATTATTAGTAGATGGAATATTATTTCTATATCACACATGCATTTCACTGGTATTCATGAATGTTGTGCAGGACATACCAACTCTCTAAGGACTAAAAAGTTGGACTTTCGTCTACCCATTAGCCTTGATAAGTTGGGGCCATATTATTCATAGGTGAAAATATTTAGGCTTTATAATTATATGGCCAATATATTATTGAGCTTTATATTATTTACAAATGTCATGATAAATCTTTATCTTACATAGTGTACATGACTATTCTTGTTTATAGGATATGATAACATTATATATGCATAGTTTGGAGTGCCTATCTAATTATGTGTTCTATTATTATTTTTTACTTGTACATAGTAAATTACCTCTTATTTATTTATTATATTATCCCTTGTTCCTTGTATGCAAAAAATAATAATTGGTGTATCTCTATGAGATATTGTGTTGTGTGCTAAATTTGAGCATGCCTATTGATTTCACCCCTTGGCCTTATGCATGTGTGACATTTGAACATGTCCCTTGTTTATGATATTACATATTTTATTATGTGTGAAATTGTTTACTTTTTTATATTTTAACATGTCATATGTATGTGGCCCTTTGATTTATTGTTCAATATTTATATCTGTTTACTTGTTGATCTTATTTATTTTGATGAGTTCCATGATCCATATCATGCATTATTAACATAACATACTAATTATATTTTATACGTTCTATGAGATTTGTGTATATATTTTATAGGCCTTTCCTCATAATTTATATGAAAAATTAAAATACTACTATGCTAATACATTTTCTCTATATGCTACATTTTTCAATTATGACATATTTACTATGCATTTTTCAAATTAACTTTTATTTTGAAATGATTGAATTTTTAGGATAAAACTCCCTCACCTAAAAAGGGGGGTATTTCAATGGGCTTCTCATGTATGATAATATCAAAAATTAGTTTTGTCACAAGTATAAGTTTAAAAAGTTTAAAAATATTTCAAAATTAAGTTATTGTCACATATTATGTCATGCATATGAAATCCTATTTCAGTTTCAAAGTAAAAATTCACACAGTTTTAAAGTTTTTTTTTTAAAAAAAAAATGAGCATCTACATACTATTTCAAATTCTATAGTTATAATGGGGGCATGGTAGAATTTTATGCCACATTTTTCATTATATTTTTCTAGCTATGGACATGGTAGGATAATGGGTGTAATACATTATATTTTGATCATGCATTTAGTAAAAAAACAATTGAATATACAATACATTTGTAGTGGTTGATTCAGTTTATGTGCATACTGCATGACTTGGAGTTCATTACACACTCCAACATTATGTTTGTGAATGATATAGGAGCATCAAGGCAAGAAGTTGTAAATTTTGTATTTTGGCCAATTAGAGGTAAAATTTGGTAAAAGACTGGTGTAAATGTAATTTAATGTCATTATGAGGTCCATTTATGTCCTTGGAATCCATTTATAATCATAGAGTTGTGCTCAAAAATGTTCTAGGTGCTTTCCCTCCAAAATAGGGAATTTGAAAATTCAAATATTGACAAGGGTCTAGGAGGGTCATTTGTATGTTTAAGTTGGCTATGTGATAATATGTTGATGTATAAATTCTAATGAACTTTCCAAAATGTGTTTTAAAGACACATTATCCTAGGACATCCCATTAGAAGTCATGGTCAAGTCATGTATTCCAAGATCATACATTGAGGTAGTTATGGAAAAGAAGTTGATGTAACTTCCAAGGAAAAAACCAATGTTGAAATGGAGAGAAAATTAATTATATAGGACATGATGTAATACATATTATAATATGATAGAGGAGATAATAAGGGATATGGAGACCTCCAAAATAAAATGAGGAGAATATGAAGATGAGTCTATACACAAACTCCTTGTAAAAGATGGTATGTCTAGGTTTTGGACTACATTGTAAAGTTGTTAAACTCAATGAATGAATAAATAAATATCTTTTTTTAATGTACCTCTTCTCCTTTCATATTTATGTGATTTTTTTGAGTGTTATAAAATAATAATATGAGCCTTGAGAATGCATACAACCCTATATCTATGTGTATGTTTATAGGTTGTTGGTAGACTTATGGTTATATCCAAGTGAATGAAAAGTTGATTAGTTACTATAAGGTCAAAACCTTATTTTTTGAATGGGTTTAAATCTCACATTCACCTTTATATGTTGAGAAAGAATCCAAAAAGAGAACACAAAGCTTATGTCAATTCAGTCCTAAGACCTTGTTTCTTGATCAAGATTCCCTTAGGTATGGTAAGTTGGGGTTTTTTGCATTAGTCCTCTTGATAAGTATGGTATATTTCATTTTTTATGTGGTTATAAAATATAATAAACTGGATTTAAATTTAATATCTAGGTATGAATTTCAAATGATTGATAAAATGATCATGCACAGTCCTATAAAAGAGTCCCCTATTTTGTATGGAGAAGTTATGCAGGCAGAGTGAGAATTGAAGGCCTAAGAAGTGGTGATTTATTTAAAATATTTTGGAACAATAAAAATGGTATATAAATTTTTAAAAAAAATTATATAATCTAATAACTAAATGGTTAGTAAACAATCCTCCTAATGTGTGAAATAATCCTATGTGGACACAAAACCTTGAGATTGATGGTGAGCAAGATAAATAGGTTTAAAAGAGAGGAATTTATAACATTTTTAGAGTTAGTTAAGGGTTATGTATACCCATTAACGGCCTTAAAACTTTTTATATAGTCTTGAAACCTAACACACATCAATTTAGTTTCCTCCTTGTGTTGTGCAGTCCTCTTTTCATGCATAGAATTCTATGTTTAAGGGTATATTGAGCAAACAGAGATAAACCTAATGTTATAGTTAATTTTATGGGATGAAATAAGTCAAAAAAATTTTAATGAAGATAATTTTACCATTTTAAACGTTATAAATATCAATATATAGAATCATTTGTACCCTCAGTATGTGCATTGTGAAAGAAACCCTAGGATTAGGATCTTGCCTATAAAAGGAGTTTCCACTATTATAAATTCATAAAATTATTTAATATGGTTAAATTAAATGAGATATAATATATTAATATGTTTTTAAAGTTTTATTAACCCCACATTCATGTATTTAGATAGTTGTGTTGGATATAGGGCTAATTAGGCCTTAAAGAAGGGTCATTTCTAAAGGAAGTCATAGCTAGGAGTGGTTTTAGGTAATGAGATTTTATACACACATAGAATGGAATTCATGGAGTATATAAATTTTATTATTCCTATAAAATAGTTCCTTTTTATGGTAAATTAAGTTGAAACCCTAGAAAAGGGCTATAATCCTAATAAGGTTGTAGAGAGCTTAGTAAGAGGAAATGATTGATGGACTAGGTTTGATTATTTGGGCATTATAAAAAGTTTTATATGACACCATGAGACCATAAAATAATTTAAATGGAATCCTTAACACCTAATCCAATATTTGGTCTTTGAGACCTAAGGAGCTTAAATAATAACAAACTAGTGCAAGCATAAGAAGGAGGTTATGAATGAGAGGGAAAGGAGTTAAATGGTGAATGGTGACTATAAGGAAAGAGGTCAATACCATAAATAATGTTTTATTAAAGGGTAAAAATAATAAGTATTCAAAAAATAGGTTTGAATCCCAAAGAGTCAAAGGAGAGCTTCATTTCACAAGAAGATTCAAAACAAATCAAAACATTGGATGAGACCTTTGGTAGGCTAGAAGTTTGAGATGATGGTTTTATGACTTCTCCCCATGTCTCTAAATTAGTGAATCTATTTTTATTTCAACCCATTTCACATATTTGGGTTAAAAATACTAATAAAGGTAAATTTAGTTTGAAGAATCCCTCTATTGGTGTTATTTTTATTCTACAAGTGTAAGTTAAAGTTAGGGTTTGATCAACCAAAATATTCTCTAATGGTTTAGCTAAGGAACCATTTTATCTAACTATTTTATGAATAAGCACTAATTCTCCAATGCTTCAAGGAAGAATCACCATCAAGAAAAGTCACAATGAGAAACATTTGTTTTTCACATTATAGTTATATTCCTTCCAACTCTCATTTCAATATCCAAATTGTCATTCAAAGTTCAAAATAAATTTGTCAAATTTCAAATTCAATATTTTTGAATTTTAGTTGTCAAAGGAATAAATTAACTTACTCATGGGTTTTTTAGGGTTAGTTGAAGCATACATTGCCTTGCACGATTGAATACCATCTCAAAGATAAAGTGTGTCTTACACACTAAGGTACAGTTTTTATTTAATTTAATAAATTCATTTCTAGACTAAATGGGGTTCAAATGTAGTAACCTAAATCTGGTCATGAATTCTTGATCATGACTATATTACCCATTTACCTTTAATAAAATTTTGCACTTAACTATTACCTAATTTTCTACTTTGCCCTATACTAGGCACAAGAGAGGACCTATTTTTATCTTAATACTATCATTTATCACATATAGAAATATTTTTATTCATAAAAAAACCATTATGCAACTATATGCCTTAGCTCGAATCCAAATTTTAGGTCTTTTCCCTTGGGGAAAACATTACCCAATAGGGACAATAGTGGTAAACATTATTATCCCCATCCAACATTCTTATCCTTCTCCCACTAATGATAATATTTTCAAAATGAACACTCCCTTAGGTAGTCCTCCATGTTTTTAGGATTCTTAGCATGTGGTCATCCCTTTTTAATTTCTATAAAGGTACACTCAAGTCACCTATTACACAACTTGGAAATTTAATTTAGAGGATTATTTACACAAGTGTTGACTAAGAAAAAGTTCCCTATTATTTGTAATTCAAGTTTGAAGCACCTAAGGTAGTCCTTAACCAAGTCAAAATCTATATTTATATATCCCTAGCCAAGCATGATATATTATTCAATCTGATTATAACTGCATTCATATAGTTAAATGAGCACAATTGCACGAAGCACTTAGGTGAGATAACTACATTAGGATTTATTTTCCTCCTTAGAATATTGGATATGTAAGTAATGTTTAGTTATCATATAGGTGATTGGGGTTAGCTCAATCCAAATACACTCCTCTTTTTCATAATTGTAGGTCATTCAATCATCACATGCATTATTAGGGTTTATAACTTCAATAATCTATCCACAGATCTCCTTCACACATTTTTAGACAAAATAATAGCACATAGACATATTCCAACCATCACATATGATTGTTCCCTAAATTCCACCTTTTTGAAAAAGGACAAAGTCAACAAATAGGGACAATAATGTCTATCATTCTTGTTCCTATTTAATTTTCTTGTCCTTGCATGGTTGTAGATCCAGTTTCTGAAAAGATTTTAGATTTGATCATGTTTATTAGTTCCTACATTATTTCAGTCAATACATTTAATTAGATATATTAAAAAGCTAAGTTCATATTTTATTTACATAGTTTAGTCTTTCTTGCCATTATTCACTTGCATCTATTTCAATGAATTAATTTTAGTTTACTATTTAAAAGTGAGTTTACAACACCTAACATATTTTATTATATTTATCATATTATAATTAATTAAGACATTAATTTAATTCAATATAAAAAAGATGAATTGGTATAAATATGATGCTCTAGGACATAATTTGCACTTAGGAAAACTCTAGAAATAATAAGAAGAGATAATCAAGGCACATAGAACATGGAAAAATGAAAAGAGACCCATAAAATTATGAATGACAATAATGTCAAGCCCACCATTCCCTTCCAAGGTAGAATCGATGAGACAGGCATTCCTTTCACAAGAAAAGTTGCAATGCAAGTTTTAATTAGTAGCATAAAAATGTATGCAATTAGGTTCCAATCTAAGAACTAATAGATTCAGACAAGTGTTTCATACATTTGGATGGACTAAGGAATAAATGATAATTAGTGTGGGGTACGATAAGTCATATAAATATAAACTATACACAATTGTATAGATTATGAAAATATAAGGAAAACACACTATGAAAAATGGCCTATAACAAAAAATAGGTGTCTAAAAAATAAATCCTTTTCTATGGTGTATTTTCCATGTTTTTTCACACTTGGTACATTTGTGTATATTTATCTATTTTTGGACACGTACTACCTGACACTAGACTCTATCTAGCCTTTGAGCCCTAACATTCATCTAATTTCAATTTTGAAACAAATTTATCTATTTCCTAAGTTTCTAAACATTTTTATTCTAAGAAAAAAAATGATGGTTAAGAATAAACTATCAATTATGTTCCATGTGAATTTGACAACCCATTGAATCCTTCTTCTATGTTTTTGTGAGTCCTTATACCTTGGCCTAATTTTCCACAAATTTGATTTCACTTATTTAATTCTTCAATAGTTTTCCATTACTTTTGTCATGTTATATATATATATATATATATATATATATATATATCATTATATATACAAATAAATCATAGTAATTTTAAAAGTGTTTATCATTGAAGGGTTGAGAAAACCTTATTGATAACTAAAGTTAGGGCCTTCATTAATTAAATATATGACTACACTTGTGATGGAACTAATACCTTAATACTTTAATCTTATTCAAGCCTTGTGAAGTCATCAACTTGTATTAATAAAGGACTTAGGAAAATTTTCATGTAGTTTGGAATGCACTTCACTAGGGAGAGGAGGCAAAGCCCTCTCTCAAAATTTCACTCATATACAATAGAGAACTACATTAGCTATAAAAATAAGAAGTGAGATATGTAGATAAAACTCCTTGAGTAGTATCCTAAGTTAGATTAATTATCACAAACTTTTATTTAAATATTTTTCAAGCTTTAGGTCAATAAGAGAAAAAATATAATTATACACATTCTACTTGTCAATTATGCATTGTCATCCCACAACACTTTATAAAATTTGATAGCACAAACGGATAGGAAAATTTAGAATCCAAAACAAACCAAATTACAAATTATGTTGCTCAAAATAGATTCAATGATTATAGGTATTAAACATTTAGTGGTCTACCCTATCCACCCAAAGAACATTTGGTAGTTTCAGTCAAAGTACATAATCTTTTATTTCAATTATGACTTCCAAATTTGACACAAACCTACACATTTGTTTATAGATCACTATTCTAGTCTCATAATCTAATGATTCCTTCCAAGTATGTTAGATATTTTTTTGTCATTTCAATTTCTTTAGCTTTTTACAATTATTGTTTATTCTATTTGTTCTTATATTTAATACACTTACGACTCTAATTTTTTGTTATAATATTTTTAATTCATAATCATTTATGTCTTATATTTAACATAGTTTTACATTAGATTATTTAACCTAGCGTTTATTTTAGTTAAAACATTAGGTGAAATCTTAGTCTATCCATTCACCTATTTTTGCTTTCATATTTACATCCACTTTGTAGAAATCAATGTATTCAACCTAGGGTTTCTAAACCCCTCATTTACTTAGGGTCCAATTTTTATGATTTTAGAGTATATTGTTTTTTATTTTCAAGGTTTAATTTTCATTATACACATTCATTGATCAAATCCTATCTTTCTCTTCACCTTTTTCTACTTTTATATTTATATCCACTTTCATAAATTGGAGCATACACCTTCGTTATTTCAATTCATAAAGTTTTATAGGGTTTATTTTAGGGTTTGATACTCTATTTTAAGTCTGATTTTAAAACTTAGAGATTATTTTTTCATATTAAATTGTTCATTCATTAGCATAGTTTCCTTCATTTTGTTCATTTTTATATCTTGTGCCAACTAGTAATCTTATATCTACAAATCCAACTAGGTAAAGTGATAAATTGAGTGGTGATACTTGTGATATAACCTATCTATCATTGTTTGTTATTCATGTTTTAAAAAAAATTAATATTTATTGAGAATCCTTCTATTTTGGATGATTATGTATATGTGAATGATAGTGACTATGTTAATAGTTATGATATGCTTCTTCTTGATTATGATTCTTCTGATGATGAACATGCTAGTGAGAATAATGAAAATGTTTTTAATAATGAATCTCCTAATATTTTAGATGTTCCAAATTTTTAGGATGTGTATGAAACTATTTTGGATACTTATCTTGATACCATACCTAAAGAACTTAATGTTATGATATATCTAGATACCAAAGTAAAAAAAAAAATGAAATAGGAATATAGAACCTGCATTTGAGGCTATTATTATATCTCCTTTAGATATTTATCCTATGAATTTAGAGGATGTACATCTATATTTTATGGTGAGGCTAGCACTCTTAGTGATCCCAAATATTTTTTGCCTACACCTATTTCTACACCTCCTTAGGTTAATACTAGTGTTATTATACAATACAAAGCTTATAAGGTTACTCCTACTATCAATTCAATGATAAATGCACCTCTTTATTATGTTATATATTTTAATCATTAAAAAAATTTAAATTCCAATTATTCCTTGATGCCTATCAATTTTAATCATATGAAGGAATCTATTCATATACATATAAATTCTAATCATGTCCCATCACCCACACCTAATGGTGTATCCAAATATCCATTGATTCAAGAACAAATTAATGATATGCAATTTTAACTTACATAACTATCTAAAGAACCCCAAAATCATAATCATGTATTTTCATCTAATGAAATATTACACAACCCAATGGCTACTAAGGTTCTAGTTCATCCTTTTCCATCTTAATTTTTAGTTCCTAAATTTTATTTATAAATTGGAAAAGGTGATCGTTTACATCACATTCAAGACTATTACACATCATGTTTTAGTTTTTTCCACAATTATTTACTCATTATATACATCTAATTTCTATCACTATTGTGTTAAAATTATTAATCTAAACAATATTTTGTGATAGTACATAATCTAGGCCAAAATCATTAAAATGTTCTAAATAGTTCAAACTTATCACGTACAGGTGTTGATTTATGCTTATATATCCCTAAATGGGGTAATTCATTTTATGTGATTATTATCTCTTCTTAATCCACTTCGAGTCAAATTATGACCATGCAAAATGATGTCCTCAACCACTAAAATCTTCTAATTCGGTTTCACACATCACATGCATGTGTTAATTCCCATATATAATACCCTAACTAGGGTATTACCCTATATGAAACTAAGATCTTATTCTAATTATACTCTAATCAAATTATGACCAAGTAAAATGACATTTTTGAATAGGTTGATTAAATGTGCAATAGATTTCCAAAGAATTATAGAAAACTAATTAAAGTCGCTTAAGCAAATTAAAACCAAATTAGGAGCTTAAGAGGAAATTCCATGAAAGTTTTTGAATATCTATTTAATGAAAATTCATTACTCAATTCTGCATCATCTCATGACATCATCATAGAGTTGTCATCCATAATCCATCAATGGGATAAATATCAGGATTAAGCTCTCCCATGCCTCATCAATGCCCCATTCTTCCAAATATTGATGATATTATTTATTGCTTATCTCTCCAAGATTGAATCAATCCATGGCCACACATCTTTATATCAAGATGGATGATCTTGATCCTGAACATTTCAAAAATCTATAGATAAGTGAGACAAGACCATCATTTTTAATCTTGAATTATGTAAACTTATTATGCATAAATACTTTCAAACAAGCTTCACTCATTCACCCAATTAGACCAAATTGAAAAACATATGTCATTGGTGAACTAAGAGATGATGGAGGCTCATGATACACCTCATTGATGAAGACTTGGAGCACTAAATCTAGGGGAAATTAAACTTATTGACCATTTTTTAAGGAGGGATGCTACTTCAAAGGTATTACATCATATTAATTTTTCAATTAGCCTCTTGAATTCATTATCACCTCCCCTTGAGGAATTAGGCTTAACACGTTATTTATTTAGGATTATTTTGAGATTTCTTGACTAACACATGAGCTAACTTGTTTCGTAATCCTATTCTACACTTATGACCAAGATTTTTCCTAGGTCTCTAAAGGAGTATGCCTTATATTGGGTTTTTCCCGTACCTAATAACTTTGTGCATTGAATTAATGATTTGGTTGATATTTTATTAGCTAATCCTTCAATAAACATTAGTAAAAAAGTCACATTTTCTCAAATTTCTCAAATGAATCAATGATCTAAAAATAATGTTGTCAATTTCCACATAGATTCCAAAATATGCTTATGAAAATGTTACATAAAATCCTGATAACAAGATTAGAATATTTTCTCAAATATTTTTCTTACACTAATATAATAAAAAATTGTGTTTAAAACTTACCAATATTTTGATGAACTTTTCCACATGCTTTGCAACATCGAGATTAAATTTTTAGAGGCTAATATTTTAAGTTTACAATTATTACCTCCATATATACTACCTAAAAATAGTGGATCAAGTTAACATTCAAATATAATACTAATGATTCACCTAATTTTAAAGATAAGGATGAATAAAAAAGAGTAAATTCAATTTCACATCTAATTCGTAGGTTGATTCCACCTTATAAAAACATGAAACAATTCACAAGTTCACCCAACCCACCTCACAAAGTGTTAAAATTATTTATTAAATGCAACTTCATTACAATACCTGATCTATATCAATTGGACACATCATGGTCCTTTCTTAAAAATTATGTTTCCAACCAATATTGTGACTACAATATAGTTTCACGAAATTCTTATAATTGATGCTACAAATTATGATATAAGATTCAAGATCTCATCGATAATAATATTATTCAAATTGAAGTAAATAATTATAAATTGAATGATATTTCATAACACCTAATAAATTCTTATAAATTTTCAATAATCCATTTCCAAATCATGACACTAAAAAATAAGACAATCTTCATATGACAACATTTATACACCATTTATCTATTTCACATGAGAATGTGATTGATAACATTATTATCATAGTTTCAAGATCGTAATGGCAAGCATATTATATTAAATTCTATGAAAATTAGATACCATAAGATGATTAAAATAATTTTCGTATTTACATACATGGTTTCATTAATTATAATCTTTCAATCACACATGGCACTATAATTGAAAATAGTTCTAGAGAAAATATAATTACAATGGCATTCCTAGTTAGTCAAGAATACATTGATTGATATTTATTTGTTATGACTATGATACTCAAAATTTATGATGGAATTACACATACTCCATAGGTGATATCACCTTACCAATTTTATTTGGTCCTCAAACCCTATTAGTTTTTTTTTTTAAATAGTGTTGGATACTAGTTCGTATAACTTATTTCTTGGATGTTCATGGCTTAATCATATGAGAACAATACCTTCCATACTACATCATTATCTCAATTTTGTGCATGATTATTAATTACATACCTTTTTTGGCACAATTATATATATATATATATATATATATATATATATATATATATATATATATATATATATATATATATATATATATATATATATATATATATATATATATATATATATATATATATATATATATATATATAACCTCAGATGACAGATGTGGAATCATCTAGAGTGGTTCCTAAATATAAAATTATTCAACCTTGTGTGGTGTTTTCTACAATTTCATCACCTACCATTATGCTATTACAAAATTTTAATCTATGACAACACCTTATAGAATTGAGACTCCTAAAGATTCACCTTTAATACCTACATTTCCTACTCTTACATGTCTAAATAATGGTTTACAACCTCTTATAGTAGATCATATCTAAGAACCTAAGTTGACTATAGTCTCACCATAAAATTTTCCTTTGAGTGATTTTTGAGAGGTTATAATGGCTCTTCGGTCCCACATTCACAATATATTTTATTTGGATGATGATTTAGTTATTACACATCTCATGATTATTTGTATGAGACTTCTAACAACACATATAACTCCCCTTGTATGGGATTTCAATTTATAGATGAGAACATTAGTTATCTATGCTATTATATCTTTTTTTCTCATTGATATGTCATTATTATATAATAGTTTGCTACTATAAATAGCTTATTTTTTCTATTTTTTGTGTTTTCATGCACTTTTTTCCCTCGAGTTTATTGCATGTTTTCTATTTATTACAAATTTTACATCTTACAATTGCCTTCTATACGCATTTTCATTCTTATATCAACTTGGTTTTTATTTTGTATTATGTTCCATTTTCATTTTCCCATTGATTTTTGATCCCATTCCAAACACTTGTGCAGATTTATTGATGATGAAAGCTGAAATATTGAGACCTTCCTATTATGCATTGATTCTTATGTAAGTTTTTGATTATTTGGAATATTATTCATCTTATTCTAATTATATTTCACCCTTTGGTCTACCTATTTGCATTTATTCCTTGTTCCCCTTTGCATACCTATATGTGTTCATTCTTTACTTATACCCCTTGGCCTGCCTATATGTGTTCATTCCTTGTTTATGCCCCTTGGCTTTCTTATTTTCATATATTTCTTCATGGTGCTCCTTAAATTATATTTTTATTGATTTAGGTTATTATTGCATGCACCCATTGGCCTTGATTTTTAAATATCAACCTACTTATTATGATAAATTTATAAAAAATAAAAAAATGTTAGAAAACACCCAAAAAATCATTTATCTTTATCAATTGATACCTATCATCCTTATTTATTGATGGTAATGGTGTTAAATACACATGTGAAAAACCTAATTCTCATTTTATTATTTAACACATAGTAAGTGTAGAAATTAGATAAACAAGCATTCAATGCCCAATTCAAATCAATGTTTAGGGTTTTATTCAATGTGTTTATGACTAATTTTAGATTTTTTCATTCCATTGTTTTAAACTTGTAGCAGTGTAAAAATAATAATGGAGAGATATAGAAATAATATTGATATTCATTCAGGCATAGATTGTTATCAAACCCTAAGTTAACCAATTGATTAAAAAAAAAGAGAGAGGGAAAGGGGGAAAGAAAATCCTGAAATAATGATGACAAACTTGAGATCAAGATCATAATAACTCCATAAACTAGCCTTTGATCTAATTAGTGTTTGCATAGTCAAATACAAAGCCAGTGAAAGATTCCAAGAAGAGTAGACAAGGAAAATATATCCAAAAATACCATTTACATGCATATAATGAATCAAATAATCCCAAGTCTTCAATTAATCAAAATATATTTTTTAAATTCATATTTGGAATCCATTATAATAGATATTTTAAAATTTTGCTAGCATAGCATTAGGGGAGGAGTTGAGGGAGAAATTAAGCTAAAAAATCATGAAAAATTGTAGAAAAATGAAATATTGATTAGCCAAAATCTCTCTGTGTGAGTGAAAGTCCAACCCTTTGATAATGGAGCTTAATTAATATATAGAAAATGCAAATTTCCAAGGAAGAATTTGCCTTCTAAAATGGCCCAACAACCTCCATCAATACTCAGCTACTCTTCCTCTTTCATTCCTATTAATTTCACTATTCACTCCCAAAAATAGACCAAAAATTAGTTAATGCATTGCAATAAAGAGCTTGAATAGTAAAATATAGTACAAAACATGTACAAGTTTTAAACCAAGTAGAACTAAGTAAACTTAAGACCACTATTGCATCTGAGATGGAACCACCTTTATAATTTCAGAGGTGGTTTAAATTTTTAACATTATATGCTCAATTTATGCTCAAAAAAACAAAATTTGGCCCTAGTAGACCTATCTGGGCTTCTACAAGTATTTGTCCATTTAACTCTTGCATTTTGAAAAAAATATTGGGCTTTCAACCCCTAATTAGCATTAAGGGGGACCCTTTGAAATGCCCATAGACCCAATCAAGTTTTTTTATGATCATAATTATGATAATAGGAAATAAAATCAAACTTTGTATTGATTTGGGGGTTTAGACCTAATTGGGGTCTAGACCCCTAGTTAGTAATATCAAGGACTTGTCACATTCTACTTAGGGTTGAAGGGGCTAAAATACAAGTGATGATTGGATCAAGGATGTGGGGGAGAGAACCCCACTTTGAAAAATAGGCCACTATTAGGGATTTGGGGTAATTAAACCTTCATTAGTAAAGAAAGATCAAGAGAGCATGTCCATTGATCTAGTTGGGACTAATCCCTAACTAATAAAGAGAAGAGGGCCCAAGTTCCTTAATGACCTAATCAGGGTATGAGGCCCAACTACCATTACAATATTGATGGTGGGATGGTCCTTAACCTAATTAGGGATGATCCTTGATTAACAAATAATGCCATCCTTTTGACCTAGGCAAAACCTAATAATTTACCAACTCTCCTAGAGCTATTAGGATAAAAAATTCTAATTTGAATTGCAATGTTTAAAAGACCCTCCTCAAGACCTATTTAGGATTTAAAACCTAATTAGGTTTGGGGACTTAAAAAAATTGAAATTTAGATAGAAATAGACTTGAAAACATTGATCACAATTTTCATAAGGTAAAAATGACAAGGTAGACATAATCAGAGAATTTTACAAGCTTTCACCTACCCAAGGAATATTTTTCAAGTGAGACACAGGGGTTGAGGAGTTGTTTAGGGTCAAAACATAAAAAAGGAAAGTTACTCGCATGAGACTAATTGATGATATGGATCTAGTTTTAGAGGCTAGAATGGAAAGAAAATAAAATTTACCCCCCAAAGTGGCTACTTGGAGCTAAGAGAATAGGAAAGAAATAATGCCATGCATGGATAAATGCAACAAGACTTTACTTCAGGGCCAAGTGTTATATATGAAAGTTTATCCCTTGGACTTGGTTGTCCTAATGGGATATGTTTTGAGGGATAAAATTAAATGTATACAAATATAAAATCCTAAATTAGGCTAAGAGATATAGGTAATATATGATTCAAGTACAAATTAGGAGGTCCAAACTCCACTTTCATGCTAAGTATAAAATACAAAGTTATCTTGTACAACGTGATCTTTCTAATGATAATGGTTGTGAGTCCTAGTTTAGCATGAAAATTGAGACTAGCCACCAAATAAAATTTGAAGTGTTGAGACCAATAAACTATGATTCTAAGTTTGGGTGGCTACAAAAAGTAAAAATAGGTTCCTTGATTCTTGAAAGAATTAGGGCATGTTGTGAAAGAAATAATAAATGATGGCTCTAGTGGAGAATATTCCTAAGTATTTTGGAATAATATAAATGTGCCTATGAACCTAGAATACCTAGCTAAGACTACACATGGAATGGGAATATATTTGAGAAAGGATAATATGGTAGAATATAAAGGACTAAATCAGACATTCTCATTGACCTGGTGTGTGCAAATGACTTAATTTATTGCTTATTAGAACCTATAAGGACTAGATACTATGGATATAATCATTAGGATAGTGAATCCTACCTTTAGAACACTTTCTTAGATATTTATTTATTGTTATCCAATCCTCTATAGCCCTAATGGATTTGTCTCTAATCACACTCAAGACCTTTCTCTACTACTGGTTAGCCATCCATAGCCCTGATAGAGGTTGCCTGAATCATCCAAGATTGAGTTTTTAATAAATTTATTTTTATTTTCTTGTTTTATATTTTCACTTTTATTTTTCTATCATCTCAATTTTGGGTTGGGGACCATTGTGGAAAGTGAAAGGCAGAACTATAGTTTTTCACCCTAGATATTTATTATAACATGATCATCTAGGCAAACCCAGAAACCATTGAGATGTGATTTTTGTGGTTAGATTCAAGAGAATGTCTTCATTGACCAAATATTCTACCCAAACATAACCCAAGAGGAAAAAAATTAGAATGCATGTGATAACTCAAACCTTAGAAACTGATTCAAAAATAGAATCTAAGGCTACAAACTACTCAGAGTACTTACGCACTAGCATATCATTCATGTCACTTATCAACAAGCATTCTATTCTTCATTATTTGACCAATAGGGTAACCTATATGTAAATAATATGGGTTTGGCCAAAAAGAGACAAGCAATAAGGATAGACCAACATCGAAAAAAGTGAGGAAAGTAGGAAAGTAAACTAAACTAACCAATAAAGCATGAAAACAAGTAAAAAAATAAAGTAGTAAATGGAAAGAGAAAGCATTTATAAGAACTTTTGAGGCTTATTCAAGCTTGAAAGTAGTTTTTAAATAATTTACCATTAACATGAAATGGGATGTACTCATCAGTTAGACACCTTACATGAAATGCATTCTCACCTAGGATTTTAGAAATTTTTTAAGGACTTAACCCTAGGGCATCAAATTTATCATGTTATCCATTTTTCTCATGACTCTTTTCCTAAAGAAGGACTAGATCATAGATTTGGAAGGATTTCACTTTGGCTAATTTTTCAAACCAACACTTGACAACTCCTTTATGTTTGATAAAATGTAGTAGGGTTGCATCAAATTTGTTCTCTATTGAATCAGGTTAAGGAGGTGAGCTTCTATCCTATTATTAGTTTCTAGGTAGTCTCTCATGAATTATAACATGGGTATTCTTAGGGTGATCATAAATATAGGTTCTTGTTCATAAACAAGATGATATTATGAAATTCATAGGGCTAATTTCACTTTAGTTATATCAGACCACAATGCAAATTTCAACACATTATGCTAGTCCCTAGGGTTCTTTGCCAATATTTTCTTGATTCCATCTAATAATTTGTTATTACTAGATTTAGCTACCTCGTTACCTTGTTGATAATAGTTGGAAGAGAACTTGAGTATTACCTAGTTTTTTTAGGCTCATTTAGTAAATTAAAGAGATGAGAAAGGACTGTTATCACATACTAGAGTAGTAGGCATCCTGAACCTGGTGATGATGTGATCTTTTAAGAAGTTGTTTACCACATTTTTTGTGCCATTTTTGAATGCTTAGGCCTTGTTCTAGTGGGTATAATAATTATTTTCCATAATAATGAACTTGTGTCCTATAAAGGAGTTAGCATTGATTGCTTAGATAAATTCCAAACCCCATTTTGTGAATGGTTGAACCTCAATAACTGACTAAAATGGTATGGTAGGGGTATGTGATCTATGTACATCAACTTAATAGGTGTGATAGCTCTAGACGTGAGTGTGAGAATATTTAAAAACATGTAACCATTAATGTCCTACCTTGGGTATCTAATGGGTTATAACACTCCTTAAACTATGACCAATTCCATATTTCTTATGGAAATCACTGAGCACTTTAGTTGCTTCTTTTTGTTGAGGCATCTTAGATATATGCCTTCATGATTTATTTTGTATAACACCCCTAATTTTATCATGAAGTGGTTACTTTTAAATCATATGATTCTCATTTGAGTGAAATTTAGATGACTTAGGCACTCATTATTTAATAGGTAATAGATCACATCTTGGTACCATTCATCATTTGTGATACCTCACATTATGGATTGTTTGTAGAATATTTGTGGATCTACTTCATCCATGGCCTTATCAAGTCCTTAACCTCATACAATATTCATTGGCTATATTTCTAGGTCAAAATCTTAGACAATGGTCATCCACTTACCTCTATGTTCCCCTGACTCATTTTTCATAAACATGGCCTTCACTATTGAGACAAGAATGATTTCAAACACCTTATTATGAATAACATAGTGTCTAAACTTTTTGGCTGCTTTGATTAAGGAAAAAATTTGTTTGTTTCTTATTGAATACCTTAGTTTAGTATTACAAATCAAAGAGATCATGAATGATACAAGCCTCTCATCTCCAAATTTTATCTTATGTGTTAGGAAAGTAGCACTTGAGTGTTCATAAGTGAATGAATATATGTATAAGGGATATGTATAGTCAAGATTTATGAACACCTATATATTTATAATTATCATCTTGATATGAGAAAAAATAACTTGTGATTTAGTCATCCAGTCAGTCTTTTCATCTTTATTTAGCATGTATTTTAGTGGTTAGACTATCTATGCAAAGCTCAAAATAAACTTTTTCATGAAGTTTATCTTTCCAAGGAATGATTTTATCTCATTTCTACCTTCCAGGCAGTGGAATTTGTAGGATTACTTCCACTCTCTTTGGGTCTATGGATATGCCTCATTCTAAGATGACATGACCCAATAATTTACCCTATATAACCCTAAATATACACTTCTTTACTTTTAGAGAGATTATATGATCTCTGCACTTTTTTAACACTACTCTCAAGTCCTTCACGTGGTCTTTTATATTTTTGTAAAATATAGTAAGGTTATCCATGTATATGACTATACACTTACCAATAAGATCTTTCAATGTAATATCCATGGCATGTTGAAAGGTGGAACCCACATTGATTAGGCCAAATGGCATCCTTTTTTATGTGAATGTCCCCCACTTGGTTGTAAACACTATCTTGATCTAGTCATCATAGTTGACCACTACCTAATTATACCCTAAATACTCATCTAGGAATGACATCATTTGAAAGCCATTCACTATCTGTAGGACTTCATCTAGTGAAGGTAGTAGATACTTATCCTTTTATGAGGCATTGTTCAAGTTTTTAAATTCCACACAAAGCCTTATATCTCTATTCTTCTTTTGTAATGGCACCAAATTACCCACCCATGTGAAGTGCCTAATAGTAAAGATAATCTTTACCAAGAGTAAATTTTGTACTTATTTGAATATCAATATTTCTAGCAATAGATTCAATAGTATTTTCCTCTGACATAATGGTTTGACTCTCAACTTGAGAGGGATGGTATGTGTGAGAATATAAGTATTAAACACTTTCATATCTTTTTAGTTCCATGATATAACATGCTTGAATTATTTTAGGGCTTGTATAATCTTTTATTTTTCCTTTTTATTACATGTGCCTAAAATCATGTCTTTGGGTTCATTAGCATTACCTCAGTTGCAATGTTTGTACGACATACATCTAGCAAGGGTTGATTTTTATTTTTCACCTTCATAGTCCATGTTAAACAACCATTTTAGTGAGACCATGTCATTAGGTATGTTATTAGTTTTTAGATTGATCACCCCTTCCTCATCTAATTCAATATCTTCTTTATAATCTTTATCAATAATTTGTGATTCAAATACATTTGTGTTTTTAATGAAATAAATGATATTTTTATCATCGTTGAATACTTGGAAGTTCTTGATGTTGTCAGGAATGGAAGGACTGGAGACTGACTCCATTAAGAACCTTCTCAACTTGGAGTTTGAAATTGGTTTTAGAGTGATTATAATTATTGATAATGCATCCATCATATATTTTCTTCATATTAGCTATATAATTTACAAACATATTACTAGTCACTAAGGCCCAATACAATGGGACCCCTCTAAGAGTATAAGAGAGAAAATTAAAAATGTTTAAAAATCAAACCAATAGGATGATGATAGTATAGTAAAAAATTATAATGGGAGAAGATGATTAGAATAATGGTAGCTGGGAGATATAAAATCTCTCCGGGAATAGAGCAAAAATATTTTAGAGTTATATTTATATTAGATATTGATAATCTCTAGTTACAACCCTTTGTGAAAATGTTTTCCTCTCTTTCCCACTACCATATGAAGTAATCGATGAACAAGTAGATAATGTTATAATAGAAGTTATGAGTTTATTTCCATACTGAAGAGTATCCCATTTTATAAGTGAATTGAAAAACTAATCCAATAGCTCTTAAACCCATATAAGACATGCACCCATCACATAAGAAGTTCCAATTTTGGCTGAACTTAAAAATACACCACAACATCCAATATTGGCATGATGATCTCAAATAGTTCTAGCAACACATAGATCAATGTGGTTACAAAATGATATCATCAAACCCAAATATACAAAATCATGAGGAAGATATTACTAGATTTATTGTAAAGGTTTCTAGTACATGGTGGATTGTGAAGAAAGAGGAAATGGATGAAAAGGGGACTCCACCTTATTCTTTGAAGGAAAATAAATCAAAACTCTAGGAAGGAACATCCATAGGCAAAAAAATAAAAATTTAAATAGAATAACAACTAAAGGATTTCACTACATCATCTATGGTAGCTATAATAGAAATTTGGTCACAAATGAGTTGCAAAAAAAGGAAGATAATTCAAAAGATAGGAAAAAAGGAAAAATAACATCAAAAATAACTTAGGTTGGACAAAATATGGAAACATTGGTCTCTTATTTAGAGACATAATCTTTAGAAGGAGAATAACAAGGAAAAAAATATATGCGAGGAGAAAATGTCACCTTAGAATGGGTACTTGTTATGGAAACACTCATATAAGAATCTAAAAATAAAGGTGGTGTGCTTAGATTAGGTAGAATTTACAATTTTACTAACACTAAAGGTTATAAAAAATTATAAAATCACTAATAAACTATATTTAGATAATTCTATTTACTTTGGATGGCATAATAGGAAGAATTTAACCTAACCTACAATAACCAATCATAAACACCTAGGAGAAGAGCAAGGAAGCCAAAATTACAACTGAGAAATACCAAGATTAAACATTATAAAATAAATTAGGGAGAGCCAAAATTTTCCCTGAGGAAAAATAAAGACTCCAAAAAATTTAATAGACAAATTTATAAATAAATTAGAACATTGATTTGGTAACAAAAACCTAGACAAAAAAATTACAGGAATTAAATAAGATGGAAGAATTTATCACTAAATAAAAAAGTCATAGGAAAAATTATTAGAGGATGAGAAAATAAAAATAAAATAAATTATGGAGCTTTATACTAGTCAGGATCAGCATATCTTGGAGAAATAAAAAATAGAACAAGAGAGAGCAAAGAAGTAAAAGAAAGAAAAAGAAAGAGCATAACAAGAAAAAATGGAAAGAGAGAAGTTAGAAAAGCAATGGGTGGAAGAATTGGAGAAAGAAAATGTGGCAAAGGAGAAAGTTGAGGTGGAGATAAAACAAAAATAAGAGGTAAAAAAATGGAGGGCAAAGGAGAAAGGAAAGGAGGAAGAAGAAAATAAAATAAACGAGGAAGAAGAAAAGAAAAGAAGGGAGGAAGAAAATAAAAAGAAGTGGGATGAAAAACAAAAGGAGAATCAGGAAAATATTTAAAGAGAAAACAAAGAAATAAAAGACAAGGAATAAAAAGAGAGGAAATAAAAAAAAGCAGGAGGTCCATCTGGGATCTCCATAGACATAGTAAAAATAAGTGAGGGATAAGAACATAGTGCTCTATGGGAGATAAGCACTAAGTAGTTTAACCACACCTAGGGACCCCCAAAGGATAATTAAATTAGAGTTGGGTTTACAAAAACATTTTACCTCCACTATAAACATACCTCCTAGCTTCCTACACCCCACATTAGGAGTATAGATTCTTGTAGCCCTATAAAAGTTGACACCAATATAAAAAGAGTTAGTTGGGGAGATTCTGATTTAGAACACCAAGATAGATTGGATGATGAGGTGTGTTAATCTAGAGGAAGGGATAAAAATGTCTCTAACAGCCTTAACCACCACTAGGCCACTATATGATTCAAATTTAGCATGGCCAATAGAAAAATATTTAGAAGAGATAATGGATAATTTTAATGGCCACTTAAGAGTGGAAGTGTAAAATTCATAATCAAAGCATAAGCTACATAACAGTACAAGGAACACATATTGGGGCCACTCCTAAAAGAAAACCAAACAAATAGTAAGGAATACTATGATAAAATAGAGAGGCTATGAAAGGCCATGTGAAACTCAATTACATACTTTACATACTCTATAATTTTGTCCATATGGACTCAAGACAAAAATAAGTAATTGGAGGACTTGGAGAAGTAGCTTAGGATTACCTCCACTAGCTTTGATGCTAATAAAATCCCTTCAAAATAAGAATAAAACAAATAAATATCTCTATGGAATGAATATAAAGAGAATAAACCCTAGAGAATACTTATTTTTTAATAATTGGAGGGATATGGGACACTACTGAGTAATAAGAAGGAATAAATGGAGCCTAATACAAAATATTATAGGTTTCACCAGCTTCAAGGGATGTGGTTAATACATCTAAGGATAATGCTACATTAGAATATAAGATCTTGGATTCTAAGGTCATGTTACTAAACTAGAACTCCCACCTCTCTCAATATAACTTTGGATGTACCCACCCACATGATGCATCCCCATAGGTTGGATAGCTAAAATGTGCTCACAAGCCAAAAAATGAAAAAGTGTATCTTAACCTAACCCTCCACCAAAACCCTCTTAGGTAAATCTATGAAGATCGCTATATAAGTGGTAAAGCATAGTGTAGACCAAAGAGTATCTCTTCCTATGATCTTCAATATCATGAAAAAATGTATGCATCCAATAATTAATGGGAACCCCACCACCATCAACTAAAGTAAAATATGCAAGAAAAGTATAAACACATTTCTACAAATGTGAAACATTCACCAATAATATCTCTGATTTTAAAATAGTAGTATCCTTAGGGAATAATTCCCTCCTACTCCCCCTCCCTCGAGCATGTATTTTCATTTATAAATGGTCTTGAGTAATTTAATTTGGCCAACCAACAACTTGTAATGTCACTCATCATCCAAAAATTATTAATCACATATTCTGCCACACATCTTTTAATGTCAACATCATCTCCCATGTAGGGAGCCAAAAGGTACATGTATTTTAATCCCATCACTTAGCTAGGGCAGTCATCATATGCATATCATATGGAATTTGTGCCAATATTCCAACATGCATGAGGCCCATTCCATCTAAATTCACTCTCTCATCATCATCTAGTGCCATATTCCACATAGTCTCTATCACATAATCACAACAAAAATCTCTATCACCCTGAAACCACAAGTTTAGGAAAAAACATCATAATTGTCATATATAAATATAATAAACTTAATTCAAAGCATATAAGATAAAAAAAACTAGCACATTTTCAATGGATAGCATCTTAGTACTCTATATAGTACCATAACCCTTTGAATAGATCTACGGATATGACCAACACCACCTAGATAGATCCATAGATGAATTTGTAACTAGGCAAACAAGTTAATAGATGAGTCTATGCTAGCACAAAATAGCTCTAGAAAAATCTAGATAGGACTGTACTAAAAATTACATGACCACATAACCTCAAAAAAACATTTAAAATATATAAAAATGCACAATTTTTCAAAATTTACATAAGTCAAAATCTGAGTTTTTTAACTTACCAAGGGTGACACATCCTTTGACTACAAACCTATCATGACCTACTCAAACCATGTCAATCCTGCCAATCTCTTATGTGGCATGATGTTTCTCTCAAAGCTAAAAAATCCTAAGGTTTTAATGTGCAAATTAAATATATTTTATTTTTTAACCAACTTATTTATATGAGTTGATTTTTATTTTTCAAAATAATTTAAAAAAAATCTAACTAATTCTCCCAAATTTGTGTGCTCGATATATCAAGAAATGCATATTAAAGTCACTCATCTTAAGTTGCACTGGAACACATGTAATTTTCTCTTTGATATGGTGTTATTTCTATCATTCTAATCAACCTTTCCAAAACTAATAAAATTCATTCCTACTTACTTATTACATTTATTTTTTGACCTTCAGTAAAAAAATTTCAAATGCAATCAATCATTATACTATAATAATAAAAATACTTAATCAAAACACTCAATCAAAATAATAAATTCAATTGATATTTAAGAAAAAAATATTGCAAAACATACACCCTATTCTTTTGATACAACATGATCAATTATCTCATGCCTCACACAAAAGGAGGGTATCCATCAAGTTACTACAGAATATATTATTGACTAAATTTCACTTTTAGGTCAAATCGGGGCACCCCTAGGTAAAAACTTGAGTTTTAGGTGTTTTAGTGGTCTAATATAGATGTCATAAGATGTTTTAAAGGTTAATTGATGTCATTTAATGTTATACTAGCCTTGGTCCTTAGTCATTTTAGTTCTTTTAGTCATTTTGGGTCATTTTGAGGTCAAAAAGGTGTATTAATAACTTGTACATATTTCTTATAAAATGTGAATATCTCAAAAGAGAATGTCACATCCCATGTGTCCCAAGAGGTCTTAATCAACTGACATAACTGAAAATTGGTAGGTTATTCAAAAGAAAGGGTAGTTTTTTTAAGAAAAAAGGTGAGTTTGGCATTTGTAGAGTTCATGGGGAAGTGTTCCATGTGGTAAAATATCATGGTATGTCTCTTTATCTTCCCCAAGATCAAATTCACATTTTAAGTGCTCTATAAGTGCCATTTTTGGCCCAAAACCATTATGCTCCTTTTTCGCCCTTCTTGGCAACCAAAATCAATCTTCATGTTTATACCTGGTACGATCAACATGATAAGTTTCAAGAAAAATGATCTTAAGGGTATATTCTACACTTATTAAAATTACATTTGATGTTTTGTTTTAGAGGAATGGTGGCCTGAGCTTTATGAACCATTCCTAAGAAGTTGACCTTTCAAATCTAATTACTAATCTATGTACCCTATAGGTTTTGCCTTGGTTTGAGTAAATTATGTATGAATCAGTTGCTAAGGTTGATTATAGATGATTTTATACTCCTTCTCTAATGTTACCCATTCTTTGTTTCATGTTTCAAGTTGATTTGACAAGCAAATTATCCCAGGTTTGCAGATTGGTCTCATATGGGATGACAGACAGGTTTCCACCATTTTCTATATTTTCATGCTTGTACATGGCTTCAAGGGGTTGTGTTAATGTAAAATATATTTTTTCAAGGTTCTCTTTACCCCCTTCACCTTTCATCCTCTTTCTCCAAGCAATGTTTCATGGGTTGCAGTCATACACTACACATACACACAGTCTGCCATGAGAGTGTTTACCTACAGGTGTCTGCAACGAAGAATCAAGTTAGAATAAATGTTTTGAAATGGTTTTTAAAGTATTCATGATGTTAATTACCCATGTGTATAATTGGATAAAATTCTAGGTCTATTCATGAGTTAAAATACAACATTCACTGCTTATAATTTTGTTTACTACCTCCATACCACTCACGGTAAAGGTACAAGTTGTCCTCATGAAGAATCTCATTGTTGAGAGAGGTGTATGAGATGAAAAAGGTATTAATAATTATTAAATTTTATTTGGAACCTTTAGATAAGGAACAAACATCATTAAAGTTCATAATTATGTATACTATTTGAGGGCTCTTTACTACATGTACTTTAAAATACTCACTTGCCTGTAGGTGCTAATAGAGAGATAAAAGATCATCATGGAGCATTGAATAAAGTTTGAAACTCCTTATTGGTATCCTAGTAAGCTAAAATACCATGTCATACCTCATTTTAAAGACTAGATGGTTAAACAAAGTTGAGAATCACATTCCAAGATGTGATGATTGAATATAGGGACACTTTCCCTAAAAATGTAGAACAGAGGTCAGGGGGCTTTTTTGAATAACATATGACATGGTCAAAATGATATTTAAGGCATATAAATAAGCAAACCTTGTATCTCTCACATGGGATAAGAACTATGCCAAGGATTAAGTCAGGAAGATTGGTGGAGGGTGATGGTTTGAGGGCTCAAAGTTGCTTGTAAATCTACTAAAACCTATAGTAGCATCTACATATTTTGAATCTTAAATGGATTTTGATAGCCTAAGAAACAAATGAAACATACCTTCATGTTTATAATGATCTAACTAATGGAATGATGTACAAATTTACATGAATTTCAATAGGATGATGTTAATATGTAGTGTTTCAAGCTCTAATGCCACGTACAGGTATTCCACCATGTAAAATGCAACCTATAGGCTGACTGTAAGGTTGTCATGAGGACTGAATTTCACAACCTTGGTAATATAGTGAATTTCAAGTATGAAGAGGATAAATTATAGTTATAATGTGGTCTTAACAACTTCAAATAGGACACTAGGCATGAAATAAGGCCTATATTGTATGATCACCACCTACATGCCCCCACACAGTCAACTATAGTTGACTATTAGGGGAAGGGAGCAATACTTGAGTCTCTTGATGAGGATAAGACATGGATATGAAGAAAATTAACCTAAATAAATTAAATATGACTCTATGTGAATCAAATTATGTAGTGAACACTACCTTTGAGGTCTAACCATATCATAAACACCTACAGGCATCACTCCAAGACAAAAAAATACAGTCAAGGAAGTGACACTCGATCTAAACTAGGTAGTGAGCAGGTTTAGGTTTAAAGTTGATGAAGAAGGAATATGAAAGGTGAAAAAGTGACTCTAGGGAACTCTAAAGTAGTCTTTAAACATTATCTCAAGCTTATTTCATGAAAGACAACCTACAAGTGTCCCCTCTAGAAGTAAAACATAGTCAGACCTGACTGAGTAAGAAAAAATTTCAATGTGTAGGCATAGAGTATGATGGTTTTATATCATTATTAACATATTTATTATGGTTAAAAACACCTTAGTATACCCTCATGGTGTAGAAAACAAGCAGGGTTAGGACTCTAAAGGTGCATCACTCAGTCTAAAAGGTAAACCCTTTTTGTATAGTCCATTTCACACATTTAGTCTTAGACTTTTGAAGAGATGAAATGCCAAGTGACCAGATAAAGATTTTTAAATTTATATAGAGTGTCCTTTCCACTTATTCCCTCAAAACATTCACCTTGTTTTAGAAAATATGGGAAGTACCCTCTATTTTATCTCAAATATAGGGTACTTCCCCTCATACATAAATTGGCAAGTTTGGGGAGAAGGGATGAAATGATGGATTAGAAGTGATACGAATCTTTAAAAAAGGTGTGATAAGTTTAATTACACCTAGGACATCATATAAAACCAAGCAAGAATAGATGAATCTTAACAAGGTATCTCAAACCATCAGGTTTGCAAGTAGGCCTAGTAAGCAGAATTAAGGCCTAGAAGCCAAAAGGAAAACCATTCCCATTACTAGTATGGAGAGATAATTCTAACCTATAGAGTAATGTTTAAGGGGTCATTATAGAGGTGTTTTATCTATTTGGAAGCAAGGAAAACCATTAAAAACTCATGTTAGGCTTCAAAGTGTAAAAAATCATATTAGACATGGCTAGGCCTAGTATTCAAATGAAGAGTCAATCACACTTTTAGCATAGGATATGAGTTACAACCTAATGAGATATTTTCATAAGGTCATTATATGTGTGTTTCATCTTCTAATATGTATAGGAAACTATGAGATAGTCAATTTTGGCTCAGAAACCAACCTAGGCTTGTAGGAAATGGAGGAAAAGGCTTGATAGGACAAGTTTGAACACTCATATCTCTCTTGATTATTTTCATGGGATCTAAAGAGGTTTAGAGTTAAAATATGTCTTTAAAAACAACTTTGTGTAATTTTTTTGCAACTCCAATGTCAAATCTTTATGAACTAACCTTAAGAGGTCAAACTACTCAAAACCCTTACTAAACCCTTACAAGGACCAATTTGGAGAAATGGTGTTATAAATATACTCTAATGGACCAGTTTGACTAGGAAGATGATTTGATCTTGCACAAAACTGCCTCAATATACTCCCAATGTTTTTTGGTTGTATGGACTTATATGGACAAGGTCTAAAATAGGGTATTTTTTACCATTTTATGTGTTTTGAGGCTATATGAGGTTTCAAGAGATGAAATCAAGTTTTAGAGGAATATTAAGACTTTTAATAACTCCCTATGGTCATTTTATTCCAATAAAAATTTCATAAATTTCTAGACTAGAGCTCTCATCTCAACCATTCAAAACTAGCATAGTGGACAAGCTAGTGAGAAGGGTGGAGATCTTTAAGCGAGGTGAAATTATGGTGTACCTAATGCTTATAAGGACATGGAGGGTCTTAAAATGTGTCATTAAATCCATAAAATTTATTTTCATGATCAATTGATGTCAATTTTAAGGACAAGTGTGCAGGATGCATGAAAGAGGAGTTTTTTAGATTACAGATGATGATGGTTCATTCCCAAATGATTTCAAAGGACCAAGCCTAAAACCAATGCATGGATATGCATACCTAATACCCTTACCCTTATTTTAAATCATCATACCTATACCTAATCAGTTTTGAGATGTTTAAATAGGGCTAATCATGAAGGTAGTTTTTTTGAGCCAGTTAAGAGAACTTCATGCCACTTTACAAGAATTTGATGACTTGTATGGACATTTGGGCTTCCTAAAATTTCATAGTTTGTCCAATATACTATTATAATTTATAATTAATTGATTTTATTATCTTTACAAGTGTCCTTGTGACCCTTGTACTTCTCTCTTCTTCTCTCTCTCTCAAGTTCTATAAAAACTAGCATTTTGGCTATTGTAACTTATGCTCCACCTAAGTATGGTGAAGCCCTTCCCATTTTCATACCATTTGATAAATAATACTACTAATTTTTACCTCTTAATTACTATTCATAAGTTTTTTTTATTTGGATGATGAATCTTGCTTAGTGAAGACTATGGATTCCTTAGCATGTTAACTCATTCTTTCACCCTATTTGCAGTTAGAAAGCTTCTTCTTGTAGGGCATGTGAAGTTTTATAATAGATTTAAAGGATTGATTGAGTTATTATTTTCATTAGTGCCATTCAATTCCTCTTGTATAGTCTTCTTATATTTTCACATTCATCCATAACCTCATAATGTAACATTAATGTGAGAAGATGAAGATTGGAGAAGTGCATGTTTAGTTTGTCCCTTGATTTCATGTGTAACATGAATCTAGTTGGAATTCATAATATTATTTGGTGTATACATTCCCTTATAATAGTTTTCTTTTAATTATCTCTCTCCCTTTCTCCCCCCCAACAAATTTTAGGTGTAGTTTTAATCCTAAGTGGTACATCAATAGAGCTAGCCCTATCTAGAGATTCACCTCACCCTTAGGCTACCCACAAGCCTAGAAGTGTTTCCATTATGCCACTTAGATTAGGATAGCTTAGTAATCTCCTCAAAGGGTGAAAATCTAAGTGACAATAGTTTTTGGCATGTTCAGTGGGACTCTTGGTATAAGAAGTTGAGAGATTTTTGGTGTTGTCTCTCAATAATCAGCCTTTGGAGGCATCTATCCAAGCATCATTGGCAACTCCGAATATATATCAGATAGTCAAGTAAGCCAGGTTATCTTTTGAATATTGTTGGTAATATTTCCCTTTGTGTTATTTCTTTTAATGAAGTTTCATGGCTAGTTTTGGTGTTGAGCATTGTTTTACACAAGTTGGTGAGACTTTTTAAGCTTATGACATTTCCTATCAATAAGAACAAGATTTTAATTAGCCTTGGTGTGATTCTTACCAGCATTGTCATTATTTTTATCAACCATGTAACTATCCTTCTCAATGTCTTGTTCTTCCTATTCAACCTAGACATTTCTCAAGTCAATCCATTTTCACCTTCAAAAAAACTCTTGTGGGATATGAGAGGTACACATTAGAGCTTGATACTGTAAGAGGATGAAATCAAGAGGATCCAATTAATCTTATTAATAAGGTTATATATGCATTATATTTGGTCAAAAGAGGGTGGGTACCTATTGAGAGAGTTAATTGGCAAAGGCTCACAAGTGAGATGCTTGATGTGAGTGGCCTAGTTTCTTCCTTAGAGGATAGGCTAAGAATTCATGAAATATAACCTTGAAAAACCTATCATCCTTCATATACACTTCCCTAATTTTCTTATCATCCATATTTTATCCTTACTCATGATCAAAATCAAGGATATTAAAGTCATCCTTTTCCCAATCAATTAGAAGATAGAGTTGAAAAGAGAAACCTTGTTTTTAAAGCTAATATTGATAGGAAAATTGAGTTAGATAATATTTATATGAATTATTCCATGTTATTATAAAATTAATTGGAATTGAATACCTCATTTCCCTCTCACATTTCATCCCCACCACCTTAAAAAGATACTTTTAATCATAACATTCTAAGCTGGAATAAGATAGTGAAGTCATGGGTAAAGAAAGAGGATAAAAGTCTTGATAAAGAGTGTGAAGTTGAGAAGGAGATTGATCCTATACAATCCAATCCCACCCTTCCTCAATAAAATAATTCTAATCCTAACATCCTAATCTGGAGTAAGATAGTGGAATCATGGGGAAAGAAAGAAGATAGAAGCATTGTTAAGGAGTGTGAAGTTGAGAATGAAGTTGATCCTTTACAAGTCCCTCCCACCCTTCCTTAAGAAGCTTCTTGTATTCCATGTCAACCCTCATGCATTACTTGTCCTCATGAATACTCCTATGAGCTTCAATAAATACTTTTCCAAGAGAACATATCCGAGCAAATTGAAGAGTTAGAGTCAAGAATGAAGTTGCTAAGTCAAGATGTGAAGGAAGGTTTAGACCCAAAATAAGATCATATACCTAAACACACCCCATATAACCTCCATTAATATAGTTATCAATCTAAATTATATGTGAATGGAGTGATTTTAAATTTTAAAGAATAAAACAAATTTGTTTTGCCCCAAGTTTTGCCTCCCCTTCTTCAAGAGCTTTCAAAATAATCCCCTACATTCCATTCCCAATATGATTTTGAGTTCTATGTGACCCATCCACCAACTAGTTCATCTTGTCCTCACCCTATCACCCTTTTCCTTGATGGACCTATGATATGGTAACCTAAATAGGATTATTTTTTTGACAAAAAATCATAACTCTTTCTTGAAGAAAGTTTAGTTCCTTGGCAGCCTCATTAGACTAAGTCGCATGACTTCAAGATGCCTAGTCTTGGCATCACCAAGAAGAAGGAGATGGAAGATCTTGTAGCCTTGAGAGAAAAATTCCTCTTGTATAGATTTAAATTAAACTTTATAGACCTTAATAGGTTATAAATTATAAATAATATGTAGTCTCTTGTGTTGAATCTTCAGTTTGGGTGGATGAGAAAGAATGTCTTCTTTTTACTAAAGAGGAAGAAATGATCATTAGCTCTTCCATCACTTTGTAAGATACCATAGATGGGAAAGGAAAAGCTCCTAATCATACTTTGGATTATTTATTTGTATTCATTTTATAAGGATATACTCCTCTTTAAGGAAACTATAAGCTAATCACAAATGGAGAAGGCAGCCTTGTCACTCAAGTAAGTATGCAAAGGAAAAGCAACCTTTCAAATATGTCTTTTCAATAAGCATATACATTTCATGATGAAATGTTTGAAGTCATCAAGATGGTATATCATCCTCTCAACCAATTGGTAGAAACACATCATCTCTTAAATGATGGAACAAACTCCTATTGGCCTCAATCTTCTAAAGAACATAAAACTACTCCTCTTGAAGCCATGTCTACTAAGGAGATACAAATTGACCATGAAATGAAGAGTGGGAAATAGTATGAAGTATGTGAACATGTTCAAGAGGAATATATCTACATTATATACCTATTTTAAGATTATCTACTTGAGATCAGGTTAAGTTAAGTGTAAATAAATAGGTATAATCTACAAAGCATCCAATTCAAGGAGAAATATGCTTGTCACTATGATCCATCTCATCAAGAGGATGATTCACAAAACTTTCCTTTTGATCCTATAAAGTAGTTATTATTAGTTTATAATTATGCATAATATGTTATTTTCTAATTTCCCTAAGTGCCTTGAGTGCATGTGTGTGTGTGTGTCTTGTGTGTTTATTTGTTAGCTTTTGTGTGTGTTCTTGTTTTGTTTGGTTGAGGTAGTCAACTGGTCTTATCTTGATCAAATCCTTGTGGTCAATGGTCAAAGTCCTTTTGTTATGTATTAGACTTAAAATGACTTCCTAATCCCAATGGACTAATAAGGCTACTAGTCTTGTTAGTATAGCAAGCATACTACCCCTATGAGTCACTAATTTGTTGACCAAATTTTATCTTTTAGGTCAAATTGGGGCACCCCTAGGTAAAAAATTTACTTTTAGGTGTTTTATAGGTATAATATATATGTAAAAAGGTGTTTAATAGGTTAATTTATGTCATTTAATGTTATACTAGCCTTGGTCCTTGGTTATTTTAGTCATTTTGGGTCATTTTGAGGTCAAAAAAGGTGCATTTAATGACTTGTATGGATTTATTTAGAAGTGTGAAGATTATAAAAGATGATGTCACATCCTATGTGTCCCAAGATGTCTTAATCAACTAACATAAATGAAATGTGGTAGGTTATTCAAAAGAAAGGGTAGTTTTCTTGAGAAAAAAGGTGAGTTTAACACTTATATGGCTAATGGGGAAGTGTGCCATGTGGGATAAGATCATGGTATGTCTCCTCAGCTTCCCCAAGCTCAAATCCACATTTTAAGTGATTTTTAAGGGCCATTTTTGCCCAAAACCATTACACTCCTTTTTCACCCTTTTTGGCAAGCAAAAGTAGTATTCAAGTTTGTACTTGGTACAGTCAGCATGAGAGGTTTCAAGAAAAACTATCTTAGGGGTATATTCTAAACTAAGTTATCTTCCATTATATGTTTTTTTCTAGAGTAATGGTGGCTTGAGCTTGATGAACCATTCCTAAGAAGTTGACCTTTCAAATCTGTGTACCCTATAGGTTTTGCCTTGGTTTGAGAATTTTCATATGAACTAATTGCTAATGTTGATTCCAAATGATGTTATATTCCTTATATAATGTTCCCCATGCTTTATTTCACATTTAAAGTTGATTTGATGATCAAATCATCTCAGGTTTGTAGATTGGTCTCATATGGGATGATAGATAGGTTTCCACCATTTTATATATTTTCATGATTTTTCATGGCTTCAAGGGGATGTGTTAGTGTCATTTATATATTTTAAAGGTTATATTAACCCCCCTTCACCTTTCATCCTCTTTCTCCAATTAATGTTTCATGGTTTACAGTCATACACACAGTCTACCATGATAGTGTTCACCTATAGGTGCTTGTAAGGAAGAATCAAGTTGGAATAAAGGTTTTGAAATGGTTTTTAAATTCTTAATGATGGTAATCACCCATGTGGGAAATTGGAGAAAATTCTATGTTTTTTCATGAGTCAAAATGCAACATTCACTACTTATAATTCAGTTTGCCGCCTCCATACCACTCAAAGTGTAGGTATAGGTTGTCCTCATGAAGAATATCATTGTTAAGAGAGATGTCTGAGCTGATCAAGGTATTGATAATGAGTAAATTCTATTTGGAACCTTTGGAGAAGGTACAAACATCATTAAATCTCATAATTATGCATACTATTTGAGGGTTCTTTACTGCCTACACTTTAAAATACTCACCTACCTGTAGGTGCTAATAGAGAGATAAAAAATCATCATGGAGCATTGAATCAAGTTTGAAACTCCTTTTTGGGATCCTAGTAAGCTTAAATACCATGAAACCCTCATTTGAAATACTAGATGGTTAAATAAAGTTAAGAATCACATTTCAAGATGTGATGACTGAATACAGGGACACTTTCCCCAAAAATATAAAATAGAGGTTAGGGGCAATTTTATGAATAACATATGACATGGTTGAAATGATATTTAAGGCATCTAAATAAGAAAACCTTGTATCTTTCACATGGGATAAGAATTACGCCAAGGATGAAGTCAATAATATTGGTGGAGGGTGATGGTTTGAGGGCTCAAAGTTTCTTGGAAATACACTCCCTCCCATGGATTTTCATGATCAAATGATGCCAATTTTGAGAACAAGTGTGCAGGTTGCTTGAAATAGGAATTTTTTGGACTATAGATAATAATGGCTCATTCATAGATTATTATAGATGACTAGGCCTACAAAAATTCATGTAGAGGCATGCCTAAGACCCTGACTCTTCTTTCCAATCATTAGACCTATCCCTAATCAGTTTTGGGACATTTAAATAAGTCTAATCATGAAGGCAATTTTTTTGAGCCAATTAAGGGAATATCACACCACTTTTCAAAACTTTGATGAGTTTTAAGGACACTTCGGCTTCCTTACCTTTCATGGTTCATCCCATATCCTCTTCTCATGCATAAGTAAATGATTTTCTTAGCTTGAAAAGTGTCTTTGTGACCCTTGGACTTCTCTCTTCTTCTCTCTCTCTCAAGTTATATAAGAACTATACATTTTGGCTATTGTAACATATGATCCACCTGAGTATGGTGAATCCCTACTCATGTGTATACCATTTGATAAATAATAATACTTATGTTTACCTCTTCATGAGTTTTCATAAGTGTGTTTTACTTTAATGATAAATCTTACTTAGTGAATACTATGGAGTCCTTAGCATGTTGTCTCATTATTTCACCCAATTTGTAGTTGGAAAGCTTCTTCTTGTAAGGCATGTAAAGTGTTCTAGGAAATTTCAAGGATTGAGTGAGTTAGTCTTTTCATTAGTGCCATTAAAGTCATCTTTTCTAGTCCTCCTAGCTTTTCACATTCATCCATAACCTCATAATGTAACATTGATGTGAGAAGATGAAGATTGGAGAAGTGTATGTTTAGTTTGTCCCTTTATTTCATGTGTAACATGCATCTGGTTGGAAGTCATCATCTTATTTGGTGTATCACCTCCCTTATAATAGTTTGCTTTAAGTTATCTCTCTCCCTTCCCCCCCCCCCCCAAAATTTTAGGTGTAGTTACAATCCAAAGTGGTACATCAAGGGAGCTAGCCCTATCTAGAGATTCACCACATCCTTAGGCTACCCACAAGCCTAGAGGTGTTTCCATTTTTCTACTTGGATGAGGAGAGCTTAGGCATTTCTTCAAAGGGTGAAAATCCAAGTGAAAACATATATCTCAACACATTATATAGGATCCATAATGGTTTAAACCAGTCACATGTTACATGTTATGACATATTCAATAAAATACATAGTAATATATGGGGGAAATCACATATAGATGCACTTAAAATTAGATCAAAGACATAATACATAGATACAAATAATGCAAGTTTAGATTCTATATTAGAGTACAAGTTTTTTAAAAGGTTCAAAATAATTCAAAAATCAAGCTTATGATATATGTTAACACATTAGTATGTATTCTAAATGTACATGACATGCATATGCACTCACTTTTCAAATACTCAAGGCACATAATTATACACACTTGACTACATATGCATGGGCATGTGCAAAACAATTACAAGAGTAAAGTTATAGGTTTTAAATACATTCATAATTGACCATATAGATGCATAACACTCTATATCATTGGCACATATTCATAAGGGGCATTATACTCATTCATGCTCAATATTTTCAAATATGAAAAAAGATGAAATTGAAAGTTTCAAAGTTCAAAAGGTGCAAAAATTCAAAGTTTCAAAGAGGAAAATATCTAAATTCAAAGGAAAAATATTCATTTCAAATAAAACTATATGAGAAATGAGATCATGAAGGGGACATGAGTATCCTTCATTCTCTTTTGATCATAAAAAATATAGTCTGGATCCATCTATAGTGGTGTGATTTGAATCTATGTGGGTGATGTACGTTCAAGTCTAGTGACAATCAACAGCCTTGACATCACTTCTAGTAAACCTATCATGGTTCCACATTTTTGTGGAATTAATACATGGAGCATTTTTGCTTGATTCTTGAGAGTCAAAATAATGCATCTTTACAACTCATTATCTTGATTAGTTATATGTAAAATTTGAGACTTGATCACTCTCAAATCTATAAACAATTCAACATAGGAAACTACACTCTCCAAATGATTTATCAATGGATCATGTATTTTCAAATCTCTTATCAATTCAATATGGTCATGAGTATATTGACACCCAAAAGAATATTTCCCTTCCCTTTACCGCTTAAGAAATTGTTAGTTTCTCTTCCTAGAAAATGAACAAGACTGAAAGCATCCTTTATCCATTGGCACAACATGAGCATTCTCCATAAGTAGCATAATATAGCACACATATAGGTGTACTCTATCCTTACTCTTTACATTTTCAACTTAATATTCAAAGATTTTAGATTTCATATATGGACATTAACTAATCCATGTGTTATTATAGATTCTATCATACTAAAATTAGCATAATCAACATCTTTAGTCAAAAAGACAAAGTATGTCATATGCATTCAAGTTTGAGTTCTTTCATTTACTCTAGCAATTACATTACTAGAATAAAAGGGTGGAAATGTAGACACCCAAATTTGGTACAAGGTCATCCCTTATGTCATTTATTACAACTTTGTACACACAAACTATTGACAATGAATAAGGAATCTATCAGTGCATTTTACTTGAATATTTATTTATTGTGATTTATGAGCTCACCTACTAGTCATTTATCTTACCATTTTATCATGGGGATCCCCAATTTTGGCCATTTGTCCTTATAAATAATTTTATGGTAAATGGACAAGACGGACTTGCAACCCTATCCTTATAGCAGGGACTTGTCCAAGCATAACTTTTAGAACTTATTTTTAGTCATGTTTCATTTTATTCTTATTTTCCTTTGTCAGGTCTTATCTTAGGTCAGATTTGATATGGCAATGGGTACCAAATTCAAAATTAAAATATTAATAAATACAAAGCTTCTCTAAGAAATTAAGGATAATTCTCTCACTATCAAAAGTTATTTGAAATTTTTCATGTTCAATCTATAAATATGTTAAATCTATATTCAAGGTTGAATCTTCAAATGTATACGTGTGCCAAGGGTAAAATAGGAGAAAGAGCATTTAGACTTATATTCACCATTCCCCACACACGCATAAGTAAGAATATTAGAAATGTAGTATAGTGCTTGGTCTTTCAATGAGGATTGACCAAGGTTAGTCTAACTCAATCCTTTTCACCTAATTCCCCCCCATTTGATTCCATTTTTTTATGTGTAGTCCATGACCCTAATTAATGTATGTACATGTGGTGAAATAATTAGTTATGTATTACATTTAAATAGGACAAGTCTATGGTCAATATACTTAGAAACACCCCACCATTTTCCACCTATAGTATACTTGTCTAGATATATCTTTTGTTTCTACCTCTGGTCTATAATTTGTAGATTCCTGCTTTCTCTATCCTTTCTTGTCACTAGCCTCTCACAACTAATTATGATAAGTTTGTAGTTAACAAACTAGAATAAATTATGTTGTCATTCATTTACTATAGACCTATCCAAATATATCTTTTGCTTCTACCTATGATATGTCATTTTAGATTCTTTTTTTCTTTGTCCTTTCCTATCAATAGCCTATCATAATCACCTACGACAAGTCTGCAATCAATGGACTGGAATGCACTGCATCATCATCCACTTAAAATGAACCTATCCATATTATGTTTTTGATTATGTATCTAATATTGATCCTACATAGTCACCTCTTATTCTAATTTCTATAGTCAAATAATCAATACAATCAATGGGTATCTATATGTAATCTAAGTATATATCTTCTTAGTACTTTCCCAAAATAACAACTTTCCATATTTAGCAATTTATCAAAATCAAAATAGTTGAATATTATATATCTTTAGAATTATAATTTTTTCCAATTTTACATATATAATTACATAAATATTTATAGTTTTTAATCAAAAAAAAGGAAAATAAGGAAAATCTAGACGCGACGGATAGTTGACCCACCATGGTTACCTGATTTACAAGCTAGACAATTAAATGAAGACAACTATTGTTTAATCAATCTAGGATTTAGGGTCATCATGGAGATATGTGTAGTACCTTTAGATGATATTTTAATGGATATGTTCTTAGGCTACTGGTATAAATACACTAACACCTTCATATGGGTGGTGTATGTGGACACATTATATGTGGATATTACATTTGAAGATGTATATGTGATTTTGGGGTTACCACTAGAAGGTACACATGTTATGAGACACATTAAAGACTATGGAGAAGAGGTAAGAGTTATCCCATTTGGACATAGGTTTGGATAGATATTTCCATTGGCTAATTTTACTAAAAAAATTGATATATACCTTATTGGTTCCAAATAGTCATAAGGTGATACTATGGGTGATGAATAGGTGAGTCTTATGTCATAAATTTGATAGGGTTGTTTCGATGTTTGTGATAGACATGTGTCATGTCACTTTAGATTATGGAATAATATATAGTATAGATGTGAGTATTTGGGTATAGATTATGCATAATTTTTATATTATTTTAACTAGGCAATATGTAAAGTTTGAGCCAGTGATTTTATTTACTTTCTAGATATATGAGTAGTTTCCTATGTATTGGTCAATAGTCCTCCCACACCAAACTCCATTCACTTGCCTTGAGTGAGGTGATGGGCCTAGAATCATTCTAAGAGTTGTGTGACAAGGTATCTAAGATTGGATACCGTACATAAGATATTTTTTACTTGGATACCGTATAGAGGGACCATAAACACTTGGCCAACATGACCATTTATAGTGTGAGCTTGAGGATTGATTGAGGTGAGTGGGAATTACATATTTTGAATGGATCCACACTCATGTCTTATGTTTTTAGGATATTTTTTCTAACTGCATCTAGTGGTTCCACCAGTCTTACCCTATATAGGGTGAGACATGCTAGGGAGCCTCGAAGGGTGATATGTCAAATGCATGCACTACAAGCTTCTGTATTTAGAATATGATGTGCCCCTAAGTCTTGAAGGAGGAGACAACATAATCAATTAGATATTATTTTTAGGGGAGAGGGATCAATTATTAAAGTTTAAGATGTCTTAGAGGTACCTTGATTTGTCGTAACATAGGTAAGATAGACAAAGCATAATCTTAAACATGGAAAATGCAAAATTGTTAGAGGAGATCATGGTGATTATTCTTGCTACTATAAAGATGGAGGTAAGAAGTTTATTTTGGGTAAATAAAATATAGGATGAGTAAAATTACCATGATGACCTCTTTAGTCAAGGGGATATGGATACCATATACCTAAAAAGTGCACATCTAGGTATAAACTATGGTTTTAATTTTTATCACTATAGTTTCTAGATTTATAGATAGTCATTTTAGATGATAATGATTGATTTTATTTAGATTTTGATATATATTATGATATTATGTTTGATTTATTTTATTTTTTCTTAAACATATCTGATGTGATGAGGTGTAAATCTAGGATTGAGGCAACTCATCCTAAGATACTATATTTTTGCTTTTATAACATGATATGGCAATATTGCTTGATCTAGTATAACCATCTACTACATAGCATGTTGGACTATTTATGCTAGTGGGAGAGACTACACAAATTATATGGTAGTTGGGGTAGGATCTTGATCCTTCCACATTTCCTAAAAGAGGAGATACAACAACATGCTAAGATATATCTATAGAGTAGACATTGCATATGACCAGTGCAATAGTAGGCATAGAGAAAGAATAAATTATGAGAGCCCAAGTATCAAATTTAGAGAGGTATTTGGTTATTATAAATGGAGAGGATTGAGGATTATGATCTAGGACTAATACCTTGGTATGATTTTTTAGAGAGGCTAGGTCATAGCATAATGTTTTCCCTTATCTCCTTAGGAATCAAATTTGTCAGTAGCCAATGTGATGAGAAAAATCAAACATCAAAATTAGATGAAGTAGTAGGTGCTCACCTATAACCCAACATACAAGCCAAGGGGAATCCATTCAACTTATTGATGATACTACTTCACTACCTTTTAAATTAGAGGCATGTATTTGTAAAGGTATTAGCATTGTATGTGTAGTACTAAGATATGTGTATAAGGAAACACACTTGTATAAATTAAATGACACAAAAGTAAATTTTAAGAAAAATTTTAGCATGAAATAAAATTATAATTATCTTGGAATCTTCCCACACTTATTGAAATGAAATTTTAGAATTAAAGATGCTTATGCAAAAATCAAAACATGAAAGGAAAGGACATACACTGTAATTATGTTGTTAAAGGTAAAAGATACACACACAATGTAAAATAAAAATAAATTAATGGATAGAATTTTCACTAAAATTCCCTATAAGTTTGTCCTACCTCAGTTAGACTTGCATTTCAATCCCTTCCTCTGCTACAACTGATTTACTTCAAACCACCTTTATTTCATGAACAAACCCATGGCAATGAAAATATTACTACATCATAATGACAAAAATAACATAACAATGATTTAGATCTCTAGTTTTCTATTTTCTATTCCTTTCTATATCCATTTTGCATCATGTTACTTCTCTCTTAAATAGACAATGTAGGACTTTATTTGGATGTTTTATATAGTTATGGTTACACCTAAAAGTCTAAACTAACATATAGAAATAGTAAAAAATAGGAAGTGTGAGAAAATAAAATATTCATTGTTTCAACTAATTAGGAGGGGAAATCTAGTGGAAAAGGAATAAGGATGAGACAATCTAAAGTTAACTCTTCTCTTTCCTTCAAAAAATGAACCATCACACTCCTCAAATAGTGGGATAAATTAGATCCAAATTGAAAACTAGTAGTCATATTTCCAAAAGAGTATATATAGTTGTTACTATGGGTGACTCAAATTATCTTTTCATTATTATGGGTAAGTTTCCTAGATGGTACAGGATCCTATTTACTCAAATTTGTCTTAAGATCTGCATTTATAGAATTAGTGAAAAATAAAAAAATAGAAATAATGATAAATGATCTTACTTGTTTCATAAATGAAATTTTCTAACACAAAACATAAAAAGTATATGCAACATATTCATTGAGTTTTATTATGGAAAAAAGGACTAAAATGGAAACATTAATATACAAAATGATTAGCTCTAAAAGGTCAAAAATCAAAGTTTAAATGGTAAATTTGGGTTAATTCTTGGGCTTATCACATCCCCCAAATTAAATGTCTACTTATCCTTAATAAACTAAAATTTCATCATGTTTTGGGCACATAGTTCTCAAAATTCAAATGGTATAGATGAGCCTTCACCCTTTCTCATTTAAAACCCTTTATTTCTTTCTATTTTTTCACATCTCTTGGTTTATGTAACTACATATATTTTGTATTTCATTGTTTGATCAGGGATAGGAAACTAGAAAGGAGGAGGGTGAAACGTTATGGCCAACTAATTAAGTCTTTGCATCCTTGTTGTATCAATGTATTTGGTGACCCTATGAATTATTTCATTAAAATTATACCTTGATAAGGGTTATTTCCTCTATAATTCAAGAATGAGTTAATTCTACCTTAGTATGTAAGAGGTGAAAGCTACCCTGCCAATATATTCCAAAAGTGTAAAGTATTTATTTTGGGCCTATATCAATTTCATGGTAAAATATATGGCCACATCCCTATTTGACATAAATATTACACACTCACTATCTTTTTAGGTCTATTGGCTTCTCATGTTATCATCAATCTAGTACTCTGCTCTTTTTCACAATATGTTACCATCTACTTATCCCTCTTTTCTTAATTGGAAAGTTATGATGAAAAATATTTAAGCAATATATCTCCTAGATAAATATTTGGGTTCCATTCAAGATCAAAAGTGATAACATGATCATGCAAATAAAATTCACAAAATTAGTTTTGTATCTTATGGGTACTTTCATTTTAAATATCAAATAAAGGTGAGGGTCACTTACTTTTCTAGGAGGATCATAAAATAGCTGCATAATACGGAATTTTAACCATTTTTGCCTCAAATATATATCATATATGCTTTTAGGTGGCCTAAAATAAATCATATACACAATCAACTATCTTAATTCTTCCACTTTTGTCTTTAGTTTAGTGATCTTCTCATATTTATTTAGTAGTTTTTCCTTTGCTTCTTTTAAAATTTTATTCATCACCTCATTTTCTTCCATCATCCTTGTGATGAATGTACCATTGGTCCTATAAATATTGTATCTTCACATCTCTCCTCATAAATAACTCTTCTTGATTGAGTTCACCACTCTGAGTGGAAATAAATTGAGTGAAAATAATCTCAAGGGATCTCTCAAGACCTAAGTTGATGATCTCCATGGTTATAGTTTTCTTTGATTATGTTTCTTTAGCTATATGAATACCAATTTCTAAAAATAATTTCCTGATCATAGAGCCAAACGCTCTCATGTCAATATCAAAAAATGTCTGAGCAAATTCTTCATTTTTTATAGAAATTATTGGATTTTGTTGTGTTACTATAGGAACTTGTTCTGCTATAGGTGGCATAACTACTATGGGTTCTTGAATATTTCTAGCTTCTTCTTTTTTATCCTTTCCAACACATCCAATCTATTTTAATTATTTTATAATGTCATTATTATTTCCCCAAAAAACTCTTTTTTTTTGGGCAACCAACATGTTTTAATTTTCTTCTTCTTCCTCATTCAACAAAATAAGGGGTTTTAAGTATTTCTCTGTGTCCCTTTCCTCTTAAATAACTTGTTCTTCTCATATATCTCCTCTCTTTCATCTATTGGTTCTTCAAGCATAAGGACCCAATGTTCCATTTCCTAAAAATCCTATAATCCTAAGCTAAATGAGGTGGAACCCTCTTCTTATCCACTTCTAGTGGTTTGGATGCCCATAATTTTAGTCTCCTTTATTTATTTATATGATTATCCACTCTCAATGTGTAGAACTATAGGGGCCATGGGGGAATTTTGTCTTTCTATCCTACATCTAATTCATTTGGACTATCTCCTAAAGGCACTATATGGAGGAAATTTATACCTCTTTTTAAGTATTGAGGATGAAAGTATATCTTCTACTTTCCTCTCGAGGACTACCTCCACTTCCTTCTCTTATAATTCCATGGATGAAGGGTCCAACCTTAGTCTTATTATTTACCTTCTCTTGATAGACTCTACATCTATAAAGTTCTCCCTTAGTTCTTCTAGTGTCAACTATCTCATTCCTAAGAAGTCCTCCCATGACAAGTTAGGTCTTTGATCCCTCAGACATTTTGGATCAATGATATGGATCAATCAATGGTGAGACAAATCCCTTCATCTTCCTATGTGATACTCCACTTCCATTTTTCTAGAGTATTGAGCAAGAAATTGGGTATATTAACATACTTGTTATGTCATAGGTGACTAAGAAGTTTGAATTAGACTATATATAACATGGAATACCTACCATCACAAGTGAGATACTTGATGAAAATAGCAACCTCAACCCATAGTAGAGGTATTGATGATCAAAGTGCCCCCTGGATAGAATAATCTAGTTCACTAGTAATATGAAATTTGATCCTCACTATTGCAGGGTTTAGCCTTTACTTCCATATTTCTTTTGTCATGAGGAGGTTAGTTACTTCTTCTAGTAACTCTTATGTAATGACAATGCACATCCCTTTAATAATTGACACATTATTAGCAAATGTATTTACAAACTACTTTGTTATTTATTTATCAAGCCCCTCCACTTTCTATAAATATTTAATCCACCTTGCATTTATGAATATTTTGATTAAATATGGCCTTCTCAATAACATTATATGGTCTATCAGTTCCCTTCATAACACATCTCCACCCATATTCATTTTGTCTTTGTTAACCTATAGAAAAGAAGGAATTTTTAGGTCACAAACTTTGTCAAATGAGAAGGTTGGTAATTTGAAGGACAAACAATGATTATGTTTACCAATGGGATATTTTTCATCACTTAGTTTCTATCATTATATCCTCTCCAAAAATTTATTCTCATACACCTATAACATTAATCACAAATCACTTATCCAATAAACTATCAAATCACTTGTCCTCAAGTGACCTTTGAAAATGATAAACTTATGTGTGGGCAAGATCGTAGCATGAAATGGAATAATTATGAAAAGTTATGATTTGATGTGTATAGTGCAATGGATATATGATGGGACCTTTTTCCAAAAATTGGTAGGGCATTCTTACAAATGAGGAATTGGATTTTAGATAGCACAAATGAGCATAATTATATTTATTAGTGTTAGCATTAAAACATGATTACCTTACCAAAAAATCATTATCCTATTACAAATTGATTTACCAATCAAATCAAACTTTTCCAAGTTGATCTGCTAGTTATGTGTTGAATCTTGGTCAGTATCTATAACTTTTGAATAATCATGGAGCATGGTATGAGAATATAAAAAGACATATTATGATAGAATAATCTTCTCTAAGATCAAAAACCAAGTGTTAGGAATTAAATGAATTCAAGCCAAATTTAATCCACATAAAATCAAAATTTAAATGTGTAAAATCATATTTAATTATGCACTATTTCATCATGGAATCAATTCCTCAAATCACAATAATTGAAAGCATTAATGAAGAAAATTAAAATAGTAATAAATACCATAACATAGATATATAGTAGTTCACCCAATGTGAGATACATCCACCAAGAAATTTCTCAATAAAATTAATGACAAAGAACCTCTTATAGAGATTAAAAAACTCCTCCAAAATTCACACAAGAATTCTCTGAATTGCTGATCCAAATCTGAAATATGTCAATAATTATGCACACATGCTCTGCCACACCTATACCTATATAATCACATACCATGAGCTATTATACCACACCCTGTAAATAAATACATCACTCTCCAAAGTAACACAACACCTATATATATATATATATATATATATACAAAATGAGGAGAAAACCCACCAAATAAAGAGAATTATGCAATGTTTATCCAAGATAATAATTATCCTCAAGAAGACACCCATCCTCTACCAAGTCATGCTTATCCAAAATCCCACATAAGGAGGAACTCACCATCCTCATCTCGCCACAAAAGGATCTCACAACTTTCAAGGAGATGACAACTAACTCCATAAAAAATGAAAGTCAATCCCACATCCACAAAACATGGAAGTCAACGTGGAAAATAGATATCTAACAACTCACTCCACAAAATAAGGAAGACATAGAAATAAGAAATATCTAAGAATATTAAACTCACATGGAAGCAAGGTTCCATAAAAGGTGGAGAGTAGAAAAATGTGCTCCCCACATTTGTGGATCTCTCTAAGCCCCAAAAATATACCACTATGGTCATGTGATAGCCCCAAAGGGCTCCACACTCAACAATCTCCCACTTGGAGACCATTTCTCTTGAATAAAATCTATCACTACTCCATGACCACTAATGCCAACCAAATCTAAACATAGTCTAAATTTTTCTAGTGTGATCACCTTGGTCATCATATCCAAAGTATTTTGGCTAGTATGAATCTTCTCCAACTTCACTAAGTTCTCCTCCAAAGTTGTCTTGATGAAGTGATAATGTAACTGAATGTGTTTTGTCCTCAAGTGAAAAGTGAAGTTCTTTGCCAAATGAGTAGCACTATGAAGATCACTATGTAGTCTCCTAACTTATTTGTCATTACCCAACTCTTGAAACAACTAATATAACCAAATCATCTCCTTGCTAGCCTCTATGGTAGCAACATACTTTACCCCTATGGTTGACAAAGCCAACACCATTTATATCCTAAAAATCCAACTAACTGATGTATCTTCAACAGTAAATATATAACCTATAGTATTCCTCCTTCTATAAATATCCCCTACTATATCTGATTCCACATAACCACACAAAGTGTTTTTTATTCTACCATAACATAATGCAACATTAATGGTTCCTCTTAAATACTGAAGAATCCATTTCACTGCTAGCCAATGTTCATAACTAATATCACTCATATACCTGCTCATAACTCCCACTACTTGGGCATTATCCATCCTAGTAAAAACCATGGCATACATCAAGCTACCAACTGTCGATGAGTAAGGTACCTTGGACATCTTAAGCTTTTCAACCTTTGTCTTGGGACACTACTCCCTTGATAATATAAAGTGGCCTACCAAAGGAGTACCAACAAATTTATCATTCAACATGCTAAACCTTTCCAATATTTTCTTCACATACTCTGATTGGAATAAAATAAAGTTCCTCTCGTTTCTATCATGAGTAATCTTCATACCGAGGATTTGTTTTGCTACACCTAAATCCTTCATATAAAATGAGTCACTAAGTTATTTCTTGAGTATATGAATATGTTGTATGTTCTTTCTTGCAACTAACATGTTATCCACATACAAGCATAATATAATAAAATAACCATCATCAAAATGTTTGATGTACATGTAATGGTTAGAATTACACATTTGATAACCTTGTTCCAACATAAAACAATCAAATTTATTATACCATTATCACAAAGCTTTTTTCAAGTCAGACAAGCTCTTCTTTAGTCTGCACACATAAATATCCTTCCCTTTGACCTCATATCCAAGTGGTTGCTCCAAATACAACTCTTCATCCAAATCACCATGAAAAAAAGTAGTTTTGACAACTAACTATTCTAAGTGCAAATCCTTAATTGCAACTAAACCAATAAGATTCCTAATAAAAGTCATTTTTATGATAGAAGAAAAAATCTCATCCAAATCAATACCTGATTTTTGTGTAAACCCTTTGACCACCATCCTGGCCTTATACGTTTTTCTCCCTTCATCCTCTTCTTTTATTCTAAATAACCACTTCCATGGTAATTCACTTTTTCCCTTAGGTAGCCTTATCAAATCCCACATCTGGTTCTCCATGAGAGATCTATGTTCCTCATCCATGGCATACTCCCACGTCTTCCTGGCATCACCTTGTATTGCTTCCTCATAACACTTTGGTTCTCCATAATTAGTGAGTAATAAATAATTCAAAGAAGGAGAAAAATGTTCAAGTGATCTTCTTACCCTAGAATACCTTACCATAGGATTTTGGGGTCCTTGTGTAGAAGGTTCCTAAACTAAATCATTGGATACTTTTCCTTCCACAATGTCATCCAATATTATGTACTCTTTTTATTCATGTTTCTACAATTGATTCTTATACATGACTTTTTCATTAAATATTACATCTCTAGACTAAAATATTTTCTTATCTTTAATGATCCATAAATGGAAACCAAAGTCATCCTCACCATAACCAACAAATGTGCATTTTTTTTATTTTGCCTCCAACTTGGTCCTATGCTCTTTCTTAATAAGAACAAAAACCTCACATCCAAAGACTCTAAGAAAAGAATAATCAACATTCTTACTAGACCAATATTGTTCAATAATGCCTTCATCCAAAGGCATAGAAGTTCCTCTATTAATCAAATAAACTATCATGCTAACTTCTTATGTCTAAAACTATAAAGGTAACCCTACATGTAACCTCATGCTTCTAATACGTTCCATTATTTTTTTATTCATCATTTTAGATACCCCATTCTACTATGGAGTTCCTAGAACCATACTTTGCCTATAGATTCCATTATTACAACAATAATCAAATAAATCATTACTACAATATTCACCTCCATTATCTGATCTGAGACATTTCAACTTGAGACTTATTTCATTCTCAACCAAGGATTTTCAATTCTTAAAAGTGTCAAATACATTAAATTTATTTTTAATGTAATAAACCTAAACTTTCTTAGTTACATCATCAATAAAAGTGGCATAATAATTGGAACCACCAATAGAAGATACTTAAGTTGGTCCCCATACATCTAAATGTACCAACTCTAACTTATGTTCTTTATTTGTGGGTCCAAATTTGATGAAATTTAACCTACTTCTGTTTCCCATATACATAATTCTCACAGAAGTCTAAATAAATATATTTTAATCTAGGCAACTTTTCTTTTAATATCTCCATTCCCTTATGGCTATATGATCGAGATTGTAGTGCCACATAGTTGCATTTCCATATACAATAGTTAAATCACAAGAATCAACACTACTAGTCAAATATAAAGTACCAACTTTTTTACCTCTTGCAACCATAAGAGCTCCTTTGATAACTTTCCAATAATCTACAGTAAACATTACCAAATAGCTCTCACTACATAATTGCCCCACTAAAACCAAATTTCATCTCAACATAGGCACATGTCTAACATCCTTAAGCAGCCATGTATTCCCATTTTGCATTTTCACCTAAACACAACCTTTACCTATTATCTCACATGGTTCATCATCATCAAGATAAACATTTCCCAAATTTTCTTGAACATAATCAGTAAAATAATGCCTAGATGGAGTGGCATGAAAATAAGCATATGAATCTAATACCTAAGACTCAGAAAAATTATCCATAAAAAGAATTAAGGTATCCTGACATGATTTACTTGATGTCACAATTACCTCATTTGTTTCCTCCTTGTTGGCATTCTTATCCTAAAGTGACCAACAATCCTTCTTTAAGTGCCCACTCTTCCCATAATGTCAGCATATCATCTTGGGTCTAGATCTATATTTAGATCTACCCTTTGACTTTCTATAGTTTCCTTTACTCTTATCCTTTTGCCTCCCTCTAGTTACAAAAGACAAAGCATTTCCTAAATATGATTCACCAATGCTCTTCCTTTGCATTTCCTTGCTAAGAATCACACCTAAAACATCCTCAAAATTTAAGCTTCCCTTGGTAGGGACTACATTACTCATAGCCATAACCAAGCTATCCCAACTATTAGGCAAAGAATACAAAATCAGCAAAGCTCTAACTTCATCATCAAATTTAATTCCAACAAAAGTGAGCATACTTACAACCATATTAAAATAATTTAGATGACTATCAATAGAACCATTCTCAAACATTTTCATATTAAATAATCTTTTCATAAGAAATATTTAATTTGAGGTGAAGGGTTTCTCATACAACTTTCCAAGTTCATCCATCAGATATTTTGTAGATTTCTCAATTGAAATGTTAAATGCAACAAAATATGCAATGCATAATCAGATGGCTCCCAATGCCTTTTTATCAAGCAATGTCTAGTCTGCATCACTCATAGCTATAAGTTGTCCTCCTTTCCCCTCTAAAGGGAGTTGAAGCTCCTTTTGGTACAAGTAATCTTCCATTTGCATTTTCCACAAACCAAAATTTTTGCCATCAAATTTCTCAACTCTGAATCTGATCTTTTCTCCTAGCTCCCACTCAAGCTAATAACCCTTCTTGTGATTTACCACTTCAGCAAAAAACACCACCAAAGCTCTGATACCAGTTCTTAAGAATTAAATGAATTCAAACTAGATTTAATCCACATAAAATCAGAATTTAAATGTGTAAAATTAGATTTAATTATACACTATTGCATCATGGAATCAATTCTTCAAATCACAATAATTGAAAGCATTAATGGAGAAAATAAAAATAGAAATAAAGACCATAACATTGATATACCATGGTTCTACCAATGTGAGATACATCCACTAAGAGAGTCCTAAATAAAATTAATGACAAATAACCTCTTATAGAGATTTAAAAACTCCTCCATAATTCACACAAGAATTCTCTAAATTGTTGATCCAAATTTGAAATCTATCAATAATTCTACACACATGTTCTACCATAATTGTACCTATATAATCACATACCACAAGCTACTATACCACACCCTAAAAATAAACACATCACTCTCTAAAGTAACACCACACTTGTATATATACAAAATGAAGATAAAACCCACTAAATAAGGATAATTTTGTAATGCTTATCCAAGAGAAGCATTATCCTCAAGAAGACACCTATCCTCTACCTAGTCATGCTTATCCAAAATCCCACCTAAGGAGGAACTCACCATCCTAATCTCTCTTCCATAAAAGGCTCTCACAACTTTCAAGGAGATGACAACTAACTCCACAAAACATGGAGGTCAACATAGAAAATAGATATCTAATAACTCGCTCCACAAAATAAGGAAGATATAGAAATTTAAAATATCTAAGAATAATCCACTCACATGGAAGCAAGGTTCCATAAAAGGTGGAGAGGGGGGAAATGCACTCCCCACATTTGTGGAGCTCTCTAAGCCCCCAAAATATACCATCATGGTCATGTGATATCCCTAAATGGCTCCACACTCAACACCAAGGGTGGTGATTTCAAAGGTAAATATATTGAAATTCTAGGGGGAATGTTCAAAAAAAATGTATTGTGGGAATGTTTAAAAAAAATGGATTATGGGAATGTTCCAAAAAAATGAATCCCAACTTCTTGTAGCAACCAATTTCTACCATCTTGAGAAAAGCTAATAGATTCCTATGTTAAGTAGTTAACAAGCTTTCATCTTGCAAGAAAAAGGCAATAAGAATTGATACGTGTGTACTAGGAATGATTGATTGGGAAACAACACTAAGCTTGGTGATGATTTCTAAGAATATTATTTCTTCTCCTTAGAATTTTTAATAATACATATAGCTAATTTTCTACAATTTGATAGGGGCCAAGCACCTATTTTTATTTTCATTTGATGACTTGAGCTATATACTCATGGGAGTAGGTAGGTGTTTTATCAAATTTTGGAATTAAGAGAGTTTTAATCCTAATTAGACATACTATTGTGTAAAATTATAATGCTATAGATATGTAATAAATGAATAAACTAATTTAAAACTATCTAAATTTGGAAATATGTTAAAAAGGGAAATACCAAAGAACAACTTAGCTAGATATTAGATGTGCATGAATGTAAATGCAACTATAAAACTAATTATGTGATTGTATGATGATGTTATGAATCAAGAAAAAATATTTACTTGAATCTGGGATAAAGCCATTGGAATTAGACAGGGGTGACCTATGATGGTGTCCTTAGGTCACATTGATGTTTATTTGGGTTTTTTCTCTCTATTAAAGTTTAGACCTATTCACCTTTGTCTATTGACTCTATGTGTGTGATTGAACCCATGTGATTCACTACAAAATTTAATATGTACATTCTTCTCTTAAAACCCTAAATCAATAGGTCATGAGTAAAAATATAATCAATGAGAAAAAGGGGTTAGTGGTTGAAGTTGTGATTAACCTCAACACCCCATGTGTTGAGCATTACCTACATACCAATACTTTGAAGAGGGATCAAACTCCACATAGTTTTCCCATGCTATGGTGATTTGTGTGAAATATTAGTGTAATGGTATATGTTGGTGAAATTTTGGTGTGATTAAGTGATTCAAAAATGACCTTGTGACCTTAGAGGTGTATTCAAACTTAGATCAAGGCAATTAGGGTTGCATGGACTTAGAATTGGGAAGAATAGATGTTTTTCTCTTAATGTGTAGTTAGATATTTTGGTGATTTTAAATCATATGATCCTCTAGTGAATAAATGGCTTGAAAATGTATCTTTATAGTGATCATTTTAGAATTCCTACATATAGAACTTGTTAAATGTGTGAGATGACCTGCTAGGTAAATTTGAAATTGAGAAACTAGTCATTATTTAATTAGAGGATGCAGGTGATGAAATCAGACATCACTAATGAATGGGATTGTCTTAAAATAATGAACTTTTCTAAGGAGCAAAGATAGCAAGGAGGAATCATTCATCCACATAGAAGTGAAGGAATGTCAGTTAAGGACTGTGGAATTAGGAACGATCTAGGTGTGCATAACGAATAATCACAAGTGAATTATTTTAGTAATAAATTTTAATTTATGTGTCTACATTTACCTCCCTTTTATTATATTAATCCAAAATTTTGAAATTATTAGAGTAAAATGAAAAGAGTTATACCTGAACTTACCCACAAAGATCAATCTTGAATGTAAGTCATACATTGAACTGTGCTTCATGCAAACCTAAAATGAAACATGTATAAATTAGTCCTTAATTAAGATTAAAATCTAAAATTAAATAAAATAAAATTTTAGATCAAATAACAAGGAATGGATACACCTAATTATGTATGTGAACTGTTGTGTTTCTAGTGCAAAATGAGTAACTATAGAGGGTAGGACTATTGGATATTTCTTCTTCATTAAAACACTTAGATTAGATTTTACATGCCCTAATCCTCATTTATAAAAGAGTGTTATTAATAAATCAAGGTGTGCTTGACTCCATCATTACATACCCAAGGTTACCTATATGAGTTCTAATAGATTATTCTGGTGAAAAATAAGTGTAAAAAGGTGAATCAACTGCTACAGATAGAATAAGATTAATTTATGGTGTAAATGGGCACAAATTGGTGAAAAAATAATAGAATCTAAGTCTGGTGTATAAAACATAGATAATTACATGAATTATCATTCTTTCTATGAAACTGGTACAAAATTTAGTAAAGAGGTGGTCATGTGCTATGCACATGCCCCCAATCTGATGTCTAAGTATATTAACTCTAAGACTAATTAATGACAAGTTATTTTTTGAGAAAAAACCTATGCGATAATCTAGAACACATGATTCCCCCAATCTAATTAAAATTTGAGACAAATCTAAGTATTCATCTAAAATTATTTTGAATGCCTATTACAAACTATATTGTAATTGATTGTGATTCCGATAATTTCTATAAATTACTATTTTCTAAGTGTTGAGACAATAGTGTGTTATTTTGGACATATTCATCCTATGCCCTTATCTAGATGGAGCATTATTGCTCGAAACTATTTTTTGGGTAGCTTCTAGGTATGCACTATGATCAACTGAGTAAAGCCAATAAATTTTGGTCTATACAATGTGTTGTTTCATATTAGTCTATAAGATAAGCACTATGTATGTCCCCTATTTAGCTCAAAATAATAAAGTTATGTGAAACATGTTATATAAAAAATTGAAATCTAGAGTAATAATGATAACATTAGAGGCCATGGAATCATCATAAATAAATTGAGTAATGTAGTAATGTAAGATGCATGTAGAACTAAGTGTACACAATGTCCAAACTAGATATATGTTAACAATGAGAAACACATTAAATAATGATTATATATTTGAGTATGTGAAACTGAATTTAACAACTTGGGAAGGATGCATGATATTCATCATAGCATCAAAAATCTAGGAAGATGCATGATATCCATCATGGCATCAAAAAATGAGCAACTGAGCAAGCAAGTGTCATGGCCATAATGCACACACAAAGAGCACACTCAAAATCACATAAAGCACATAAGAAGGCCAAGGGGCCATATACAAGGGACATGTTCAAATGTCACTCACACACATAGAAACATAGAAAAGGCTTAAAACCACAATAAAGTACATGTTCAAATGTCCACAATTCAAATAAGTTGAATACAAACACAACATGAATCAAACATGAAAAATATGCATGAATAAGTGAAGATTATTTACATAGGTAACTTGTAACATTAGTACATTCAGCAACTTGTGTATCCAATAATATAGTAATGTGAAATTAAGTAAGTAAATAAATAATGCAATATAATTTACTAAAGCATGAACAATAGGGATAGTACATGCTCTCTGGAAATGCTAGATTTGACAAAGATGTTAACTTATTTTAGACCTAATAAAATAGTATTTTGTGTGGTATTGATGTTGCAACATGTGTTTTTTCCTTTATCTATGTTTCTATCGATTACCACTTTTGAATCATCTTTATTTTCTCCTAGGCCAACTAGTGTAAAGTTCAAACCACATAAATAGTCCTCAATGTTCATGTGTGTTGCATTTGTAACATTATAACTAGCATCGTAAGTCCATACTCTCTATGAATGCTATATTTTTCAAAGATGTTAACTTTTGGTAGACCTAATAAAATAGTATTTTGTGTGGTATTGATGTTGTAACACGTGTTCTTTCCTTTATCTATGTTCCTATGGATTACTACTTTGAATCATGTTTATACTCTCCTAGGCTAATTAGTGTAAAGTTTAAACCACATAAATAGTCCTCAATGTTCATGTGTATTGCATTTGTATCATCATCAGAACTAGCATCATAATCATCATCAACATCCTTTTTGGATATGAAGTTTGGATCCTCTGAATTGATTAGTAAAGGTAATTTATTTACATCCTCCTCTTGGTATACCTTTTTAGGTGAAATGGTGGAGTTTAAGCACTATTAAATTGTAAATGTGGATTATGTGTATTAGATTCACCAACCTTATATGTATGCATATCTTCTGTAGGTATAATTTCTAGTGGTGGCACTATAGTAGATTGAGGTGTTGTTGATGGTAATTGATTTTCAGTGGTAGATTTTGTAATCTTACAATATATGAATGGTTGATTATCAATAGGGAAAGTATATAATTATCTATCATATAATAATTTTACACATGAATGTAAAGTATAAGGTATAGCTTCCATTGAATGTATCCATGGTGTACCCAATAGTAAATATAGTGAAAATGATTAGGCATGACTTGAAATTGAGTAAATAATACTTTGGACCCCACCTTGATATCCAAAGTGATAGAACCCAAATATTGATGAGACATATCATCAAAGGCTTTGATATGCTTATGTCTTTTGAAGTGAATCCATGTTAATACCCATTATCTATAAGAAGGTAAGATTGAAAATATTCTAACCTAAACCATTATCAATCAAAACCCTTTATGTTTTTACAATTTTGATTTTAACTTGTATGAGCAAAGGAATATTTTTATTTATAATACATTGTGAAAGAAAAAACTCATTTCTAAAATATATAACATCCTTGATATCCTTTAAAGTATTTGTATGCACCTAAATTTTACCTCTTTACTGTCATCACTAATCTTCTATCATCAACATTCATCATCTATCACTTATCCTAGTTAGTCTGCTCATCATCACAAATCCAAATATATATCACCCTAATTGCTTATTTGCTTTTTCTAATGCATTTTCATTGGTTTAGAGTAGGTTTTTGTTGTTTGGCATGTTTTGGCATTATTTTGGTATAAATTTTCAATTGTTATAAGTTAAATCTAATTAGTTCTAGTTAGTTGTCATCTTCTGAGTTTTAACAAATTCACACTATGCAACAATGATTCTAATCTATGAAATGGCAAATTCATGTTGCTAATCAGTGATTTTTTCCTCTCCAATGGTTTTTCTATTTGCAAGTTTTATTCATGTAGGTCTAAGTTTTGACAAAAACATTTTGAGTATCAGTGAATTTGTTCTGAGTATCAATGATTTTCCTATGAAATGACAAATTCATCTCAAGTATACCCTATATTTTGTTATGTTTTTTGTTTTATGCTAATAGTGATTTTTTACTAAGAAATAAAAAAATATTTTTGAGTGGTGAATTTTTATTGAGGAATGGTGAATTTTTACTGAGAATGGGGAATTTGTACTAAGGAATAGTGAATTTATATTGATAATGGAAAATTTATACTAAAGAATGGAAAAATTATACTAAAGAATGGCAAATTTGCACTAATAATGATGAATTTATACTGATAATGGTAAATTTTTACTAAGGAATGGCAAAGTTATACTGATAATGATGAATTTTCACCTATAGTGGCCATCTTCCAGAGGCCATAACTTTTGACTTGGGTATCTGTTTGAGCTCTCATTCGTAAAAAAACCAAATATCATAAAAAGATGAATACAACCATATTTTAAAAAAATTCATCCATAATATTTGATTTTATAACATTTAGATTTGATATTTGTTATGTTTAATTATCCTAACCCTCTCTTGCATGAATCGTTTGTCAAAGATCAAATTGAAAACTACTAATTAGTTTTCTTATAGCACTGTTGGCCAAAGTCATCAAGCTAAAACATCTCCTTTACTAAATTTTTCAAATTTAGTTTTATTTTATTTGAATTTACTTTTTGTATCTTGTTTGTCACTATAATTTTTGTATATTTTTCTCATATGTTTCAAGGTGATCTAGAAAATTATAAATAACCCTAGTGACTTGTGTATCTCAAGGATAAAATTTGCATATGCTCTTTCCTCGCACCACAAGGTGATCTTGGAATAAATAAACAATCTAATCCTTATTTATTTATATTTATTATGGGTCCTAACAAACCTTAATTTTCATCACCAAGCTCTAAGCCAAAGATTATGTATCAATGGGCTATATAAATATAAGGATCAACTATCTTCATTAAATAAGCCTAATTAACCCCTAAGTGACATGGTGTGGATTTGACCACCAATACCTAGGTTTTAGATAGTTTCTTATGTGAAATTGGGCCTCAATGTACATCAATTCATATAGAGGACACCCCCTAGATAATATCATAATTCCTAGTATACGAACCTTTAGCCATAATCAAGGGGGTGTTGGGAAAACAACATTCCCCAAGATCACCCACCACATACATGTAAGATTTTAGGGTACTATTAGTGGGCTATTACTTGGTTACACACTTGCTTGATTATATTAGGATGTCTTATTTATGTGTTTTATTTGTCCCCATTGTTATAAACTAGTAATCAAGTCAGACAAAACCAAACTTATTTTACAAATGAACTTGAACCAAACCTATAAAAAAAATATGAATTATGGAATACCATAAAAATTTTGAAACTCAACTGAAACACAAAATTAAAAGTATTTTTGGTCAAGATCATGTATATATTTATAGTATTATAAATTAATCCAATCACCCATCCACTAGTTATAATCCAAATCATGATGTCCCCCATACCTACTGCAAATAAAATCCAGCTCTAGAGCCAACCATCCTTGACCTAGTCCAACAATTAACCCAATATTTGGAAGATCTAAAATTTTATATCAACCCTCTTCAATCAATACCTTCATCACATATTCAATCCCACAACCTATCCAATCCCCAATCTAATAATCCAAAATCCCACACCAATCAAGCTCCTGAGCCGCATGAAACCCACCTTATCCTACCCTTACCCAAAAAGTAAAAAACCAACAATCCCCAATCCAATAATCCAAAATCCCCTACCAATTAGGCCCCTATGCCATACAAAACTTTATTTATTCTACCCTTTCCAAAAAAATAACCCAATCATAAATCCAACAATTTAAAATTAAACCATATAAAAGTCCATCCTGATCTAGCAAAACCATATTTTTGACTACCCCCAATTTTCTCATCCACCAATCAATTAATGATGAATCTATAAATTATTCTTAATCCTCCCTTATCAAAAAATCTAGCACATGAGCCACAAAAATCTAACTATGGCCTATCATCACCCATCCAAAGAATGTCACTTACTCAAGACCCAAGTGTATCCACATCTATAAATTAGTAGATAGGGATGTGCAAAGATCCCATTTCAAACTATGATCAAACTACTCCACTTCTTAATCAAGGTCATGACCTACCTCCAATCATTTATGAACCCATCTTTTACTAACCCATCTTTAATGAGCCCATATTTAATGCACCTACCTTTGAATAACTAATATTTAACTACCATGGCCTACCTCCCATATTTTATGACCTCATATTTTATCCAATGCACATATTTGACCAACCACCCATCTTTGATGCACCTATCTTTGACAAACCCATTTTCAATGAACCCACTTTTGACCTTCACAACATAACGACCATTCATCCATCACCCCATATCCAATTGCATATCAAGACCTCCAACCCTAAAGCTTAATTATTTAAGGTACTTTTATACAACAAAATCCATAGTGACATCCATGTGACAAACCACCCCATCTCTCCTAGAAGTAGTGACTAGCCCACCATGAATAGGTAAATAAAATTAGCAACCTCATTTTTCAAATGCAACTTCCTTAAAAATGAAAAACTTGAAAGCTTCAATAATTATTTGTTAAAAAATCATGATTTTTCATCCTATTTTAAAAATAGTAAATATCCTATGCCAAACAAAATTTGTAAAATCATGAAGTATAAAGGACAAGGCCTTGGCCTATATGATCAAGGAATACTATAACTAATCCAAGTACATGAAAAAAAAGGATATCATAACAATGGCTACAAACCCCTTGATGATCAAAATGAGAATGTTTAGGACACTTCCATTATTATTGAGGATGTTTCTCCCAACATCAAAATAAGTTATGTTCATAGCTTTTATGAGAATGTTATTGCTACCAATCCTTTTAATGACACCAATCATTTCAATGACAATATTTATACCACCAACCCTTTTGTTGACACCAACCTTCTTACCAAAAACCTTGACATCCAATAGCCACATTCTTTTATTGGGACCAACAAAATCACATGCCAAATGACCTCTTTCAAAAGGATGCAGCTATCACAAAATTCATGGAACTCCAAGATGGATTCATGCCACGTAATTACAAACATGGATTTGAAATCAACCTAGATGCATCAACATACTTTTGGGATTAGGAAGAGTTTATTTATATATATATATATATATATATATATATATATATATATATATATATATATATATATATATATAATCAAATTCCCTTAGTGAAAACCACTTTCAAACACTATCATAAAAAAAAACATCAAAATTTAAAAAAAATCAAAAATCCAACCCTAGAGAAAACCTCTTAGAGGTGCTATCAAACACAGAAAGTAAAAATCAAGATGGTTATGCATCCATTAATAATTCAAAATCCATGATGGTGTGTGAGATTGTTGGTCTCAATCCCCCTTACCATCACCTCTATCCCTAAGGCTAGAATTGGTTCCCCTTTGTTCATAGCTTAGTTATTTGTCCAAAATCAAAAATAATATAAAATCACAAAAAATCACAAAATCCAAAACATCCAAAAAAACTAAAAACATTAGAAAATACCAAAAAAGTAAAAAAAAATCCAAAAACAATAGCCATGTAAAAGCCCTAAATAGCCATTTTGACTTGTCCTCAATCTTGCAAAAATCCTTGGTAAACTTTAAACAAATAATCATAGTTTCATCAATATATATTATTACAACATCAAAGCCTATAACGTTTTTAGGATATATCATTCCCAAATCCAACCCACTTTGTATATATCCTTGTTTGGTACAAATCAAATCTTGCAGCTTTATCAGGATACATCATTCCCAATCTTATCAATATCATCTATCAATAAATCTTAAGGGTTTTAACTTGACAAAGGACAAAGCAAAAAAAAAAATTGTGCTTTTGTTACTTTCTTGTTATTTCTTATTTGATGTTTATTATTTTTGTGTTTTCTTATTTATTTTATTCGAGTCAATTCTACTATATTTGGCAATAATGATGTCACATTTTTCTATATTATGGTGCATCCTATCATATGTTATAGCAAACATAAGGTCACTTAAATAATTGGAATGCAATTCAATATTAGCATCATATCATCAACATCCATTTCTAAACATGCATCCATCAATAATCATTCACACATGCTAACTACCTATCCACAATTAACATTTCTTCTACCTAACCATCCATTTTTCACTAGCCAAGCATGCATCATATAGGATAATTAAGCATTCCATCACATAATCACATAAATATTCAACAACATGTAAAATCCATGATTTCCATAAACGTGAACCTTTTTCATCATCAAATCATCAATCCATGAAATTGGTTAAATCCTTGATCCATTCTTGCACATCCAAATCAAATATAAATCATTAATATATATCATTCCCACATCAAAGCTTGCATCTTTCTCTAGATGTATCCTTTCCAATCCAACCCCCTCGTATATATTGTTACTTGGGTCAAATTTAAACAAATCAAAATGCAAGCCTTAAATCAATAAAGTTAATCTCATCCATCCTTCACATCCACTAGGTCATCTCTATCCATAAGTATAATACTTCATCATCAAATGCACACTCGACCCCTTCATTTTACTCCTAATTCATCCATGCTAGCTCTTCTTTTCTTTTTGAGAGTCCATATATATCTTTCATCTCCACACCCTCTTGATGGGGAATCATCCCTAATCATCATTCCTAATCATCCCTAATCATCATGCCATTAGGGGCATCCTATTGCACCTCACTTTCTTCTTCTATAATATTTTAAAATTGGTTGCTTTTTCTAGACTTAATGCTCTTTCAAAAAGAGAAAAATTTAGACACTTGAATTATGTCACTTTAATGTTTTCACTAATATTTTATCATCAACATTCATCATCTATCACTTATTCGAGGCAATCCACTCATCGTCACAAATCCAAATTTATATCACCCTAATTACGACATGACCACCACAATAATTGAATAATTCTATATAGTCTCGCCAACATTACACTTTGATTAATTAACTAATTAATAAATATTAGCTAGTTAATTAGTCATTAATTAATACATGCACACATAACTCTAAATAAATAAATGAAAATAATAATAATAATAATAATAATAATAATAATAATAATAATAATAATAATAATAATAATAATAATAATAATAATAATAATAATAAAAAATATACAATCCACCTCATTATCCCACTTAACTAATCTCATTTAATCCTTATAACCTCTTCATTAACCATCAACAAACTTATTCAAACCTATTTAAGACATTCAAATATATTTAAATAACCCCATTTAATACATTCAAACACATTTAAACAACCCCATTTAAGACATTCAAGTTCATTTAAGACATTAAACAACCAATTAACAAACTTATTAATCATATGAACACTTCAAATAATTCATAAATTCTCAACCAATCCATTGAATGTATTTAACCTGTAGACCAAATATCCACCATCCAAATTCAAAAATATTAAATAAATATGAATTAAATTTAACCATTCATTCTTCCCTCGAAATGCTGATAAATTTACATGCCTTCCTCCATTGTGAGGACCATGGTAAAGCATCTAAATTATCATCTAAAATCACTTCAAATTAATCATCATAAGAAATATCTAAACTATCATCATGTATCCACTTGAGATAAAATCTATCAATCAAGCCATAGTCACACTGCTGAAATTATCTTATATAAAAGTTTCATTTGAGAAACCATATGTCAAGAGATCAAGATAAAATCAAATTTGAAGAAGGATAGGTGTCTTCATTATTGGTAAGTAGATTCCCCTCTTATGTTTTACTCTTTCAATATCTATCTAAATTTTATGTTAGATTTAGAATAGGAATTAGTTGCCATTGTTAGCTTCTAGTTTCAGTTATGAATTCCATTATTTATAGTATTTATAATAGATGAAAACAATAAGTATTTGTATCACAAGGCATAGTTATGTGACTTAATGTTTGATATAAAATATCCTTGAAAATAGTAGCTTTATGAAGTAATTATAACATAAAAATCTTAGCTAGTGTATTCCTTGACTGATCAACAATATCATACCCTTTAGATTTACTAATTGATCTCATTGTATTAAATTGGGGATGAGGAGGTATTGTTTATGTTTTTTTCCTCTTGTCTTTCTTGATGAGTCACTCAACCTCATCGAATGACCATAATTCAGACTATGGTATTTACTATAAATATAGGGCAAATAGTCAAGGTGCGATATGAGCTAATATAATTATGAGGTATAGGGGCAGGAGGGATAAAAGGAACATTTGAGCCCTTTAGTGTCTAGTGGTAACAAGTGGTAATTCAAAATAATCCATGCAATAATAAGCATCGTAAAATTGTCCATTGTGAAATTTTTTATTACTTTGTGAATTTGGATTTTATTTTAAATTGTGCATCCATAGATTTGTATGCAACTTAAAGATTTTTCATATCAATAGAAATCTATATGAAAATGAGATTAATAAGCTTTAAACCAAGAAATAATATTTAGATCTATTCATTATTATCATGATTAGTATGAAAATCAAAAAATCAATAACCTAAAACATTAATTGGAATGCTAGAGTGAAACAAGGATAATCCTAGGGTAACTAGGGTTTATGTAATGTTCGACAATAAATGTGTTCTCTAGTATGTTTTATCAAATTTATGAATTAAGAGAGTTTTAATCCTAATTAGACAAATTACCACATAAAATCATAATTATATAGAAATGTAATAAATTATATATAATAATTTATAACTTATTAAATTAATAAATATGCTAAAAGGGGAAAATACCAAAGAATAATAACTTAGCTATAAATCATATATGTGGACTGTAAATACAACTTAAAATGGTTATCTGACTCCATGATGACATTTTGAATCAATAATATGACTTCACTTGATTTGGTATAAGGCTGCAAGAATCAAATAGGGGTTACCTATATTGGCATCCTTAGTGTGCATCAGTGTTTAGTAGGGTTCTACTCTCTACTAATTTTTTGACCTATGTACCTTCACGTATTGACTCTATATGTGTGATCAGACCTATGTGATTCATTTTGAAATTCATTGTGTACCTTATTCTTCACTTAAAACCCTAGCTTAATAGATCATGAGTAAAAACATAATAAAATTGGAAAAAGGGTTAGTGGCTAAATTTGTGCTTGACTTAAACACCCATTGTGGTGAATGTTGTCTACATACCAATTTATCCCATGATAGGGTAGCGTGTGTGTGAAATATTTGTGTAATGTTATATGTTGATGCACTCCTAGTGTGATTAAGTGCTTTAATAATGACCTTGTGACCTTGAAGGTGTATTCAAACTTATCTTAGAACTATAGGGCTTTGTGGACTTAGAATTGTGAAGAACATATGCTTTCATCTCAATGTGAAGTTAGATATTCTAGTGATTTTCAATCATATAAGCCTCAAGTGAATAAATGGGTTGAAAATGTGGCTTTATAATGATTATTTTTGAATTCCTTCATATGTTACTTTTGAAATATATAAGATGACCCATTAGGTGAATTTTAATTTGAGAAACTAAAGGTTATTTGGTGAGAAGACACAATCAGTGAAATCAGACACTATCAACAAGTAGGATTGTCATGAAGGATCAACCTTGTCTAATGAGTAAAGACAACTAAGCTAGAAATGTGGAATAGTTAGAGGGTAAACTTGAGTTATTTGGAATGAAAAATAGGGACATTTTGTGATCATTAGTTTCTTGGATGAATGGGTCATCTACATAGAAGTGAAGGAATGGTGGACAAGGACCATGGACTTAGGAAAGAGCTTAGTGTGGATAAGGAGTAGTCAAATTTTCATTATTTTAGAAATAAATGTCTATGTCTATAGTAGGCTAGATAGTGATATGCTTTGAAAACTGCTAGAGCTTTTAGGGTTTTGTAGGTTACTATAGATCAAGCATGTAATAAATTTTGTGAAAACTATAATGACTACCATAAATCTTGTATCAACTCTCATAAAACTTGTAAAAAATATCATATAACCTGTAATAATTACACGTAACCTATATAAATTACATGTATCTTGTATAAACTTATTATATAACTTGTGTCAACTCTTATACAATCTATAACAACTATCATATAACCTTTATAAATTATGCACAGCTCATATCAAATACACATAGCCTATATAAACTTATAATATAGCATGTAGAAAGTGTAAACAACTTGAAGTAGATACACACATCCTGTAGCAAATTATCATACATCTTGTAGCAACAACATGAGGGTTGTAGTTGATTATGAATGAACAAATAAATAAACAACAAAAATTATTTTTATATATATTTGATTGACCAAGGAGCTGGTTTCCGAGTCATAATTTTATTCAATACTTGTCTAGTTATCAAGTTAGTTTTCTTACCAAGGTTATAGGATGGTATTCATAACTCATTTGGAGGATTAGAGGTTGAGCTATAGTGCTTGTCCAATAATTTAGCAAGATCCTTGAAATAATCAAACATTAAGGCATAATGCTTATCCACTATTTTAGAGAATTTCATATCCATGTGAGGCCTTCCTATAAATTTTTTTATTGAATTCCTCCTTTGAGAGTAGTTCCCTTATAAATCTTGAGGTGGTGACCATTGACCATCAAAAAAAATCTTACTAGATCAATTATACACAACTTCACTAATATTTTGTTGAACACTTTTTCTTTACCATATGAACGGAGCCATCTCATCTAAAATTTTCCTTTGTGATCCTTGTACTTTGAGTCATAAAACAAGGTCCAATATCATAGTTGATATTATCTTATCTTGATTAACCTGTCATTCCACTTGATTCGTTATTGTTGAATTATATTTATATGCTATAAGGCTTCTCTTTAGAGCTCATCCAAGGAATTGAGTTTCATGGTCCTCTTTTTTTGTGCTTCTGACAAGTCCATACCAAGATCCAAGGTATTCCATAGAGTTTTTAGTTTAAACTCTATGGCAATAATAACCTTCTAACTATAGACTAGCTCAAAGGGTGTAAATCATGTGGTGATCTTCCATGTGGCGTTATAATTCCATACAAATTTTGAAAGGTGTTTTTCCCAATCACGACAGTATATAACTATTTTTTTGGTAAGAGTGTGTTATAACTCCCTATTTGTGACTTTAACTTGGCCATTAGAGTGTGGGTGCTATGAAGTATATTTCTTGCGTCAGATTTCATATTCCCAAACAAGGGCTGCAATCAAATCAAATGGAAATTTTGGTCCTTGATCCATGAATATTTATTCATAGAGGAATTATACTATTATCTCATTTAGTGTATGTGTCAAAGCTCTTAATTATGCCCATTTAGTAAGGTAGTCGGTGCATACTAATAAATACCCATTGTTATTGGATAGTGGATCTATGGGTCTAATAAAGTGAATCCCCCATTTTTCAAAATGCTCCAAGACTAAGTGTGCTTGGAGAGTCATCTCATATGAATTCATACATTTCCCCATATGTTGACATCTATCACATTAGTATGTAATCAAATGGTATCATTGTGTATAGTAGGCCAATAGTAACCTATAGTGAGGATCTTGGATGATTTTCTCTTTGTTTAAAAATTTCCCCCATAGGTTTCATCATGACATGCTCGAAGGATATCAAAGACTTCATCTTACCTTACACACCAATGCATGATTAAGTCAAGCCTAGTATAAAAGACATATCTTGAGATCCATTACTAAAGGAGGCTACTCTCCAAAAAATTGCATTTCTCTCTTGGTGAAAAATGTTGAGTAATTTGTCCTATAGCCAAATAGTTAGTGATATCTACAAACCAAGGAGTTTAAATGGATAAGGAAAAAAGATGTTCATCTAGAAAAGAGTCATCTACCAATAGACCATGTTCATCAAATGTTAGTCTTGATAGAAAATATACAATTACATTATCCTTCTAGGCCTATTTATGGTAATATCAAATTATTATAGCAATAATAACCATCTAAATATCCTATCACTTATTATTTATTTTATCATCAAATATTTAATTGTAGAATGATATGAGTGAACAAAAATAGGGTGACCATAATATAGTGTCAAAATTTATTTATGGAACATACTACCACAAGAAATTTTCTATCACTATATAGTTGAATTATGCTCCTTGAAGATTTTTCTAATAAAGTATATGTCATAATTTAGTGATCTATCTTCTTGTCTAAGGACAACCCTTAGTGTTGTGTCAAGTGCATCAATGTGGATATGGAAAGGTATTTTCCAATCTAAACCCCATAGCATTGGTGTTGTTAATAGTATATTTTCAAGGGCTTGGATTACTTCCTAACATGTATCACTCCACATAAAGTTAGCATCTTTAAATAATAAAATAAATAAAGGTGTTACTATTTTACTCAAATCTTTGAAAAATATACAATAATACCTAACATGTCCCAAGAAACTTCTAACATAATTTTTTATGTGGTGTTGGCAATTTCTTGATTGTTTCCACTTTAGTAGGGTTTAATTTTATGCCTGCAGGTGAGATATGGTGTCCCAATACAATGCCTTTTATCATAAGAATGCAACATTTATCATGATTTAATGATAGGTTGTTTTCTTGATAATGTTGGAGAACATTTTATATATTATGGGTGGCTTAATTATAATAATCCCCATAGACCATGAATTCATCCATATATATTTATACCTAGTCATGGGATAGATTAGAAAATATGATCAAGACATCCCTTTGAAAGATGGCGAGAGAACTACATAACCTAAATGGAATGAATAAGTGTGAATAGGTTCCCTAAGGGTATCTAAAAGTGGTCTTGTATTACTTCTCAGGTGTAATTATAATCTAGTTATATCCATTGAAACCATTCAATAAATATCAGTACTTCTTTCTAGAAAGTGTGTCATGAACTTGGTTAATAAATAGAAGATAGAAGTGGTTTTTCCTAGTGGAAGCATTGAGCTCTCTTTAGACTATAAAAATGTGTTATTTTCCACCCTTTTTAGGAATAATGATGAGGGGTGATACCCACTAGCTATCAAAAATATGATATATGAATCTTGCATCTAAGAGCTTTTGTAATTCTGTTTTCATGATCTTTCAAACAATGGGGTTCATCTATCTTTGTGGTTGCCGGATGGGATTACATTCATCTTTAATATATATATATATATATATATATGATGGGTATATAATTATTGGTGTAATCCTCTCATTCATTATAATCCCATGCAAAGGAGGTTTTGTGTTTTTTATCATGGTTATTAATTGGGTTTCTTGTTGTGGATCCAATTCGTTGTTGATATTGAGAGATGTTCCTGGTAGCATTTCTATTGTTTTAGATAGTGACATCATAGACTCAATGTTTCCAATTAGGGTGTTATGGCTAATGTTAAGTGGTAAAAGTTAATGTAAAATTCCAATGTCTCTCTTGAGATTTGAGGATCCCTCGATTGGAAAGATATTTCCAAGTGGACACCATATGCATTACAAAATGTTTTATGTATGTGGGTCATCTCCATAAGTGTTTTGCACAATTTTGGAGATGATTGTGTCTTCATATTTTTATTTTAAGGATAGGCTCTATTAAATAGTAATTAATATTTGTATGGGAGCCTAATCATTGTCCTTAGCTTCTAACCAAAGAATTTATTCCATTTTGAATGAAGTTTGGGCTAGTGGATATACCTAATTGTAACAAAATAACCATCCAAAAGAGAAAAGCTTTTTACTTCAACCATCATTTGTAGGATCTAATCCATGGAAGGTAGTGGATAATTATATTTTAGAGAGGACTTATTTAAATACCTAAAATATACATAGATTTTCATATCTCCATTTGTTTTCCTTATGAGGACTAAGTTTTACACCCATGTGGATTGTTTAATGGGGTATCTAATGTAGACCTCAATTTACTTAGAAGGTTCCTTCCTTATAATTAGATATATATTTGGGTTGGTAGGACTATTTTTTTATATGATATGAATCATATTAGGCAAGAGTTTATTATATTTTGAATCACATTATTGGCATACACTTAAAAATCCTCATAGTCTCGTGAAATTATGTCATCAAAATTATCACATGTTTTGATGAAGATACATTTCTAATCATGGGTACATAATTTTCCAACTTTCAATGTTTCTTCAACTCACACCTTGACCTCCTTTTATTCTTTTAGTTTGAATATCATGTTTCTTTTGCTTCCTCCTAGATGATCATCTAGGTCAAACATGTTTTCTAGAATGATAAGTATATAAAAGTTTAATCTAACAGTAAAATTATTCAAATCATATCTAATAAGAAATTTTTCTGATCTCACAAAGAACATAAAAGCTTGAATAGCCTTAATAATAGTGATAATTTCTTTGTGAGTAGAATGATAATTTTTTTGAGCCTGTTTAAAATTTTCTAAAGTAAATCTACAAGGTTTTTCTGAACCATCTGATAGTCTTTCTTTCAAAACTGCACCTTAATACAATTTTGCGGCATCTGTTTCAATAATCTTTAGACCATTACCAGGTAAGACTAATGATGGAAAATTCTATTTTATTCATTGAACTACTTTTATCATCTCATCTGACCATGCTAGAGAATTTTTTGTTAACCATTTATTTATAAGTATTCTGTCCTGTGCAATATTATAATAATAACCTGCTACATAGTTTATGAAACCAAGAAATCTTTGTAGCATTTTTTTATCCTTGAGTTCATCAAGAAAGTTATTAATATTCTTTAAGATATGTTCCTAGACTACAACTTCTTCTAATTTTATAGTAACACCTAAGAACTCAATCTCATCTTTAAAAACTGACATTTTTCTCTCAGATACAACTAAACCATTGTCAAACACAATCTGATAGAATTGTTCTAGATGTTTTATATGATCTTTAGGAGATTTTGAAAAGATCAATATATCATCTATGTAAACAATGATAGAATTAGAATATAGAGAGAAAATCTTATTCATAATTTCTTGAAATATGCTAGGAGCAGTCTTTAAGCCAAAAGGTAAGACATTCCATTCATATTGTCCAAATGAAGTAACAAATGCAGTCTTATACCTATCTTGTTTTGCTACCTGTATCTACCAAAATCTTGCTTTTAAATCAAACTTGATGTAAACCTTACTTCCACTTATTCTTTGTAATATTTCATCTTTTAAAGAGATTAGATGTTGAATAGATAAAACATATTTATTAAGAGGAACATAATTTATGACTAACCTTTTCTTTCCCCTTATCTATTATGACCTTTTATTCACATAAAATAATTCATAAGCATAAGGGATATTATAATATATTATTAAACCCTAGTATTTTAATTACTTTATTTCTTAAAAACATTATTCTCTAAGAGAATGAGACATACCTGAATGGTGTGCTTTGAACTTGGGTTCTATTTCATAGTCATTCTTATCCTTTATCATCTTTAGTTGAATTTTGAATTTATGTATTTTCCTATTTTTGAATGCCAAAGGATTTTCAAAGCAGCAATCCTTTTTGAGTTTTTCAATTATTGGTTCAATGTTGGCATGAAGAAAATTTACCTTTTATTGTATCCATCTAGTATCAACTAGTTTCTTTGGATTTTCTTTCATAGGCATTCTACATTCATATTTGGATTTCTTATATAAAGAATATTTCTCTGCAAGAATTATTTCATGTGGTTGAATTGTAATATGATAGAAAGTAAACAAGTTATCTGAACTAATCATTATGTCATACATAGGCATTTCATGTTGTACTATCTTAAAATAATAGATAGAGTCACCAAACATAATAGGAATAACTTTAGATAATTTTAAAACTATAGTTCTTGTATTGAAAGTCAATTTATGAAAATTAGCTTTCCACATATCATCAAGAATAGAATTATATCTAGCAAGAGAAAAATCAGCACCTGTATCAAGCAAGACATCTAAGCTATATGGTTCAAAACCATCCCATTTGATCTAAATTTCACATACTGGATTATTAGTAGTATATATTGATATCTGATGTATATTTGAGTTTTTATGAGAGGTCTCTCCCTCCTTAAAATGAGATTATATCTCATTAGTTACTTGGAGCAATTCTTCTTCAAAGATTTGTTCATTTTCATCAACAAGAGCTTCTTAATTACTTGGAGCAATTCGTATTCAAAGATTTGTTCATTTTCATCAGCAAGAGCTTCTTATTTCATAAGATCTTACAATTTAGTCTGAGCTTTAGCTAAGAATATTTAGAGTTGATATATTCACTTCTTTCACTAAGTGGATCTATCATATGTATCAATTTGATAGGCAACTTCAACCATAGGAACTTTAGGGATTTTAGACTTAAATTCTTGGGATGAAGCATCCTTTGGATTTTTTTTTGAGCTAAGTATAGAGAATATTTTTGCTCAATAGCTACAATTTGTTGTAAAAACATTCTTTTAGAAATCATATATGTAGGAGTTTTAGCTTATCTTTCTTTAAGGAAAGATATTTGTTGAGATAAAATCAAAGCATCTAAAAATGGAGCAAAATTCATATGAATCTAAAATCCTATATCAGAATCATAATCAAAGGATTCATCTTCTAATTTAGTGTCAACAAAATTCATATTTACTTGATTATCAGATTCATCATTATCTAATTCCTCCCATATAATATCTGACTCATATTGAATTTCATCTTCATTAGAAAGTAAGACATATTCATCTTCATTGATTCTATGGCTAATCATAAAATTAATCTTCTTAGATTCTTTCTTCTTGTTAGTACATTTATTTGTATAATGATCACCTTGATAGATGAAACATTTGACTAGTTTCTTTTGGAACCCATGTTTCTTTTTTTTTGAATATCTTTCTATGGCCAAAGTTCCTTTTCCTGGATTTGTATTTAGGCTTCCAAGGATACATATAAGTAAACTCTTTTTATGATGAAAATTTACAAGAATGAGATTTATTTTTCTTTTTATATTTTCTATATCTATGCACATCCATACAACAAAAATTATCATCAATAGAACTGCAAAATTTTGCACCAATCTGTTTATGAAACTTCATAGTTTCTTTATGTGCCTTTTTTTCTACACATACCTTTCATTTATTGCTTTAATATTTTGGTTTATCCTCCAAAAGGACATAGTTTGAAGATCATCACCCGTATTAGCTTTATACTTGGTATCAAAAAATTTAGGAAAAGATTCTATATACCTGATCTTATATGTTGGATTAAAGATTTCACCAGTATTATAGAACAGATTCTCCATATAGCACATATATTCATCTAGCCTAGTCATATCACACAATTGTGATTTAAGAAACTTTGATTTTTTTTATTTTTTATCATTATCAAGAGTGCCAACAAATCCAAAAATTAAAGCATTGCAGATTGTTGAAATAAGTTATGGATGAGTGTATATACTTTCATGAAATACTGGACCACTAGCATCCCACCATTCTTTGATATTTCTTATGAACTCATTTGCAATTTGTTGGGTAACACTGAGGGGGTTTTTTTTAATACCATAAATTTGTACGCTAGCCAAAGCTATCATTGCATGAATCATTTCTTTTCTTCTTTCTGGTGGTTCACAATTGAATTTCTAGAAGAAAGGTTAAAGATTCAATGTTCTTATTTGAGAATCTAGTGGAGGTTTAGACTTTGAAGATTCTCCTATATCAAAATAGCTTTCAGTTTGAGTAGGTTCAATCTTAGTCATACCTACTTGGAAGATCTTATCAAGACATATTTTAGAATCAAGTAAACTTTTTGATTTAGATTTTAATGATTCTCTTTGTAGCCTTAATATATTTTACCAAGAGTGAATATTTTGACTGTAATCAATATGTTCTGTAACAATAATTTTTGGCTGATGAACAAATTTTGGTTGCTGAAAAGATTATCCTTTATCCTTCAATGTATCTAGAATATCAGGAATAGAAGATAAGTTAGAAATTTGGTTTATAATTTCTCTAGCTATACTATCAGAGGCTGAAGATAGCTATTTCATTTTCTGATGTACTTCTTCCTACCTTGTCTCAAGAATAGCAATTTGATTTTTCAAATCTATCTCAATAGAAGTCATACTAGTCTTAAATTGATCTTGACTTTGACTAATAGTCTTTCCTTCAAGAATCATATCATCTACCTTTGTTTCAAATGATTGTTGTTGTAGTCTAATACTGCTAGACTCATTATCTATTTTTTGGATAAGCTGATTGTGATGGGTAGTAGTATTATCAATCAAGACACTAATAGATTTAATAATTTTTCCTTTCTAATATAATTCAATGCTCTTTAACATTTTTGAAACTTGATGAAGACTTTGATATATTTTTGAAACTTTAATTTTTAAGCATTTGGTACCAAGATTATTCTAATTTATAAGCTTGACTTATATAGACTGATCAATACTCTTATCAGTGGATCTAAGATAATACATATGTGCCTATATTTTCCATCTGGTGAGTATTGATTGAAATCAGCAAGCTTTGGAAATCCCTTTTCTATGTATGATTCATCTCCTAGAGGATTTTTCCATATATGACCTTTTTCATCTTCCTTTGTAGACTTTTGTCCAGAATTTCCTTCCATATTAATCCTTTTTGCTTTAGCAAGTAATCTTTTATTTTTTTCAAGTAGCCTTTCTAAAGTTAAATCTCATTTAACCATGTGAATACTAGATTGATTTGGATGACTTATGATTTTTTGACAATCAATCTAGTAATATGAATCTATTTAAGGGTCATAGATTTTTTTAGATATAGGCAATGAGGATTTATTGGAGGCAAGGGTTGTTGAAATTGTATATTTGGCATATGATCTTTTAGATCATTCTAAGAGTCAAACCTGATAATAGATTTATTTTGCAAGTCTTTTATAGATGTGGCAAATGATAAGGATTTTTTGGGCTTCTGAATATAGTTTGTGTCTACAATCCATTTTCTAGGAAACTTAAGATCAGACCAAGAGATTGATTCAGCTGGTATTATTAGACTATTTTATGTGGCTTGACACACCACACTTTTGCCTTGTGCAGGAGTGTGCTTTACTATAGGATGTAAGGTGTTAGTTAGGTGATACATGATCTAATATTTAATAGTAAGAGGACAAGATCTAGGGATCATATCTAATTTATGAGTTTGGAGAAAAAGCTTTAAGACTTCATTTTTCTTCTTGATGAATGGCTATCAGATAATTTTGATAAACAATTGTAAAAATTGGACCATCATGAAGACCATTTTGAACAAAATTCTATAACAAAGCACTAAATTTTGTATGTTATTATCAAATAGACATCTTAAAATATTGACATTTAGACCTCTCTGAATAAAGGGAAAACACTAATAGTAATAGCTCCAATATGTAAGAACTTATATTTAGACTGGGATTTTAATTGTCAGATAGTTTTATCATCAGCTATTTGTAAGTGGTATTTATAATCATCATTTTGTTTGATTTGGATAAAATTTTTAAAAACTTTTATGGTGGTTTTATAAATTAAATAAAATGGTGAAAGTTTATCATAGACATTTGTGGCCTTAAGAGTTGGGAGTTTCCATTTAGGACTGAGATTTTTTTTTCTATAGCTGCTTCATTTGTAAAAAAGAATGAGCCAATAGATATATCAGAGAGATTATAGACATCAAATGTACCTATAGTATCTGGAGTTATCTGATTTGATGCATCCATAGTCTTCATATTGTCGGTACTATACAAATCCTCAATCATGCTTTCCTCACATCTTTATGAGATCATTCCCTTCCCTATTGTCTAAAGATGATATGAAAACAATAGACTAGAATAATAGTAAGATAGATACAGATAGCAAAAGATAGATAAAACCTAATGCCATTTTAGATTCAAATAAATCTACATGTATCACTTTTCACCCATTAAAATGTTAGTGTAATTTTTAATTTCATTTAATGGTTTTTCATGTATATGTTGTTTAACTTGCTTAAGTATCTTTTTAGTTCATTGTGAAAGATAATCCAACATTCTTGAGGATATTAAGACATGTTTATTTTTACCCTATATAATTTAACTTTATAAAACTTTTATGGATAATGATGCTAATTTTAATATTATAATATTTTGATTTTTGAGTAATAAAAAACAAAAGAGGGTTAATGTGCCCACATTCATGGCTATGGACAAACCCCGTAACTAGTCTTTATATCAATTCAATCATCATCATTGAATTTTTATTTTCCTTAGGGAGGATAATGGTTATCCTCATTGGAATCAATGTTAGTGTGGTCCATATACATAGTTGATGGGATTCTTAAGATACAATTGCTAGGTGTAGGAGTAAACATAGCTTGATAACTTATAGTGAACCATTTCTAAAGAGTTGTTAACAGTTGTGCAGGAGCTAAACTGGCATGTAGATTGGCTTGAAAAATTTTAATTGAAAACATTTCAAATTTAATATTAAAAGGTATCCTCAAAGAAATAAATATATTTTTCACTTGAGTTGGAGGGATATGAACAACAAGATCATCAGAAGCTTTCATTAGCATGATATAATCTAGGAATTCATATAAATAATCTAGAAGTTCAATAGATGACCAAAAAATTTATAATACAGGATTAAAACTTGGTCAAAATGTAGACCATTGGATTAAGAATTCAAATCCATGTCTGCAAATAAAATTCTTAAAAGGATTATTTGTACTATTAATCCTTGGATTATTAGTTTCATGATATAACATTATCATTGAACATCATTTCTTACCATCTGGTTCTTAGAATTAAGAAGTCCCTACCAAATGAGTATTATTGAGTTCTGTATGTTGTTTCCAAAATTAGCTCAGCTTGTTTTTGGAATAACCCCCTATGAAACTTGTTTGTTTCACCCTTTGTCTCTCTAAGGCCGTTTTCGAGACGAGTGTTTCTCATTTTCATCTTGATCCAATTGCACCGTTTGAAATTTGTAACATCTTTTCGTTACATTTTCCCCAAAATGTGAAGCTTGTTATGGTCTTGATATGACCAGGGGACCAAAATTTGGCTTTTTTAGAGTCTATTTTTCTTCTATTTTTGTGTACAAGTGGCAAATTTTGCCGCCAGTGCATTTTCTTTCTTTTGACATGCAAGAGCGGCAAAATTTGTCGCCTCTACATCTAGACCTGCACAGGCGGCAAATTTTGCTGCCCTTACATATTTCATCTTTGATATGTAGGAGTATAAAAATTTGTCACCCCTGCATATCCTCTTTTTCCTAGTGTAAGGGTGGCAAATTTTGTTGCCCCTGTATTGCCTCATTTTTCTTGGAGTTGATTTTCACCTCATTTAATCTGGTTTTAACCTTTTTTTGCTTCATTCATCCTCTCCTCCTCCTACCCTCTACCTCTGGAAGATCCAGCGAATGGGTCAAAGTGTGTTTTGGCTGATTTGAGCTCGTGGCATGCATGGTTTTCTAGGTAGGTCTTATTTTTGGCATTTATTCTTTTTTCTTTCCTCTTTTTGAGCTTTGTTTTTAATTTATGTTTTTGTTGGGGTTTTGTGTTTGTTTTTTCTCTTTCCCCTAAACTTTTTTGGCCTTACTTGCAATGAGCAATGAAATTCACCACCCTAGAAATGCCTTAAACCGTGTTCCCTTTCTCTCCTTGCTACTTCCCTTTACCTGCATCAGTGGCTAAATTTGTTGCTGATACATGTTCACTACATTGACCTGTAGGGGTGGTGAAATTCACTACCAATGCAGGTCAAGCCTTCAAGGGTGGCAAATTTTGCCGCCCCTGCACATTCTAGCCAAACTTGCACGAGCGGTGAAATTTGCCACCCACACTCCTTTTTCCTTGATTTTCCATTGGCCTACGTCGGCGGCAAAATTCACCGTTGATGTAGGCTGAACTTGCATGGGCAGCAAATTTTGCCGCCCCTGCACTTCTCTGTCCATTCTTCATGCACAAGCAGCAAAATTTGCCGCATGTGCCCTTTTTCTTCTTCCCTCTTAATGCAAGGGTAGCAAAATTCACCACCCATGCATGCATGTCCATTCTTCATACTAGGGCAGCGAATTTCGCTACCCTTGTATTTTTTCCTCCAAATTTCTCCAACTTTAGAGAAATTTTCCTCTTTTTCACTTTTTCTTCTCCTCCCCTTTTTCTCCTAATTTTTGACCCTATTTCTGACCCAGCCTTGTTAAGTGCCCTTCCTTGTTCATCCTCTAGTGCACCCAGTTCTACAACAAAGAGACCAAATCAGTCTCTTATACCAATCGCAACGTGATAATTTGGTTGGACCTCAAATTTATTGATAAAGTCTTCATGTGCCCTCCTGCTACTGAAGTACTGAGAATTGACTTTGTAAAAGCACAAAAAGAGTATGATAAGGACCCCAAAAGGGCAAAGAAGGTGATGAATCATAGATGGCTTAAGGCCCCCAGAACCAACTTGTACAAGTGGCCACAAAATTTCCCAAATAGTGATTTCATTAAAGAGGTTGGTGACTTGATTACTCTCCTCAGCAGGGTATGAGGCCTACCGTCTTCTTCACAATTCCATGAGTGGATGTACCCCTTCATCAAGATCATCCTCTAAGGGAAGCAGGTCATCTTTTAGAGTGAGCAGATCAGTAATGCTCTTCACGAGCAATTGACCAAGGTACAAACTACTTCAAAGTTTTATTCATGTTTGGTGATCCTCAAGGTGCTTATGGGGATACTCTTTGCTCTTCTAGATCTATTCCTAGTTTGGCATCTCATTCTTTCAATCTAGGAAAAAAATTTGCCCTTGATCAATCAACAGCCAGTATGGCTTCACCAGTTACTCCAACTGTGACCACTATTACCACTAGCAGTGCAGAAGTTACCATGGTAACACCAGCCACTAGAACCATTGCCACAATAGGTACTTCTCTCCCTCCTTGGATGTCAGCTTTTACGCCCAAAAAAAAGAAGCTAGCCATCTCTGTAGATGACTTCAATTTTGGCAAGTTAGTGCTAATGAAAGCTAAGGCCCCTAAGAGACCAAGGATCCTTTCAAAATTGGTTGAAGAAAAGGGACAAAATTTTTGGAAATAGCTAAACCTCCGTAGGATGCCACCCTTGAGGGTTTTGATATGAGCAGCTATTCCATTTCTCATGTTAAACTTGGAAAAGTTACTCATGAAGGTGTGAAAAGTGATCTACAGTCTGCAATGGACATCATGGTCTAGAAATTTGATAGAGAAAAGAAGATGAAGGATTACTATAAAGCCAAATCAGAGCAATTGACTGCAGTAGTCAAGAAATTAACCCTTGCCCCTAAAGCAACAACCCCAGAGGCCTTTTCCATAAACAACCCTATCATTCAAAAGGTAGAGAAAACCTATATGAAAGGGAAAGTGCTAGAGGATTACATTGAAAAGATGCACACTCAGGGAATTTCTTTATAGAGGTTGCTGAGAAGATAGACAAGATGAAGAAAGTGAGGATGGATCTAGAGGACCTTGTCTCACTTATTTCTCAAGACATTGACAGTACGGAAAAATATCTTGACAAGTGGAGGGAAATGAAAGATCTGAAGAAAAGCACCTTGATTTCCATCGGTGTTATTTCCAGCAAATATTCTTATGTGGAGATTAAGGAATCACTGATATACAGGATTCAGGTACTCAAGGAGCTGACTGAAGATCTTGAGTCTTCCAAGGATGCTAGCGAGAAAAGTGACACAAGCTTATTAAATAGACTAGAAGAACTGCCTCGTGACCTCACCTCCAGGGATAATCAATTTCTCTTAGCAAAAGAGATGATTTAAGGATTCAGAGGTATGATTCAGAGGGATTTCAAAGAAAAAGTGTTCTCAATGACTTCTGTGGACAATATTTTAGATACTCAGTTAACTCTGGATAATCTAAGATCCAGGTTAACTAGTCATGCTAAGGCAATCACAGCATTGAAGAACATTATAATCAGGGCCAGGGTCATTTTCAAGAACACCATTGCGCCAGAAAGTATAGAAATTTAGGCATCTATCGCTATGTATGATGCTCATCTGAAGAAGTCTGGCAGCAAGCGCTGAACCATTTTCCCCTTCTTTCTTCTTCTTTTCTCATGCACTTTTGTCATGTAAAAGTGCATGCAATTTTTTAATGTGTAATTACATGTAAAAAATCTAGAAAAATATCTCAAAAGTCAAATATGAGTCATCTTTGACTAAGATATTTTTGTATTTTAATATTTTTTTAATTTTGAAGGTTTCTCTCTATATATAGTGGAGACCTCTTTTGTAAATGGATATCTCTGATAATTGACAGCAAAAACTCTGTTGAAATTGAGACACTTCTTGAGACTTTGTGCTCAACTTGTAAATTATATTTTGTTGAATGAATGAGAAGCAGGTTTATTTTAGACTTTGTGTTAAAGTTATCTGTGCTATTTAGGAAATAGTTCTTATGTCCTCTTTCCTGATAATCTCTTATTTATTTGATTTAATAAGCAAAGTGTGTGTGTTGATATTATTTGAGGACATTTTTAAAAGATAAAAGAGAGACTTTGAGCTACTTTTATCTTTGTGATCCTTTTATTCTTTGTAGTTTTAGATAAAGACTTTGTGCTTCGTTTCACTCTACGGTTACGCGTATTTCAAATCGGCGAAGGAGACAATAGAAGACTTTGTGCTTACGTAGGTTTCTTTGTTAACTTTGTTACTTACTTCAGGGATTTTCTACTCAACACTGGATACCATTCCTAAAATAAGAGGAATGTTGTTAGCCAACAACCAGGATTTCTCTCTCTTGTTCCTTGGACATCACCTCTGAAAAAAGAGAGGTGTATGTTGTTATACCACCCCAAGTATTATTTTTTGCTTAACTATATATACATATAGCATATAAATATTCATAGGAAACCTTCCCTTGATGAGAGGAGAGATTTACCTCATCTAGATCTAGTAAACCCACACTTTTTGTGGCATAAATCTCCCTGTGTTATGGTTGATATACCTATTTTCTCATCAGTTAGTTGATGACAAAATATTCACCCAACAGTTTTTGGTGACTCCACTAGGGAAGGGCATGCAGTTTGAAGTCTCAAACTTCAAACTGAAGCAGATCCTGCTCTTTTCTATTTTTTGTTCTATAATCTGGCAACTCCATGTTATACCAGAAGCCAGAAATCCCAAGGTGTTGTTGACCCTACTTTTGAGTTGGTGCAGTAGAGTAATTTCGAGTTGTTTCCTCCACAACCTCACCTTAGATGAACTAGGAGCCTTCCTCCTAGCCCTACCAGACCACCAACACAAAGTGGACCTTCTTTTTTTGCTGCTAGTTGAGCTTTACCTATCTGAGCTCCACTTGTATTAGTGATCCCACCTTTGCATAATCAAATCATGGCTCAAGGCCCCTGTAGTAATTCTTTCGGTCTACTAAATTTGACTCCACCTCTGCATGAGCTTTTACATAGTTCAAGGAAGAATTTCCCCAAATTCTTTGGTAATAGGAAGGCTCATCTTGATGAACACATTACAGCTTTCAGCATAGCCTACGGTGTCATAGGTGTGGAATTTAAAGACGTAATGGTCAGGCTGTTCATAGAGACACTACAAGGCGTTGCTGCAGACTAGTTTTACCACCTATAAATTGGATCAGTAACTGATTGGGACACCCTAAAAGACAAATTTAAAGCTAGATTCAAGCCTGTAGAAGATGCACATGCCTTGCTAGCCCAAATCACTCAGATGAAGAAAGAGCTTCATGAGCCTATGAGAGATTTTATTGTCAAGTTTAACAAGCTGTGGCACAGAATTCCCATGATCACCCAGCCGATGCCTTAGAACCTCAAATGCTTCTTCATCAATTCACAATTGCCTGAAGTAGGTTTCTTATTGAGACAGGCCAGACACATAGACCTCACTGCTACTCAAATTTTGGCTACTAAGGTAGAAGATGACTTTATCTTGGCAAGAAAGATAAGGAGAGACCCTAATAAAAGTAAATCTTCTTCATCTTCTGAGTTTTCACCTGCAGCCACCACTGACCTAATGGTACAAAAGCTAGCAAATGAAATGCTAGCTCTAAAAAAGCAAATGGCACAAGGAATGTCATCTGCTCCTACATACAGATATATGCCCAAGAAGACATTTTAGAATCAGGCGTACCAAGGCAATGCTACCAGGAATCAGGGACAACAAAATTACCTTCCCTCTCCATAGAGGAACCTCACCCTTGAAGCACCTCCAAACAACTCAATAGTCAGATATCTAGAAGTTGAAGTGGATTCCTCATTTCAGCCTGAGTTGAATCTCAAAGATAATGCTAATCTCTTCACTGAGGAAGAAGAAGAATTAGTTGGCGACTCCAATATTGGTTTCTTGGATTACCAGGATGAAGCTGGAAGTTAAGGAGAAGGGTTGGATGGATCTTATGCTATTTTCACCAGATCTCAAAGCCAGTCAGCTCTGCAAGCTGACAAAGGAAAAGTAGAAGAAGAACCTCAGTCGGTGGTCTCCATCGCTAAATGAGGGACTCCATTACCTCCTTAATCAAAAGATTAGGTAACTCACAAAAAATTAAGTACCTCCAACTGCCATATACCTTCCACCTTTATTGCTCAGACCAGTTCCACACCTGCTAAAGATCCAGATGATGGACTCTCTTTCTCTATTTCAAATTCTTTTCAATTATTTGATATAATTGATCATGCCAGGAAGACTAAGATCCAAATGACAGAGATAGAGTATTTGAGAGCTAACCCTAAAAAATTTGATAGGTTGGTAGAATATGTGAAAAATAAGGTCATCCCCATAGGACAAGATTCTTCAAAGGTCATTCATGATCCCCCTAAGGATAAGTCCACCCAAAATAATCTTGTCATGACTCCTCCAGTTGCTCTCGAGAAAATAGAACCTTTTTATGTTTCCCTGCTTATAAATGGTTACAAATTGAGTAATTGCATAATAGACTCCAGAGCCTCAGATAATGTCATGCCCACCAAGGTGGCAGATTCCCTTGGTCTAACTTTGACCAAAACTTTTGGAAGGTGTTTTTCTATGGAAAATAAACAAGTCCCACTCCTTGGTCAGATAAAAGATGCCCAATTTGATTTCAAAACTTTTCCAAAAAAGAGGATAAAAATGATGGTTCTAATGGTCAATGTTCCAGCCTCTTACGATGTCTTGCTTGGGCAAAATTTTTACAAGGATGTTGGAGGTGAGCTGAGCATGGACTTGTCAGAGGTGAGGATCCCAGTTCAAGGTGTTATAAAGAAATTGCTTCTTGAAAAAGAGGCAAGATATGTAGTCACCTGATCATCAGCACCAAAAGCTCAAATTTTATTCGAGTCTTTTGGCATGGGTAACTACTTCTTATCTATGGATGAAGTCCATGAGGCATCCGATGAAACTCGTACAGGTGACAACTTGGAAATGTGTTCAGCTGACACAACGGGAGAATTGGCACACCAAAATGAATGCATAGAAGAATCTCTTCCCCCAAATGAAGAAATTTTCCGAGAAAAAGCGATGTCTAATGAGGTATGGATCTAAGAATTTGACGGCAACTTCTCTTCTACCAGTTTAGGAGCCAGAGTTGTGGTGGTATCTCCTCAAAGAGATATTGTTCCTTTATCTTACAAATTACAGTTCAACAACACCAACCACACAGCTAAGTACGAATCCATGTTACTTAGATTATAGGCTGCCAGAGAAAAGGGCATTAAACTACTCCATGCTAAAGGGGACGCTAAATTGGTGGTTTGCCAGGTAAGAAACCTCTATCAGACCAAGAATGAAAGATTGTTCCACTATCACAATCTTGTTTGAGACCAAATCAAAAAATTTGATGCTTTCAGCATCTCTGCCATTCTAAGAGAATTCAATGACCAGGCAGATGCATTGGCTATTTTTGCTACTCTCTTGGTTCCCCACCTAGATTTTAAAAGAGATAAGTACACTATTGAACTAGTTTTTTAGCCAAGTGTACCTGATAATGCCAGCCATTGGCAAGTATTCAACAATGATGACCAAATCCTCACCTTCTTAGAGCAAAGGGACAGCTTCAAACAACTGCACTTTGATGGTAGTGAACTTCTAAAATGCGAAGCAACTTCTGAATCAAATGCAAACATAGGTGAGGATTTCTTGCAGCTAAATGGGAATAAGATTTCCAAAGGCCTGGTTTCTCTAGATAAATTATTTGATAAACATGATATGTTTATTAAACAATAGTGAACAGATTCAAACTCCTCCCAAGATTTTGATCAAGTAAACCTGGGAACCAAGGGAGATCCTAAGATAGTAAACATCGGGAAATGTTGCACTCCCGATGAGAGATTCAAGCTTGCTAATCTACTCTGCCAATATATAAACATCTTGGCTTATTCTTATGACAACCTGAAATCACTCAGGTCTGATGACATTCGCCACGACATTCCTGTTAAGGCAAACTCTGTGCCTTACAATAAAAATTCTAGGTAATATAATCCAAAGATCTCAGTAACTATTTTAGCTGAGATACAAAAAATGCTTGATGCCTAGATAATTTTTCCAATCCATCACTCCACATGGATTGCCAACATAGTGCCTGTCAGAAAGAAAAATAGTGAAATTTGAATCTGCATGGATTTCAGGAACTTGAATCAGTTATCTTTAAAAGATAACTACCCCTTCCCTATCATGGATCAAATTTTGCAAATGGTAATAGGTTCAGAGATGTTATCAATGCTGGACAGTTTCTTGGGGTACAATCAGGTTGAAGTTGGAAAAGTAGATCAGCATAAGACTGCTTTCATCACACCTTGGGGCACCTTCACCTACTGAAGAATGTCTTTCAATCTGATAAATGTAGGTGCTACATTTCAAAGAGCAATGGACCTCACTTTCAAGGATGAGATGGGTAAATTCATTGTATTATACTTGAATGATTTGATGGTATTTTCAAAGCATCATTTTGACCATATCCACCATTTACAAAGAATACTGGAATGCTGTCGTCAGAATGGTATTTCTCTAAATCCAAAGAAATTTGTCTTTGAGGTGATTGAAGAGAAACTTATTGGACACATTGTGTCTCGAGAAGGTATTAAAATTGACTCGAAAAGAGTCAAATCCATCCAAGAACTTACTTTGCCTACCAGTAAAATTGTGGTTCACTCTTTCTTCAGAAAGGTGAATTTTCTTCAAAGGTTCATCCCTGAGTTCACTGAGAAGACTCACCACATCATCAATATGATGAAAGGTATTTGCTACCTTCAGGTAGACCACAGAGGGAAAATAACCATTCAAAGACATTAAAGAAGCGATCGCTCGTGCACTAATTCTGATTTGTCCAGATTACACCAAAAGTTTCAAAATATACAGTTATACTTTTGAACATACACTCTCAGCTATTCTAGTTCAACAGGACTAGGAAGGTATAGAATATCTTATTTCCTTCATGAGTTGTCCACTCAAGGCTCATGAGCTAAAATATTCTAACATAGAGAAGCATGCATATGCGATGGTTAAGGTAGTCAAGCATTTCAAGTTTTATATCCTAAACTCGCACACTGAAGTTCTGGTCCCTGATACAATAGTGAAGTCCATTTTGACTCAACAAGAGTTTGGTACGAAGAGGGGTAATTGGATCATCAAGATTCAAGAGTTTGATCTAGACATCAAACCTATCAAACTCATGCAGAGAAAGGGTCTTTGTCAGTTGATTGCCAACAACATTCTTGAGGAAGTAGAAAATGAAGAAATAGAGATCGAAGGCATACCCACGGTCTTCTTTGCTACCACTACTGATGAATGATATTTTGACATCACCCATTTTTTAACTTATGGTGAGTGTTCCACTCATCTCTCCTATAAGAAAAAATGGAATGTTAAACTGAAAGCGACTAGCTATGTTTTGTGGGATAATGGTATTTACAAAAAGAGCCTAGATGGGGCATTTTTTTGTTGTGTTGATAAGGTATAACAAGATAAACTCTTAGAGTCTTTCCATGATTTGGCCTGTGGAGGGCATTTTTCTACACCAGTGACAGTGCACAAGATTTTGTGAGCAAGGTACTATTGGTCTACGTTGTTTCAGGATGCCTACAAATGGGTGCATAGGTGCGAATTATGTCAACAGTTCGTTAGAAAGCCTAAACTGGCTGCATTACCTCTCAAGCCAGTAATAATCGAAGAGCCTTTTCAATAATAGGGTATTGACTTCATTGGCATAGTCAACCCATCTTCAAGTGCCAGACATGATTATGTCCTCATGGCAACTGATTACTTTACCAAGTGGGTGGAGGCCATCCTGACCAAGCACGCTACGTCTGAAGTGGTGTGCATTTTTCTCAAGAAAAATATCATTTTCCAATTTGGGGTCCCACTCAAAATTGTAAAAAATAATGCGGCCTATTTTTCTTCAAATGAAATTACTCAATTCTATTTCTATTATGGAATTACCCTATCCCACACTTCAGATTATTTCCCACAGGGAAATGGCCAAGCAGAATCAAGCAATAAGAACTTGGTCGCTATTATCAAGAAATTGGTAGATGATAATCAGAGAACGTGGCACAAAACAATATTTGATGTTTTATGGGTGGATCAGATTACACCCAAGAGGGCCATAGGCATGTCACCTTTCCAACTTCTATATGGCTTAAATGCAAAGATACCCATCACTCTAGAACTTCCAGTGCTTAGATTAACTAAAACAATCAAAGATTCAACCTTCAAAAGTTCAATCAACAAAAGAATCATGTATCTGACTGAACTGAATGAGTAGCGAACCATGGTGGTAGACCAGATTACGGCATATCAAAATTAGGTAAAGAGACTTTTTGACAAAAAGGCTAAGGTCTGTGATTTTCAAATTGGAGATCAAGTCTTGTTATGAGACAAGAGGAGTGGACCAAAGGGAATGCATGGCAAATTTGACTCCTTATGGAGAGGTTCGTTCGCTATTCGACAACTCTATGGTGAGAATAGATTTTTGCTGGAGTATCAGGATGGAACATCGTTTGCACTACCCCATAGTGGGAAACATCTGAAGCTATTCAATCTTTGAAGCTTAAATGGATCCGCTTATATATATATATATATATATATATATATATATATATATATATATATATATATATATATAGTTTTTATGTTTTGTCTATTTTTATTTCATTTTTAGCTTGACTCCATAGCCCAATGGCTTGGATGAAGGCACTTAGAGACTGGTTTCTACTCCCATTGATCATTTTGATTAACAAAAGTTCCCCAACAAGAGCTAGCTATTGTTTCCAAAATCAGCTCAGCTCATTTTTGGAACAACCCCCTATGAAACTTGTCTATTTCGCCCTTTGTCTCTCTAAGTCCACTTTCGAGATGGGTTTTTCTCATTCTCATCTTGGCCCAACTACACCATTTGAAATTCGTAACATCTTTTCATTACATTTTCCCTAAAATGTGAAGGTTGTTACGGTCTTGACACGACCAGGGGACCAAAATCTATTTTTTTTAGAGTCTATTTTTCTTCTGTTTTTGTGCATGGGTGGCAAATTTTGCCGCCAGTGCATTTTCTTTCCTTTGACATGCAGGAGCAGCAAAATTTACCACCCCTACAACTGGACCTACATAGGCGACAAATTTTTCCACCCCTGCATGTTTCATCTTTGATATGTAGGAGTGGCAAAATTTGCCACCCCTACATATCCTTTTTTTCCCAATGTAAGGGCGATGAATTTCATCGCCCCTGCACTGTCTTGTTTTTTGCATGCGACATTTATTGCCATATGTGCCAGGTTGTTGGGGTCAATTTTCACCCCATTTAATCTAATTTTAACCTCTTTTTACTTCATTCTTCCTCTCCTCCTCCTACCTTTTGCCTCTGGAAGATCCTGTGAATGGGTAAAAGTGCATTTTGGGTAATTTGAGCTTGTGGCACGCGTGGTTTTCTAGGTAGGTCTTGTTTTTCATGTTTATTCTTTTTTCTTCTCTTTTTGAGCTTTGTTTTTAGTTTATGTTTTCGTTGGGGTTTTGTGTTTATTTTTCCTCTCTCTCTCAAACTTTCTTGGCCTTACTTGCAATGAGCAGCAAAATTTACCGCCCTAACCGTGCCTTAAACTATGCTCCCTTTCTCTTCTTGCTGCTTCCCTTTACCTGCATCAGCGGCTAAATTCACCACCGATACATGTTCACTACATTAACTTGCAGGGGTGGTGAAATTTGCCACTGATGCAGGTCAATCCTGCAGGAGCACCAAATTTTGCCACCCCTGCACATTTTGGCCAAACTTGCACGGGTGGTGAAATTCACCACGCGTGCTCTTTTTTCCTTGCTTTCCCATTGACCTACGTGGGCAGTGAAATTTGCCGCCGATGCAAGCTGAACTTGTATGGGTGGAAAAATTTGCCTCCCTTACACTTCTCTATCCATTTTTCATGCACGGGCAGCAAAATTTGCCGCCCGTGCCCTTTTTCTTCTTCCCTCTTAATGCAAGGGCGAAAAAATTTGCCGCCCATGCATGCATGTCCATTCTTGATGCTAGGGCAGTGAATTTCACCACCCTTACATTTTTTCCTCTAAATTTCTCAAACTCTGGAGAAATTTTCCTCTTTTTCACTTTTTCTTTTCCTACCCTTTTTCCCTTAATTTTTGACCCAACCCTGTTAAGTGCCCTTCCTTAGTCATGATCACCCGACGTGCAAATTTCCCAATTTACCCACTATTCTTTAATTACATAATCATGATTACAGTACTCTTTGAAGATTTTTGCTCATCAAAACTTGCTTAATTGAGGCCAGTTCTGATGTCTAAAACTCTCCAAAAAATTCAAAGGCCATGAAGTAACGATACTAGGGCATTTTTTTGATCACTTCAATCACCTCTAATGTTGACAACATTAGAGATACAGAGATTGGCCATGTAGATATGGCTGAGTTCATGACCAGAACCAAGGCAATGAACCCAAGCTCTGAAATAAAGAGGATCATCAAGAGCAACATTCATCTGGTTGCCACTTTCCCAGTAGCAGCACATCATACGGAGTTCATCCTCTAGTGCACCCAGTTCTATAACAAAGAGACCAGATCAGTTCCAAATGCCAGCAGCAATGTGATAATTTGGTTGGACCCCAAATTCATTGATAAAGTCTTCATGTGCCCTCCTGCTATTGAATTACTAAGAATTGACTTCGTAGAAGCATAAAAAGAGTATGACAAGGACCCCAAAAAGGCAAAGAAGGTGATGAATCACAGATGGCTTAAGGCCCCCAAAACTAACTTGTCCAAGTGGCCATAGAATTTTTTGAGGAGTGATTTCATTGAAGAGGTTGGTGACTTGATTACTCTCCTCAGCAGAGTACGAGGCCTATCGTCTTCTTCACAATTCCATGAGTGGATGTACCCCTTCATCAAGATCATCCTCTAAAGAAAGCAGGTCATCTTATGTAGTGAGTAGATCAGCAACGCTCTTCACGAGCAACTGACCAAGGTATAAACTACTTCAAAGTTTTATATGACTTCATACTTGGTGTACATAGCTGCTTTAATGCGAACCTTCTCAGGTTTGACAACTGAAGGAGACAAGAAGACCACCCCAGTCTACTCATATTACCCTCAGTTAACATTGTAAAGATCAATCCACCATTTTATGAGGGTAAATGATGCCTTCTTTGCAATATTTTTGTGCCTCTTTGACCCTTAGCTTGAATAAAAAAGAATATCTGATGAAGCATGGATGGTCGTCAATGACTATGGCTATATGTTCCTACAATTTCCCTCCTTCTGCTATCTTCAGGTTGGCTTTTTCCAAAGCTATCCCCATATGCTCCCCATATTTCCTTCTGATAAGCTAGTTTTAATGGATTTGTGTAGACAAATGGTTGTCATACACACTAGGCAGATGGAATTGAAAAAGCCAAGTTTCAGGTTTCTAATTAAAATTGGCAGATACTCGATTTTGACAGTAGCTAAAGCTAAGGTCATGGAAATAGAGATGCAGCTGGTTACTATGAAATAGTTTAAGAGAAGGGACAAGTTTGACTATAGGGGTGTCAAGGACATGATCAAAATAAAGACTAAGTTTCATGAGCCTATGATCGAAGACATCTGAGTAGACCTAAAGATAGCCAAAGAAATCAGGAAGATGGACTACAGCAGGCTCACTCTCGAGCAAATCAAATATTTGGGGCTTGCAGATATTCTCTCTAATTTGGTCGATGATAAGAATATTATCAACAGCAAGTACTTGGCTGAGAAGGTTGCTGACTCTCCTCTTCCTCATATCTAGTGGTCCCAAAAAGAATTAACTTCTTTGAGAAAGAGATTTGAACCAATACTGGCTAACACCAATGATTGGTTAACATCTAAAGGGATCACATTGAAAGAGTTCATTATAGGATCAGAGGCTGAATTCCAACTAAAAATGAGGAAGAAGGTAGAAAATAGGACCAAGAACAAAGGTGATGTTCCTTCCCCATCTAGGCCTCACAAGCCTAGAATCATCTTTGTTTCCAATAAGTCAATGGCTAAGGGAGTTGGAGAACAAAGCTCCCAAGAATAGGTAGCTCAGCAAATGGAGACAGATGATAGGCCCTCAGAGCAGCAAAGGACTGAGCCTCTACCTTCCCAAGAAGGGGCACATCCACTTACAGATGTCTCTCCTTCACCACCTCTTTCTCCTATCAGTGTTCCTTCTTCTGGAGCTGCCTCTCCTTCCAAATTCATGTTTGGTGATCTTCAAGGTGCTTCTAGGGATACTCTTCACTCCTCTAGATCTATTCCTAGTCTGGCATCTCCTTCTTTATATTTGGGAGAAAGTTTTGCCCTTGATCAATCAATGGCTGGTATGATTTTACTAGTTACTCCAACCGTGACCACTGTTACCACTAGCAGTGTTGAAGTTACCACGATAACACCAACCGCTGAAACCATTGCCACAATAGGTACTTCTTCTCTCCCTCCTTGGATGTTAGCTTTCACACCCAAAAAAAAGAAGCTAGCCATCTCTACAGATGACTTTGATTTTGGCAAGTTAGTGCTGGTGAAAGCTAAGGCCCCTAAGAGACCAAGGATCCTTTCAAAATTGGTTGAAGAAAAGGGACATAAATTTTTGGAAATAGCTAAACCTCTGCAGGATGCCACCTTTGAGGGTTTTGATATGAGCAGCTATTCCATTTCTCATGTTGAACTTGGAAAAGTTACTCACGAAGGTGCGAAAAGCAATCTACAATCTGCAATGGACATCATGGTCTAAAAATTTAACAGAGAAAAGGAGATGAAAGATTACTATAAAGCCAAAGCAGAGCAATTGACTGTAGTAGTCAGGAAATTCACCCTTGCCCTTGAAGCAGCAACCCTAGAGGCCTTTTTCATAGATGACCCTGTCATTCAAAAGGCAGAGAAAACCTATATGAAAGGGAAAGTGCTAGAGGATTACATTGAAAAGATGCACACTCAAGGAATTTCCTTACAGAGGTTGTCGAGAAGACAGACAAGATGAAGAAAGTGAGGATGGATCTAGAGGACCTTGTCTCACTTATTTATTAGGACATTGAGAATATAGAGAAATATCTTGGCAAGTGGAGGGAAATGAAAGATCTAAAGAAAAGCACCTTGATTTCCATCAGTATTATTTTTAGCAAAGATTCTTATGTGGAAATTAAGGAATCACTGATATATAGGATTCAGGTACTCAAGGAGTTGACTGAAGATCTTGAGTCTTCCAAGGATGCTAGCAAGAAAAGTGACACAGGCCTATTAAATAGACTGGAAGAACTACCTTGTGACCTCACCTCCAGGGATAATCAATTTCTCTCAGTAGAAGAGATGATCCGAGGATTCATAGGTATGATTCAGAGGGATTTCAAAGAAAAAGTGTTCTCAATGACTTCTGTGGACAATATTTTAGATACTCAGTTAACTCTGGATAATCTAAGATCTAGGTTAACTAGTCATGCTAAGGCAATCACAGCATTGAAGAACATTATAATTAGGGCCAGGGTCATTTTCAAGAACACCATTGCGCCAGACAGTATAGAAATTTAGGCATCTATCGCTATGTATGATGCTCATCTGAAGAAGTCTGGCAGCAAGAGCTGAACCATTTTCCCCTTCTTTCTTCTTCTTTTCTCATGCACTTTTGTCATGTAAAAGTGCATGCAATTTTTTAATGTGTAATTACATGTAAAAAATCTAGAAAAATATCTCAAAAGTCAAAGATGAGTCATCTTTGACTAAGATATTTTTGTATTTTAATATTTTCTAAATTTTGAAGGTTTCTCCCTATATATAGTGGAGACCTCTTTTGTAAATGGATATCTCTGATAATTGACAACAAACACTCTGGTGAAATTGAGACACTTCTTGAGACTTTGTGCTCATCTTGTAAATCATATTTTATTAAATGAATGAGAAGTAGGTTTATTTCAGACTTTGTGTTGAAGTTATCTACGCTATTTAGTAAATAGTTCTTATGTCCTCTTTCCTGATAATCTCTTATTTATTTGATTTAATAAGCAAAGTGTGTGTGTTGATATTATCTGAGGATGTTTCTAAAAATATAAAAGAGTGACTTTGAGCTACTTTTATCTTTGTGATCCTTTTATCCTTTGTAGTTTCAGGCGAAGACTTTGTGCTTCATTTCACTCTATGGTTACACGTATTCCAAATCGACGAAGGAGACAACAGAATACTTTGTGCTTACGTAGGTTTCTTTGTTAACTTTGTTACTTACTTCAGGGATTTTTTGCTCTATGTTGGATACCATTCCTGAAAGAAGAGGAATGTTGTTGGCCAACGACCAAAATTTCTCTCTCTTGTTCCTTAGACATCACCTCTGAGAAAAGAGAGGTGGATGTTGTTATACCACCCCAAGTATTATTTTTTGCTTAATTATATATACATATAGCGTATAAATATTCATAGAGAACCTCCCCTTGATGAAAGGAGAGATTTACCTCATCCAGATCTGGTAAATCCACACTTTTCATGGCATAAATCTCCCTGTGTTGTGGTTGATATACCCATTTTGCCATCAGTTAGATAACGACAAAATATCCACCCAACACTGTAGAAGCTTCATGAGATTTTCTTGTGAGAGCATTGATCTCATGAGTTATCTGATTAGCAACAGATGGAGTGGATCTCCATATATGTTCATAAAATTCTTCATGAACTTCTAAAATTGTTATTGCCATGACTGACTATTTTGAATTAAATTCTCTAGATATAAAATTAACAAAGTAGTTCTTCTTTCTAGTAATGTGTTCAATAGAGAAATCAAAGTCTGACAAAAAAAATTTCCACCTAGTTACCCTAATCATAGACCCTTTCTTTAGATTATCAGTATAATTATTCAAATCAGATCTAACAAGAAATTTTTATAATCTCACAAAGAACATAAAATATTGAATAACCTTAATAATAGCAAGAATTTCTTTGTGAGTAGAATGATAATTTTTATGAGCCTGTTTAAAATTTCTTGAAAAAAAACTGCAAGGTTTTTCTAAACCATCTGATAGTCTTTCTTTCAAAATTGCAGCCTAATATAGTTCTAAGGCATCTATTTCAATAATCTTTAGACCATTACTAGGGTATTCTCCCCAAGGAGAATATGAATTAAATGATGCTGGTTGAATTGATATAAAGACTAGTTATAGGGTTTATCTATAGCCATGAATGTGGGCACATTAACCCTCTTTTGTTTTTAGTGGACCTCACCACTTTCATAAAAGGTGATAACCTATTAGTCATGTCAATAGATTCCTTTTTATTTTTTGTCAGGTAGTGCACAGTGGGCCCATAACCCACTATATTTTGGCATCTTGCCTTCTATCCATTGATTCAGTATCTTTGTGTCAACCGTTGATCTTCTCATTTCACCTTATAAATATGATGAGTTCTTTGTGTCATAAGCATCGAATGCCTAGAGTCTTGTGTTTAAGTCTTAGTAGAAAAAGTGTATGCTCTTTGCTTGCCTACTCTGTGGGATCCTATGCATCAAAAACTTTTTCTAAAATTATGTTTATGATATGTTTCTTACTCTATTATATGTTGTAATAGCTTGTCTGTAATCATTTTTTGTAGTCTTTAAGTGTCGATCTTTTGTTCACTATGAATTTTTAAGTTTCTCATTATTTTTCCACAAAACCCTAATTTATAATATCAAACTTTAACAACTATCTTTGAATCTCTTGATAATCAAGATACATTTATAAACCCTTCTTTCATATATATTATTGTAATTTTAAAAACTAGTTAAGTTTGATTTATTATTTTGCATCTATTTTAGGATGTTACAATTTGATTGAAATCTTTTTATTCATATGATAATTCCCAATCAATATAGGAGTGTCTATGTAGCTGGAAATCGTGTCTTTAGAAGGCACAAGCACATTATTCTTATAACACACACATACCAAAAAAAAACTCAAGGTTAACAAACAAATGTAATGAATTTGTAAGTTAATGGATGACATCATCTTAAGATGCATTTTATCTTTTAGGCATGTATGTATGATTTTCACTCTTAAAGTAGTTCTAGAGGTCTACTAAGTGATCAAAATTAAAATTTGAAAGGTTGGTCCTAATTTCAATGTGAAGGGCATATATTTATGTAGCCCTTCCTTGATGAAATGTTGCATAAATATTTATACTTCAATTGACAATAGTATTCTAAGTACGTATATTACAAAAAGGAATGTTATATAAAATATTTTCCTTCCACTATTTAATGAATTTAAAAAGTAAAAACAATGTCTATTTTTTGAATGAATAATTAAATTTAACATTTATAATATTTTCAATGAGATAAAAAAATCAATGAATAAATGAGGATTTCAAAATTATAAAATTAATTCCAATATATACATACATATATGCATTCATATACATACATACATACATACATACATGCATGCATGCATGCATGTATGTATGTATGTATATGAATGCATATATGTATGTATATCTTGGAATTAATTTTACAATTTTGAAATCCTCATTTATTCATTGATTTTTTTATCTCATTGAAAATATTATAAATGTTAAATTTATATATGCATTCATATACATACATACATACATACATATATGCATGCATGCATGCATGTATGTATGTAGATTATATATATCTATATATGTATGTATGTATGTACATACATACATACATACACACACACACACATATATACATATATATGTATTTATGTATATGTATATACATACAAACATACATATACATGAATATATATGCATGTATGTATGTATGTATGTACATTATATATATGTATGTATGTATGTGTGTGTGTGTGTATGTATATACATACATACATATATGTGTGTGTATATGTATATGTATATACATACACACACACATACATACATATGTATGTATGTATGTATATACATATACATACATATATTTGTATGTATGTGTGTGTGTATATATGTATGTATGTACATATTTACATACATACATACATATATAGATATTTATAATCTGCATACATACATGCATGCATGCATATATGTATGTATGTATATGAATGCATATATGTATATGTATATATGTATGTATATCTTGGAATTAATTTTACAATTTTGAAATCCTCATTTATTCATTGATTTTTTATCTCATTGAAAATATTATAAATGTTAAATTTAATTATTCATTCAAAAAATAGACATCGATATATATATATATATATATATATATATATTTGTCTGTGTAAGAAATTTGAATGAGGTATTATTTTAATTTTTGAAAATATAAAGGAGGAAAAGGTAAGGCCACACAAGTAAACACACTCATCTCAAACCAATCAACCATTATGTTTGTAGGAAGATCACTTTTTTTTCGGCATCACCTCCATTGGCATTACCAACATGGTATATTTAGTTTATATGTTGTTTCAATCAAAATCTTGCCAACTGATGTGGGAATTTTGTTTAAATGAATGAGGATTTTAGAGTCATGGAAGTAATTCCAAGATGCACTGAAGAGGTGTATCTAACTTAGGGTGGTAAGGAATGTATTTAAACTCATTTAAAATATATTTTGTTTGGATTATGAAACCATAGAGGAGGATAATGAAACACTAAGGAAGAAAACATATTCATCACACAACCAATTAACCATTATGTTATTAGGAGGGCCACTTCCGTTGTGGCATCATGTTGTAGTATATATAAATGGATCTAGGTCAATTTACATCACAATATAACACATATACCCATACACAATGCAAAATTAGTCCTAGAAATATTTTATCTGTTGAAATAATAAATTAGACCTAATTTCATGAAGAATATTGTAGAATCAACAATAAATGACAACATGAATTTATTTTAAAAAATAGTTCATTTCAAATCTAGGGACATTTGTTAGAAATAAAAAACATAAAATAGGTCCAAAAGGTAAGGCAAACAAAACCTATAAAACTCAAGATAGACATAAAAAAAATTTGGAGTGCACTCTTCTAGCAATGTAAGGACACTATTGAAAAAATAGGGGTGCTTATGTCCAACTATGTATTTCTAAAACCAATATTTACAATCATGTTCACCTATTCCAAGGCTTTGAAAACCTTTCCATCTTTTACCAAATTCTACATAGATCTCTAAGAAACTAATCCCCTTTTCTAAAACCTTAGTATCTCACCAAACTGGCAAAAAATAGGGGAATGAATGGGGGACTTGTGTTATCCCTCCATTATTATCAAACCCCTAGGCTAAGATAAATTTAAAAAACAACATTCAATGCACTTTAACAAGGAATTTCTGGATGCAATCCCTCATCCTATATGACATTTCATGCTAAAATAAATAAGTGACAAGGAAATAAATGCTTCAAATTTTCTCTGAATTCTTGATTTATGATCTAACACCTTCATAATAGGTCTCTATAACATTAAATTTATGCCCTGATCAGTCATTCATTATCCTTTCTTGTCCTATATGCACTCGTGCACCTGTGTATTTAAAAACTTGTAAAATTTAAATTTAGACCAAAATGACATAAGTTGACACACACAATGGGAAAAAAAAGTTGGAAAAAAAAGAACACAAGGCATAAGAGACCCAAAACAAGGGCCCATGCCAAAAAATTTACATAATATATCGTGGAGCTCAAAAAACATACATTGTATAATTTTGGGTAACATGCCTAGAACCTAAGAAAAAATAACACAGAGGAGAGATAAAATAGGGAGAACATAGCAGAACAAGGCCAAAATACATTAAATACACATGCCAATAAGATCCTAATATGAATTAATAATTGACAAACACACAAGTACCCTAGACTAATACAAGTTAACAACTAAAAGCTATCTAAATGAACCAATTTTAGGTGTTAAGGATCATCCTATTGGCATAAGGATCATAGTGTATTAGGTTGATATCTTACCACAAACCAAGCCCACCACTAAATATGGGATTGATTTTTTGAATAGATGAGGATTTGAGAGTTGTATAAACAATTCCAAGATGCATTGAAGAGGTGTATCCAACTTGGATTAATAATACATATTTAGAAGCAATTGAATGAGATAATGTTTATGATTGTGAAGCCACATAGGAGGAGAGAGGAATTTGGAGCAAACAAACATACTCACCCCACCACCAATTAACTATTATGTTAGTATGAGGGCCACTTATATTTTTAGACACCTAAAATTGGTATTAAACACTTTACACTATCAACTTTGCCACACTTTGACATACTTAGACTTTGTGTACACATTTGAATCTTATGCACACTTTCCCCTATCGGTATCTCTGCATATTATCTTGGCCAACCAAATTTACCAAAGATAAATAATTAGGCTCACCTTAATTTATGCAATAATATTCCAGAATCCTAAACAAATTATCTCCACATCTCAAATCATTGGTTTTCACCCCTAAGACAATATTGGCAATAATTATATAGTTATGGTTTTACTACAAGTGTCTACTTTTATCAATAGTGTCTAGGAACACTCAATGATGATTTTTTAAATTGGGACATCTCTATTATGTTGGCCTAAACATGTTTCATGGGTGAGTCATAATAGGAAATATCAAATATTTAGATATAAATGCAATTCAATCCTAAGGTTAGACTCACTTGGTCACTACTTGGATATTACATCAAGAATCACTTGAAAGTTTGAGAAATCCACTAGAAATTTCTTGAAAAAATTTAGAAAAGGCATACATATATGAATATCCCTTAAACGAGTAGCCCTATATCCAAGTATGAATACAAATACATGTCAAAGTTGCATGGTGTAGTGTTAAAATCTAAAAATTGCATTATATTCTAGATTGATCATGATGATACACACACACACACATATCAAGGTGTGAGAACAACATTTAGTTTTAGGACTCTTCAAGGTATTGAAACATACGAAACACTGAGTCACTTAGTGGGAAGTGGTTATGGCTATCCTACCCAACTTTCTAATGCTTTTTAAAGGGTCATATTATGTCAAAAATGTCTTCAAGGTTTCAAAGAAAGGATAATCAAAACATGGATCAATGCATAGGACCAAGTGTGAGCATGCACACAAGAGATATATAAAGGAAAAGGCATAATGGTTTGAGGTGGCACAAACCAACATAGTCAATTGTGATAGTATTGGTAGAGTCTTGATAATATTAGTTCAGGCAAAGGTCTAAGCTATGTTTCTATTATTTTCATAGGGTTTGAGCTCATGTTTCTTGATCTGAGAGGTTACAAAGTAGATATATAGAACATTTTAATGCATAATCATCTCAATTCATGTGAAATCTTACATCATCTAAAAATATGTTAATTTAATAAATTTTTCTAAGTGTTGTGTTACACAAGTTTCTTATTATGCATATTTCTTGTTGTAGGTCTGAGTAAGCATTTTTCATTACACAAACATTATTTGTGTTATTATGCAACACCTTTGTGTGTGTGTGTTTAGTGTAATTTTGTGTTTCCTATGAGTGTGCATGTGTTTGTAATATTCTATGCATATTTTGATGTGTATATTTGTAATAGTTTCTTGTCTAAATAAGTTTGTGAAGTTTTGTACAAGAATTTATGTTATTCTTTTTCCCAAGTGAAAGAGTACATATAATTGTAATACATTTCCATCAATTTATGATATCTCTTGAAAAATAGAGCATTCAATTGGAGTTGGTTATTTACCATAGAAGCAACTAATTTTTTGAGGTTTTATGGAGGATATATCTCTTCATCACACAAGCCATGCATTAAATTGTAAGTCATTTGGAAAGCTTTTGATAAAGTGGGGTAATGTTATTGATTAGACATGAGGATCATGGTACAAAGTTTTTCAAGATAATTATAGGTCATAAAGTTTTGTGAATTTATGAAACTTAATTAATGCACACTTGGTTTGGGTGCATATATCATGTGATGTGTTGTGGAAGGATCCATTGTTGACTATTTGGAACTTAATCTTTAAAGTCATGGAAGTAGATAAAGATTCATTTAATATTGTCCATGATGTAGTATGTTTTGACACATTAAACTATAACATGTTACTATGCCTTGGAATTATGAGAGACATTTAATATTTGTGTTTTAGCGAGGTACATTAATGTTATTAGTGGGGTGAAAGCACTTAATATAAGTAGGTGGGTCTTATGCCTTTATAATCATGACCTTAAACTTGTGTTAAGGGACTCTTTGAGAGGAAGAAAATTGTTGGCCAATTAAGAATTCACTGATCTAATTGGAATATTATACTTTAGAGCTTGGTTCTGAGATAGTTATACTTACAAATATTGTAAGCTTGTAAGCATATAACAATGGATATGGTGTTTTACCATATCTCATTTTGAGATTGTGGTGTCATTGATTTTCTTGTTCCTACTTTAATTTCCTATTGTTGAAATCAAATAAATATATGACATTATGTTTTTACAGTTACTGCATATTTTTTTGAGTAGTTCAAAATTTTCATGGTCTAAGGTATCTCTTAATTTATATCCTCAACTAAACTACATAATTTGGTATCAAATAAAGGTTTAGTCTTTGTCAATTCTTGTTGCTTTCTACATTTATGAGTGTGGGTAGAAAGCAGTTGCAGACATCTTCCAACAAGATCATTGGGGGGAAGGAGTAGGTGAATTTTTTGATCTAAGATCATCATTTGGTATAAGGATATATTCTTATAAGGAAATGGAACATATATGAGGCTTGGGTGGTAGATTATCATGAGCACGTAGAGCACAAAGACTAGAAAATATGGTAGGATTGGTAAGAGAAATGGAAGTCTAAATTGAGGCTATGGAAATCGCACATCATTAAGGTGTTGAAGTGGTGGATGATGAAAGAAATATTAAATTTGAAGAGGAAGAACCCAAGGATCAAGTGGAGAATATGTTGATGAAATTCAAGATCAATTCTTACAACATATTGTCATAATGACGAGTAAACCAAAGTTGGACCGTGGGAGTTATTTTGTAAGTTTGAGTCCTGAAGAACTCATTGACTAGATCACTAAGTTAGAGAAATACTTTGAGTATGAAAGTATAGAAGATCCCAAGTAGGTTAAGTTCATCAACATTAAATGTCACTTATCCTTATGGTGGGAGCATATAAAAACTAAGAGAGTGCACAAAGGCAAAGAAAATATTAAGACATGGAGTAGATTTGTGATGAAGCTAAAGGCTAAATTCATTCATGTAGATTATAATATGAGTGTGTTTAATAAACTTCAAAACTTGTGACATAGAGAGATGAGTGTCAAAGATTACATTGAGGAGTATTATAGACTTACATTTATATTGGTTCATGTTGAAGATGATATTGAAAAGATCTCAAAATATGTAAATGGATTGCACATAGAAATTCAAGATGAGTTTCGTATGATCAAACTGTGATATAAAAAAGAAGCATATTAAGTTAAAGGTATAAGAAAGGTTATCACATAAATAAAAATGAGTGGCATGAGGTAAAGGAATATTCATGTGTGGATGTGGACGTGGGATAGGTTATTCTATGCAAACGCAATAAGGTGAGGCACATACTTCATAGCTCAAGATGTTAATATCCAATGAGGTAGAGGTAAATTTAGAGGTAGAGAATCATAAGGAGAAGGTAGAGATCTGAGATTCAATGGTACATAATTTATATGTGGTGAGACTAGCCACAAAACATTTGAGTGTCCTCATCTGCATACTTAAGTATATAGAAGAACATATTGAATGCACGTATTGCATAGGTAGATGAATAAAGTGTTGCATCTATTCATAAGATAGATGAATAAGGTATTGCTAAAACCTATGAAGGAAGAAAATTGTCCTAAAAAATGAAATAATTTGTTTAGAATTATTTTCAAGTTTAGAGGTAAGCATTACAAATTGATAGTTGATAGTAAAAGTACTAATAATATTATTTCACAAGAAATACTAGATAAAATTGGTTTGAAGATAATTTTACATCTAACTAGGTATAATTTTTCTTAGTTGTTGAAGGGACATCAAGTTCTAGTGAATGAACAATGTTTGGTAAGTTTTCAAACTAGTACATATAACGATGAGGTTTCATGTGACATAATGTCTATGAGGCCTTAGCAATTTGATTGCAAGGTGCAACATGATGGTCGTGTTAATACATTAAAATTGTATAAAGATAGAGTAAAAAACAAATTGAATGCTTTGAAGGATAAGTGTCAATAAGTAGACTAGAGTCCAAAATGGTTGATAATTTCAAGAAAATAAATCCTAAAAGACATGAAGCAGGGTGCATGTTATGTGTTAATTTTAAAACTAGTGCAAGAAGTTGTAGTTGTAGGAATAAATAGTTCTAGGTGAAATAAATAAAATACTAAGTGAGTTTATGGATATTACATCTAATTTTTTTTAGTTGGATTATAATCGATGAGAAGCATAAGTCATTTCCTAGATTTGATACCTAGTTTGAGTTTACCGAACAAAGTAACATATAAATTGACCCCAAAATAGAATGTAGTGGTGTAAATACAAGTTCAAGTGTTTTTGGACAAAGGTTTAATTAGATAAAATGTGAGCACATGTGTAGTACCAAAAATATTAACACATAAGAGTAATGGATAATGGAGAATGTGCATTGATTCTAGAACCATTAACAATATAACTATCAATTACAAATTTCCATTACCACACATGGATGATTTGATGGATTGTTTAATTGGAACAAGATTCTTCATGAAAATTGATTTTAAGAGTGGATATCCCCAAATTTGTATAAGAGAAGGTGATGAATGGAAAACAATATTTAAGACACAAAAAGGTTTGTATGAGTGATTGGTTATGCCATTTAGGTTAACTAATGCACCAAACACATTCATAATATTGATGAATGAGGTCATTAAACCATTTTTGGGTTAAGTTTTTAATTGTGTATCTTGATGACATATTTATTTTTAATATAACAAAAGAACATTTGTAACATTTGAGCAAAGTGCTAGAGAATTTACGAGATGAAAATTTACTTCTTAATTTGAAGAAATGGAGTTTCATGTAAAAATAATTAGTATACATGGGAATTTTGATTTCTCAATAAGATTTAAAGAAGGATCCAAAGATGGTGCGAGCTATACTAGATTGGTTTTCACCATAAATTACATTTTAGGTATGTATTTTTCATGGACTAACAATGTTTTAAAGGAATTTCATCAGGAATTTGAGTGGGACATGCACAACAATCATTAATGTGATACACAAAGATAAAAAAAATAACTTATATGGACAACATAAGTAGAATGTAGTTTCCAATAGTTGAAGAAGAAAATAATTGAACAACTAGTATTGACATTGCTAGATTTAAATAAAATGTTTTAGGTAGATTGTGATGCAAGTAACACAACAATAGGATTGGTATTGAGTCAAGAAAGAAGAAATGTCAGATATTTTAGTGAGAAGTTGAATGATGCAAAGCATAAATATTAAGTGTTTGACCAAGATTTTAATGCAATTATGAAAACACTAAGGAAACATGGACATTATTAGATCATCAAGCATTAAAATTCATTAAAATTTAGAATAAGTTGAATCAAAGACATACGAAATAGATTGAACTCCTATAGAGTTATTCATTTTTATTGAAACATAAAAGTGGAAAATCTAATAGTTGTTGATGCATTCAAACCAAAAATTCTTATGTTGAATAAGTTAATAATTGAAGTCATAGGATTCAATCTTATAAAAAAAGTACAAAGAAGATGAAGATTTTCAAGAAACATGGAAGTCATGTGTAGAACCAATGAGTGAAAATAGAACACCATGGTTAGAGTATTTTATTAAGAAAGGTTTATTATTCAAAGGAAAGAAATTATGTATATTGAGAGGTTTAATGTGAGAAATATGATCAAGAAAAATCATAGTGGAGGTTTAACAGGTCATTTTGGTTATGAAAAAACATTAAGGCAAGTGATATAAAATTATTTTTGGCCACAAATGAGTGTAGATGCACATAATTTTTTCATGAACGTAAAACTAACCAACTAAAAAAAGGGAGAAGTCAAAATGAAATGTTGTATTAAAAGTTATTGATTCTAGAGAAACCGTGGGAGGATAGAAGTATGGATTTTGTTTTAGAATTTCCTATAACACAAAGAGGAAATGATTCAATATTTATGATAGTTGATATATTTTCAAATATGACACATTTTTTGACATGTAGGAAAACTAGTGGTGTGGGAAACAACTTATTTTTAGGGAAGTTGTAAGATAACATGTCTTGTTGTGCAACAAAAGTTTAGACAAAGATGTGAAAATTATTAGACATTTCTAGAGGAAATTGTGGAATAAATTGAATACTAATCTACATTTAAGTTTAACATACCATCTTTAAATAAATGGGAAAAGATAGGTAGTCAACATAATTTTGGGTAATCACTTGAGATGTTTAATTGAAGGTAAGCCAAGAACACATGATAATATTCTAGTGTAAGATAAGTTTACATATAAAAATTCAGTGGATATAAGTACAGGGAAGACACTATTTCATATTATTTATTGGTCAAGTCCAAAAGGATTTGCAAAATTATGTGAAATGAGAAGCGATCAAAAGACAAGTATTGAAGCATAATATCTTGTAGAGCATATGCGAGAAGTGAATAAGCAAGTATGATAAAAATTGGTAAGGAATACAACACAATACAATAATGCATTGATATAAAGAGAAGAGAAGTTGATTATTACGTGGGAGACTTAGTATTATCACACTTCAGAAAGGATAATTTCCAAAAGGGACTTATGATAAGTTGAATTAGAAAAAGATTGGTTTGTGTTGAATTATGCTAAAGTTTGCAAAGAATGCATATGAGATATAATTACTTGAATGGATAGACATATCACCTATTTTCAATGTAGTTGACTTGTATCCATATTATGAAGGATAAATAATTGAATGTTCAAGTGAAAATTTTGAATAAACATATTGGAGATTTCAGATGCTTGAGAAAGAACATGAATAAATAGAGGAAATGATTAACAAATGAGTTGGCAAAACTATGAAACTAAAATGACATACACAATATCTAGTAAAATGGAAAGGCTGAGACATAGATGTTGAGACATATCATTAGCAAAGTCATTAGAAGTCACATGATCAAGAGTGCATGTTTCTTTTTTACCCAATGTGTATGATGTAGGAACATTTAGGTTCATGTGCAATCTTGCATCAACAAAAAATATGTTAGTTTAGGAAACTTGTCTAAGTGTTGTGTTGCACAAGTTTATTATTGGGCATATGTCTTGTTGTAATTTTCTTCAAGTATTTTTCGTTTCAAAAACCTTATTTGTGTTATTTTTCACCACCTTTATGTGCACGTATGTTTATTGTAATTTTACATTGCCTAGGAGCGTTCATGTGTTTGTCATGCTATGCACATATTTTGTTGCATGTAATTGTATTTGATTCTTGTCTAAATAAGCTTACAAATATTTATGAAATACATTATATTAGTATTTTTCCCAAGCACAACAATGTTGAGATTTGCAATAAATTTCCATCAACATGTGGTATCTCTTGAGCAATAGAGCATTTACTTAGAGTTGGTTCTTTACTATAGAAGCAATTGAGTTGATGAGGTTTCTTGGAGGAGTTCTATCTCCATTATGTAGGTTGCATGTTGAATTGTAACTTATTTGGAAAGATTTTGATAAATTATGCTATTTTTCTTGAGTAAACATGAGGATCATGGAGCAAAGGTTTGCAGGGTAAATATGGGTTTAAAAAATCTTACAACTTCATGCAAAATTATTTATGCACACTTCGTTTGGGTGCATATATATTGTTATATGTTATTGAAGGATACATTGTTGATTGTTTGGAATTTAGTCTTGAAAGTCATTGAAGCTAATAAGTATTCATTTAATATTATCTATGATGTAGAATTTTTGATGCATTAAGCTATAACATGTTATTGTGCCTTCAGATTATGAGAGACATATAATATTTGTGGCACACTGAGGTGTGTTAATGTTGTTAATGGGGTAAAAACACTTAATGTAAGTAGGTGGATCTTGAATATTTATAAGCATGCCCCTACAACTATGCTAAGGGAATTTTGAGAGGAAGAGACTTGTTGGCCAATTAAGGATTATGGATTTAAGTGTAATATTAGATCTTGGAGCTTGGTTTCAAGATAGTTACACTTACAAAGATCATGAGTTATCAAGCAAAAATCTATGGATTTGATATTGTAACACATCTCATTATGAGATTGAAATGTCATTGATGTTGTTGTTCCTATTATAATTTCTTGTTGTTGAAATCAAATAAAGATATGATATTGTGTTGTTGCTTTTTATTACATATTTCACTGAGTGTTATAAAGGAAACGTTGTCCAAGGTATCTCCTTATTGATCCCCATTATTGCAATTACATTAATTTTTAGGGACTATAATGAATACAATGAACAACAAAAAATTAGAAATCAATTAAGTGAATCTCTCCTCCATTGCTTTGTCAATTCTAAATATAGTAAGTGCAATATCAATCTACCCTTTTACATTCATATTTGTATGATTACTACCTTATTTTACATAATTTGAATATTTATAGTTTTATCTTATCTAGATCACAATAATCATAAAATCAATAAAACATTATTATGGTACCACCTCCATTAGAATGAGGATCATGGTATATTGGATTTACATGTTGCTATAGATTAAGCCTACCAATTAATGTCAAACTATTTTTTTGATCAAATAAATATTTAAGTGTTGTATAAGTAATTATAAGAGATGTTAAACACTCATCTTAAATTCACGGTGAATGAACATTACCAACAAGCTTAAAATACACAATACACACTATATATTTCTTTAAAAATGCTAGACCTAAAAAAAATAGGTCAAAATACTACTTAAATGGGTCTTACAAATGATAGACAATCATAAGAAATGTACACACTGTTATGCCTATTTTTGGCACCCCTTTCTTTTTATAAAATTTTGAGTGTACTTGTACATTCTACCATACTGATGACTTAAGGTCTAGAGTCTAAAAAATCTTATGGGGGTCTAAGTCATTTTGGTTTCATTTTGAGTATGTATTTTATGCTAAGTAATCATTCATGACTATCACATTGAGGAAATTTTTTTACTTAGATATTAATAAGTGGTTTCGAAAGCATAAGTGTGATATAATGAAAACACATTTAGTATTTATATGATTAAGATGTACATATTGATAGTTGTAAGTAGTTTGACTTGGTCATTTGATTAGTGACACTTCTTGATTGCACATTATCTATTTCATCTATAAATGATAGATTATTTCCATTAATATAGATGTATGAGGAGGTTTGCATTATCTAGTCTATTTTTCATGAGCAAGTTAATCAATGAAATCTTGATAATGCTTATTAAAAAAAAAACTCTTGCAATTCATTGGTTTAGTTGTCAATTTCATAAATTACCAGCCGAGATTGAGAATGATATAGTGTCTTGATGGTATTTTCATTTCATATATGATATTAATATCATGTCATGTCAATTATAGAATTGATGATTTATTTGCCAAGGTTATAATGTTAGATGTTTGATTTAAATCTAACATAAATACATTGAATTTATTAAGGTATATACCTAAAGTCTATACCTAAACCTAAATGCTAAATCTAACTTGTTAAGTGGTGACCATGACATGCATTTACTAAGTTAATATATCGGAAGTCTATCATCTATAATAATGTATATGAATTGTGAATAACTTGGGTTCAAAATTAAGGTTTTGAATCTAACCAGATTAGATTGGTAGTGCCACCAAATATGTTCCAAATCAGATAATGTAAATGTGATTGATATGGATTTTATTTGGATATTTCATTGGGATTTTTTTTTAAAGTAGAGAGATTTTATTGAGCTAATAGTTTTGGTACGTGCATTGGGTTTTGATCATTGGTGAGAATTTTGGTGGGAAGGTTGGTAAAGGTTGTATTTGGTAGAAAGATGTTTAAATTGGCCTAACCACTAACTAAACAGTGGTAGAGTTGATAACAAATAATGATGGACATGTAGTTGTAAATAGTTAATGCAAAGCCAACATATATAAAAGGTTAGTTTTTCACATTTGGTAATCATTTGCAAAGCTCACAAGCAGAAGCAAAAATTTGTAGGTAGAACAAGGAACAAAGAAGATAGCGATTACTATTTTTACATTTGGTTTATTATGAGCAAGGTATGTTGATTTCCTTTGTGGTAATTATTTTCATAAAAAGTTGCAGTTTGTTCGATGTTCAAATGAAAATATCAAGCATACATTTTTTATATTTGTCTACATGAAATTATTTGAAGATTTGTGAAACTCATATAGGTCCAAGTTTGTTTTAAAAAAGGTTATAGATTCATTTAATATGGTCTTGAACTATAAAGGCGTGTATGCATGGGTTTTGTGTATTCAGTTTGGAAATATTTAAAGTATTCAGGTTTTTATTTTTGGGTTGATGACATTTCTATAGTTAATGGAGTTTAGAGGAAAAACATGAATCATTTATTTTATATGGAAATATCAAGATATACATTCTCATTTGCTATTCATTTGCATGAAAGCTCTAAAACATGGGTATCTAAGTTTTTTCTCAAATAACTAGTTTCATATGGGATGGGTTTTTGGTTTCATAAAGTTTATGCATGTAGCATATTATTACATTGAATTGGAGGTTTTAAAATTTGAATTTTTCTTTCATTGATTTGATTATGGGTTATGGCTTTTGTATATTCAATAGGAGATGGTTATAATAGCTCATGATACTTTTATCAAAACCTACATGTGCATATTACATGATAGTTTGAAAATGATTTATGGGTATTAGCTTTTCGAATAAAATGTATGGTATATTTCTATTGGTTTACTAAAATGGACTATGATATAGAGAATGGCCAACAAACTCACCTTTTATACTTGATTCAATGCTCATTCACTAGCCTAGGTGCAAATGGTCATTCAAGGATATATTGATGCTTTGTCTTTCTTAAGGATTTATTAACCTTCTCACACTTATTTTTGTCTTATTAGACCTCCCTTACCCTTAAAAACACACTTATTGTATTGTTTCTTATTATTGGAATTTCTCTCTCCTTCCATAGTCAACCTTGGTAGCCTTTTTTTGGCTAAATGGGTTTGTACAAAAATCTACATATTAAAAAATAACAACCTAGACATAGAATCAGGTACCCTCAATTGAGTTTCTTGTCTATACCAAATTTAAAATCCAAACTCCTCTTTATGACCCCTTTTCCATATCTTCTTAGGCCACTGTTAGGCCTAATTAGGTCTTTTGTACACCACTCTTCACACAGTCCACTCTCCTAGTTTGTATAGGTACGGAGTTGAACCAAAACCACTCAAATATTTTCATACTCATCAATAAAAATCAAATGACTAATTTTGGTAACTTTCCAATGGTTCATTAAGTGGGAAACTAAATTTCTAGATCAAAACCCTAGACAGGGTTCATAGGGTTCTGTAGAACCTGAGAGCACATTAGCTACTCTTTCACCTTTCTCAATGGCTTCCAAATATCTATGAATATTTTAGGCTTAATAAAACTTAGTATCAAATCTCACAACCATTAATTCCCTCCTTAATTTGCTCTGTTCCACCTTTTTTAATGTTCTTATCTCACAACATCCATACAGTCAAGTATACAGAGTTTCCAAGTGTACTTTAGGGTTTTGGTTTGAATTATAACAGTCTTAAGACTCTAAGTACGATGTAATAGGATGTCTAACCATGATCTTAACCTTATGAAATCATTACCCATCCACAAACCTTCTCTATTTAGCTTATTGATGACACTCTCATTTCAAACAAGACACAAAGTCGTAGATTACCAACTGTCAACATTGTCTTAAGATTTTGTCCCACAAAGAAACCCACCAATTTTGTACTCATTGAATGGGCCTCAAAACATCTCCATTTTCCTTTTATAATCCATAATTATTCTCCATAGTGTCTGCACCATGTTCTTTCTTTATACCTTGTTTGTTCCTTAGTTCATAATGAACCCACAATTATATATGTTCAGGATTTGCAAATGCACTAATGAGGTTTGACATGTCTTCAAATGGTTTTTAAAATACATTAATGATCTAAGAGGTTTCAAAAACACTTATTTCACCTTGTTAAAACATCAGTTATGTGCAAAACTTCACTGTGTAACTTTTCATGCACTGTTTTTGACTAAATTGAGCTTACAATCAAACCCTACAGATTATGTAACATTCATTAGAAGGTTCAAATTTCAAGAGAATCACACAAAAAATGAATTATGACAACATTCATTGATTTTTGGTACCAAAAATCATTCACTTTGAAAACTTTGTATCCTTTGTCCTATCACAGTGAGAGCTCACTATTTATATAAACATTCTGCCAAAGACCTACATTGTTCTTGAAATTACACAACATAAAATTTAGTCAATGAATGAATATGAACACATTAAAAAATATGGGAAAAGACTCACTAACTCATTTAGACCTAAAAACATATTATCATTACATCTTACTTCCAAAATATAGTCCCTTATATTGTGCATACACAGGGAAAACATAGAATTGTATTCACATAAACGGAAATATCTTAAAATTATCAAAAATTTGAATGTTAAAATCTTGTATTATTGGGTATCCACCCTCTCTCCTTATAATCCCACATTAAAAATCACTACAAAAACTGAAAATACATTATTTATATATACCCTAACTACTTCCAAGTAATTACTTGCAAGAGTGTTGCTTTTGACACAATCTTCAAGATGGATTATGTCATACAAGTGTGGAATTTTAAAAAATAAAATAAAATAATGTATCATACATATACACTTTCTATACATTTTACAACTTAATGACTCCTTGAAAACCCCTTATAACACCTTTTCTAAGCCAAAACATTCAAAATTTCAAATTGTCAAAATGGTAGGAAATTCCCATTTTGAATTTTCTAAGTTCCCTATGCACCTAAAATAACTTGGATAACATTCCAAGGAACATGTTTATTAATATATCACTTCTACCATAACCTAAATATGTTTTTTACCCCTATTTACTAGTTTTAGAAAAAATCTTACAATATTGTTGTTTTCTTGTGTGATGCCCTTGCATCATACTCCCAAGAGGAAAAAGAAAACAAACTGAAAGTGAATTTGTTGTCCATGATCCTTTATAGCTCTCTTTTTATGTATTTAATGGAATAATTATTATTCCTTTTACTATCTTTAATTAATTATAACTTTTCAAATGTGACATCTTGTTAATTCAAGTAGCTGCCTTCCTGTACTTGTGCATGATGTATGTTGCCTTAGCTAAATTAGTTTGAGGCAATTTATTGTCCCAACCTGACCCTATTTTATCCTCTTCCCTTGCTTCCTATACCCTTATTAATTCACCAAAAACACTTAAAATTATTAACATGCTTACTCCATTATGCAATTCTTGCCCACATGCATGATTATAACTAAGAAATGAAACTACTAGCTTGATATGATCTGTTTGTTACTTCTTTCTTTTCTCCTAATCTCTACAATACTTATTACACTCTATTAAATTGACTAGTATTATTGCCTTATCTACTATTGGTTTTTGTATTTCAACCTTATGCAAACCTTTTAATGTCAAGAAAGAACAAAATACATCAACACCTTGTTTATAATCACTTACTTCTTTACCTTACATCCAAATCAATCCTTCTCTACTTTGTACAACAGTTGCAGCCTTGCATATTTCTTCCAATGCTTCAAATGGTAATTTAACTTACATGATTTCATTTGAAACATGAAATTCCAAGGTATTTCTTCCTTCTGCCACCTATTATACCTACTAATTCCAGCCACTTGTAACATCATGATCATGCTTTGAATAAGAATATAGACCCATATTCCATAAACTTGAAGTATTCCAATTATTTGGCCTTCACTGTGACTAAGTGTTCCTTCATTTTATCACTATGATGAGTAAGGTCTTCCACCTTCATTATCTTCTCCAACACATTTGGTTTACTCACACTACATTGAGTTTGATTCATACCTTCTTGTCTAGAAATCTCTTCTAACAAGGTATTCTTTTATGCAAATCAATGTATGACAACTATTTATAATCATCTTCATACCTTATGTCATGATGTAAAATTTTCACCACTCTTTCTATCCTATGAGAAATAGCTTCCAAACTTTCACTTACCTTTGCTTTCGATTCTTGACATGGTAAGTCCACATAAAGCACTCCTTTTGAGTCTTCTCTATCATTCTTCCATATGTTTTTCTTGGCCTTGATTATCTTGTCACTCCTTACAACATGATAAATCTGAGGTTCATTATCATCCCTTTGTCTTTCTATATGCCTATATTTGTTATAATTCTTCCACATATCATATTTAGACATCATTGTCTTGACTCTCTCTAAAGCTTGAACAACTTGAAAATCCTTACCATATTCTTACATGTCTAAATGCCTATCATAACTATGATTTTTCCTCATACCACCTTGATATTCTATAGATCTACCATTACACCAAGAGTAATCACAAAAATCATGAAATTCATAAACTTGCATGAAGATACCTTGATCCCCTTCTTCTTTCATATGCATGTCTAGTCCTTTGACTATTTTTCCTTGGCTTCTTTCCATCTTCATAGCTTTGTGTGGACCTTCATCATGATGCTCAACTTCTTGATTTGATCTTTTAGACTCTTACCATTTCTCTCTTGCTAATTCATTCTCACACATACGTAAGCTTACAAATTCATCAATGATATTTACACTATTTTGAGTGTCACATACCTTATTCCATTCATCCTTTTCTTGTTCAATGATGTTGTATGGAGTTTCTTCATTTAAGATGATCCTAGCTACTTATTTTAATTTCTATATCATAGTTGAGTTGTCTCTTTTGTTTTCATCTTCATTGAGTTTATCTTTGTCATCAACTTATTTTTCCCTCTCCACATGGAGTTCTAATTACTCTTGAGTTTGCATCTTTGTCTCTTTTATCTTGTCTTCAACTATTATTTTCAGCTATAAGCTACAACTATCCAAACACGTGGTTTCTTCTTCTTTCTTACCCTTTTTTTTAATACTATCTTGCATCTTTAGGCAGGTTTATCCCTCTTTGTTTTGCACTTCTTGATGAATCTTGGGTTGTATTAGATCAGCGTTATTTTCTTTGATCACAAGCTCCTCTATCTTCCTTATTTTTATGATTTTCTTGGTGGCTACCTTCATTTCACCTGCATACACATCACAAAACACATTGTTAGCATCAAAATATGAAGCCTTTATCACCTTCTCATGGGTTGCATTCTTGGAATCTTCATTGTCTAACTTCCTCTCTTGCTTGGTATCATTCCCAAGCCACTTATTATCCATCTTAGATGCAATTTCTACCCCTTGTCTTCTATTATACTTACTACCTTCTTGGTTTTTTAGCCCCTCACCCTTGCATGTCATGCTATCTTCTAAGGTCTTCTCACAAAGATCACTTCTACCAATCAAATTAGTGACCTTATCCAACAATATGCTCTCTTTTTTATCATCTTCCATGTCCAATGTTGTGGACTCACACCTCTCCATTCTCACCATCTCAAGACAACTTGTCTTTTCTTCCTTCTTAGGGGCTTTTTCCAAACTCATACTCTCAAATGCCTTATAAAAATATTATTTGGTTGCCATCAACATCGTTCTTTATTACACTCTACTTGCATCACATGTTAAATATAAAAGAACATGTGTCAATCCATCTTTATTTATAGTATAAGTGTTTGCTTGCCCATCATGAACAACCTTCCTATCAAATTGTCATAGCCTCCCTAGCAACAAATGGCAAATTCCCATGGGCATTATATCACATAAAAATATATCCTTATAGTTACCTATATGAAATTATACCAAACTTTTCTCACTTATCATGATTTGATGTCCTTCTTGAACCCATGTTACCTTATAAGGATGTGAATGTGGCATCCTATTCAATCCCAACTTTTTTACCATCTCCAAAGACATAATAATATCTATACTTCCTCCATAAATAACTACTTTGAAATACTTTCCCTTTGCTTTACAGGTGCTTATAAACAAACTTCTTCTTTGAATTGGTTCTCGCACTTATCCTTTCTATTGCAACAAACCTCTTTTCATGAGTAAAGACTCTCTTATCACTTATCTAATTTATTCATGTGATCATCTTACATTCTATGGACCATCCTTACCAATGTTTTAGGGAAATTTCATTTCCCTATGTCCTTATGTATTGCAATGCCAACACTATGCTTGGAATGTTGGTCTTTGTCTATATCTTATGAAACTATCATTAGTTCTTGCTTTATCAATTGCAAATGGCCTTACCTCATATGTATGGTGTTCTAGTTTCATGATTTCTTGACCTGCTACAATCTGATTTTGTGGCCTTATTTCCTCTTGGAATATTGCTCCACTCTCTTCTCTAATTGTTCATAGTTATAAAGGTTCCTCTTGACCTTGTTGTCCTTCATTGCTTTCCACATTTGATATCTTTGAATTTTGTACTCTTTCCTTGAGAGCATTTTTAATATCTTCCATTCTCATGATCAAAGGTGAAATTATATATGTCATTTGACCCATCAAATATTCCACAATGCCCTCTTGATCTATGTTGCCTATATCCGCTCTTTGTTCCATGGGTCTTTGTTCCTAGTTACCTGCCTTGTAATTGAGTTCTAAACATGTGATATCAATATATCTTGCCTTGTAGGGTCTTGTTTTCTTTGAAACAATCACCAATCACCCACACCAAGAGTAAACTATCTATGATACCAAATGACATAGAGAATGGCCAAAAAACTCACCTCTTATACTTGATTCAATGCTCATTCACTAGCCTAGGTGCAAATGGTCATTCATGGATATATTGATGCTTTATCTTCCTTAAGGATTTATTAGTCTTATCACACTTATTTTGGTCCTTTAATACCTCCCTTATCCTTAACAACACACTTATTTTATTGTTTCTTATTCTTGGTATTTCTCTCTCCTTCCACAGTCAACCTTTATAGCCCTTATTTTGGCTAAATGGCTTTGTACAATAATGTACAAATAAAAAATAACAAAATAGACATAAAATAAGGTAAAATATATTTAGGTTCTTGTCTCTACCAAATTTAAAATCCAAACTCCTCTTTATGACCCCTTTTTCATCTCTTCTTAGGCCAATATTAGGCCTAATTAGGTCTTTTGCACACCACTCTTCACATAGTCCACTCTCCTGGTCCGTACAAGTACAGAGTTGACCCAAAAGCACTCAAATATTTTCAACCTCATTAATACCATTAAAATTACAAATTTTATTCATTTTACAATGGTTCATTTAGTGGGAAATTAAATTTGTAGATCAAAACCCTAGGCCAGGATTCACAGGGTTCTACAGAACCTAAGAGCACATCGTTTGCTCTTTCACCATTCTCAATTGATTTAAAAGATTTATGAACATATTTTAGGATTAATAAAACTTATTATCAACTCTTAAAACCATTAAATCCTTGCTTAATTTACTCTGTTCCACCTTTCTTAATGTTCTTGTCTCATAACATGCATACAATTAGGTAGACAAGGTTTCCAAGTGTACTTTAGGGTTTTGGTTTGAATTTAAATAGTCTTAAGACCTTAAGTATTATTTAATAGGATGTATAACCATGATATTCACCTTATTAAATCATTACCAATTCACGAACCTTCTCTATTCAGCTTGTTGATGACACTCTCGTTTCAAATAGGGCACACAATCATAGATTACCAACTGTCAACATTGTCTTAAGATTTTGTCCCATAAAGAAACCCACCAATTTTGTACGATGAATGGTACTCAAAAAATATCCATTATCATTTTATAATCCACAATTATTCTCCATAGTGTCTTCACCACGTTTTTTATTTATACCTTATTTGCTCCTTAGTTCACAATGAATCCACAATTATATATGTTCAAGGTCTGCAAATGCACTAATGGGGTTTGGCATGCCTTAAAATAGTTTTTAAACTACATGAATGATATAAAATGTTTAAAAAACACTTATTTCACCTTATTCAATCATCATTTATGTGTAAAACTTCACTGTGTAACTTTTCATGCATTACTCTTGACTAAACTGGGCTTACAGTCACACCCTAAAGATTATGTAACATTCATTAAAAGGTTTAGATTTAAAGAGAACCACATAGAAAATGAATTATGAAAAAATTAATTTATTCTTGGCACCAAAAATCATTCACTTTGAAAACTTTGTATCCTTTGTCCTATCACGGTGAGAGCTCACTATTTATATAAACATTCTACCAAAGACCCTTATTGTTCTTAAAATTACACAACATAAAATTTAGTCAATGAATGAATATAAACACATTAAAAAATATGTTAAAAGACTCACTAACTCATTTCAACCCCAAAACATACCATCATCGCATCTTACTTCCAAAATGCAGTTCCTTCTATTATGCATAAACAGGGAAAACATAGAATTGTATACACAAAAATAGAAATATCTTTAAATTATCAAAATTTTGAAGGTTACATTCTTCTCTTATTGGGTATCAACCCTCTATCCTTCTAATACCACATTAAAACTCACTACCAAAATCAAAAATACATTATTTATATCTACCCTACCTACTTCCAAGTAACTACTTGCAAGAGTGTTACTCTTGACACAATCTTCAAGATCGATTATTTCGAACAAGTATGGCTTCTTACAAAATAAAATAAAATAAGGTGTCCTAAATTAACAATTTATATCCATTTTATAACTTAATGACTCCTTGGGAAACCCATATAACACCTTTTCTAAACCAAAACATTCAAAATTTCAAATTGTCAAAATAGCAAGAAATTCCCATTTTAAATTTTATAAGTTCCCTATTCACTTCAAATCACTTGGATATCATTCCAAGGAACATGTTTAGTAATCTAGCATTGCTACCATAGCTTAAATATGTTTTTGACCCTTATTTATTGGTTTTAGACAAAATCTTGCAATAATGATTTTTCCTTGTGTGATGTTCCTACATCAGACTGTGAGATGAATAAGTGATCATTTGTCTATGTATATTTATTTTTGCTTATAGATATATTAAATAAAGAAAAATTGAGAAGAATGGATGTTTTTCTATAGTTGGGTTCAATCTACATCTGGGTAGTTGTAAGTTGCTTTAGTTTAAAATTATTGTTTGACTTCATTTTTATTGTCCCCAGATGTTTTTAAAGTTGACCGTAAACAATGGATATAAGTTGAATTTTTTGAAAAATACTAGCAATGAGGTATGCCTAGAGAAACTTCTTATTTTGAGTAATTGGAAGGTTTGGTTTTATATGATGGGTGTTCAACCATACATAAAATAGTTATGGCTTAGACATTTCAATTGAATATTTTTTGAGAGATTTTTTATTTCTATTGCATGATATAAGTTTTTTTTCCATACATAGATATTTAAGATTGCAATCAAATAGATGTATTTGATGTCACAGAGAAACTATTAGGTAGTTATTAAAGAACATAAATATATTTTTCAATATATACATATGATTCATTTGTAAAGGCATTTTAAAAGTCTATTTAGACATGTTATTCCATTTTTTAAAAGCAATGTTGGTTCGAAGCAGTGAATAGTATGATTATTTGTAGTGATAGTAATGATATTTATCATTATTTTATTTAAACGATGTATGAAATCATGAAGTAAAACATATAAAATGGTGTTGAATATTGAATACATTGGCATGTATCAGTTTTAAAATAGTTGCAAATGAATAATTTGACATTTTGAACATAGTCAAATATCTTAATTGTTGATAACATGAATGCTATATAGAGTACAGTCAATTTGTGGTGATTATTTGGAACAAGAGATTGTTTGAAAAATATTGAGGTTTTTTCTAACAAAGATATATAGTTTAAATTTAGATGCAAAATTTGAATCTCCTTTATTGAAATTTTTAAATAGTTATATGAGCTTTTCATTTTTATTGTTGATCTAAGTGTTGACAGTTGTGTGCAAACAGATATATGCTCATGAAGTCATTGAGAATTGATGTATATAGTTTTGATTATGGGTAATGTTCTTCATTTTATTAATATGTTTGGTTCTAATCATTTATATTATCATCATTCAAATGAGAACAATTAGGTACATAATTGTGATTGGCACAGAGAGGAGACTCCTCCACAAAGACATGTTCACAAGGGTTAAAATTTTCAAGGTAGAAGGCATGTTAGGACTTTTTATAGACCCTTTAATAATGGTACACACATGTATATACACTTTGATGCTTTTGATCTTGCCTTTTATAATGTGATAAATTAGTTGTCTTACAATCCTACTAATCCCTGAGGAAATAGAGGTTGGAGAGGTCCTCCTTGGAGAGCTCATTCTTATAGATGAGGAACTCCAAGTAGTTCATCTCATCATATGCACATTGCAATACAATCTAATCCTAATCATTCTCCTCATCATTCTCTTTATCAAATATCACCTACTCATAAAATGAGCTTCAAGTGATTACAAAGCTACACCCACACTTGTGATATTGAATACTAAAACTCCTTCCCTTGAGCCAATAGTTGAGCCTGTAGAGTGTTCAAAGTTAAGTCTTGACCAATTTCCATCTTATTCACTTGGGAAAGAACAGGTTGTTCCATCAAAAGGGAAAAGGTGTGAAATCAATTATTCATCTTCAAATTTGTCTACGATCACAAGGATGGTGAAGAAAGTAAAGTTGGAGGCTTATGATAAAAATATTGAGTTGGGTACCAAGTTGATTATGTTTCCTTCTACTAACATGAACTATAATGAGTATATGATGGATAAAGGCTATCCTTTTATTGAGATTTTGTTAAACATAGATGATGAGTGGATGTTTGATTAAGTTTATTTACTGATACTTAATACTTTAGTGTTCTATTGATGATACTATGATATTTTGACATGGATATTTTATAATTTGATACATGAAAGTGGTTTAGAACCTATTAAGTATGGTTTAATTTGATTATATATCTACTAAATTAAATGATTAAATGTATATGGAATTAATGTTTATAGTATTTAATTTTATTTAATTGTTGTAGTCATTATGTTTTTTGGCATATTTTGTTTATTTGTAAATAATTGCAATGATTTAAGGGCCCCCACCCATTTAGAGTTGTCTTTGGTCTATTATTATTTAATTTTGATCTTAAGACTTTATTAAAGTCTTAAACATAAAGTCAAGTTATAAAAGTTAATTAATTGACTTTCTTGACGTCAATTAAAGTTAATAAATAACTAACTAAAGTTAGTTATAACTTATTTATTAACCATCTCTTGAGGTGATTGTTTAAAAGAAGATCAAAGTTACATCACAAAGGGATAAATATTTCATATGTATTCTAAAGACTCTAAGTTAATTCAAAAAATTCCATCATTCAATTTTATGTGCAACATCTCTAAGATAATACAACTTTTATAAATAGACCAATAATACATCCTCTAATGGTTATGTAACATGCTTAATCAACATCGGTATATCCAAGTTTCTTGTTTAGTTTATAAATCAATTATTTAAAGTCTAATAAGTATAATATCTTATGATGATTTCAAATATACAATCATATGTACCTAATCTAAAGTACTTGACCCGAATAATAATGATTACATCGCCATGTGTGACATTGTATTGATCTATTTAAAGTGTAATAGTTGTAATTTTCAAAGATATTTTGTACTTGAAATTGTTTCTCAATAAAATCTTATTTTATTTCCACTAAAATGACTCTTTTTAAGACTTGCAATCTATTTTGATTTATTACTAATTAGTTTAGATTAGTTTTTATTTTCACTTATGTCTTAGATTCTTATTTACTTAGGTTAGCTTTGTGAGTACATTTCATTTTGATTTAAGTTTCATTTCATTTTAATGGTTGTAAATTTAATTTATATATCTCTTTAGCATTGTTCATCTTTAATTTACTTCACTTTAAGTTATCATTCATTTGTCTATTTTAAGTTTATTATCTAGAATTGTTATTCGACTTTCCCTTGTTGGGATTAAGTGATTTATTTTAATTACTTTTCTATTTTCCTTTATAGATTGAATTAGTATTAGATTAATCTATATTCTGTGCAACTTCTTAGATTATTATTCTTGAGATTAAATTTATTTTTGTTTAACTTTAAATTATTTGTTTCAACATTATTTGATTAGGTTATTTTATTATATTGTATTCTTAGTTTAGAGTAGTTTTCATTCTTATTTACATACGTTGTATTTGTTTCTTAATGTTAGTCTTTATTTCTTTTTCATTGTTTGGTTTTCAATTTCAGTTGTTTTACTTATCTTTTGGTTCCTTTTGTTTCTTATCTTTAGATTTATTTTGAGTGTAACATAAATATCAAAAGATTGTTTATAAATTAATAAGACAAAGATTTTAAGAATTAGAGATATTTCCTTCTAGAGCTTGACTTTTCTGTAGTCTTTCTCTATCAGATAGGTTAAATTATAAAATCATAATTTGATTTCTTCGTTTGATTCAAGTAATATTTGATTTCTAAAATTATAATGAAGTATAGCTCAATATATAGCTTATTATTTCACATAACATTTAAAAAACTTATTGAACACTTATAATATCATTCATGACCTATTAGATCCATACTATTAGACTAGTATGATTCCATCTTAACCTTTATAATAGGTGAAAGGGTTGATGCATTGATATGATAATTTTGATCATCAACAAATTTGGCAACTATGTTAGGGACTTCTCATAAGTCTTATTTTTGTTTCCTTTTTTCATTGTTTGTCCATGAGCATTGGGTCTCCACCTCCAATTATACAACCTTTAATTGATATTGTCGATGATCAAGTGGATGTTACTTTTAATCTAACTCATTTTATGTGGTATCACAGACCTTCTGATCTACCTCACATAACTGAAGTTATAAACAAGGAAAAAGAAGAAGTAAAAATAAACAAAGTAGAGGTAAGTCTTTCACATGAAACATGGTACCATATTTGGGAAATTAATCATTAAATCAGGTAGGAAAGAAAATAGATCTTGATTGTTAATCCTTAACCTAGATTTCATTTTCTTTGTGAATCTTTTCATCCTAAGGAATAAATTTTTCCTACTAACTGTAATACAACTTTAGAGTTCAATCAGTTTGGTCAAGTAGTTGAATTTATTAAAAATTCTAATGGGAGATTAACCACCTCAAATTCAACAAATACAACAAAGAGCTTGAGACCTAATTTCAGGCTTCAAATGAATATAAACAAAACTAAAATAGGTGATAATGAGGTGGGTTTTGATGATGAATTAACTCAACCTTTATCAAATCCTTGGATTCATGAAAGCCCTATTAATATTGATGCTCATTCAGGTAAACTTCCTTCATTAACAGGTTTTAATATTCCTAAATTCTCTAAAAGTCTTGGTGAATCATGAGAGGACCATTTAGATGTTTTTAGATTAATTTGTGCAAACTTAGGTATTATAAATGAAAACATTTCCCTTAGAGTTTTCTCTCAAATATTAGAGGGAAATGCTTATCAAGCTTGTATGAGTCTTCCCTCTAGTGTAATTAGTAACTGAAATGATATTGAAGAATTGTTAGAACTTTGTTTTGGTAAATTTAAACAAGATTTAGACTTGGTTAATGAATTAGTAAATATTTATAAAAATCTAGGAGAAACCATTTATCATATTATTAATAGATTTTCTAAATTATGACAAAAGATATCACATGAATTAAGACCTATAAAAAGACTATCTAGACTAGATTTTTGTAGTACTTTACCTTTAAAGTATAAAATGGCCTTAGAAGATAAGGATATTATAGATTATGATAAAACTATAAATTTGTGTATTGAGTATGAAAAGAAGTTAAAACATGTCAGTTTTAATGATAGAATTACAACATGTTTGAATTCTAATAATGCAAAAAATTTAAAATCCATTTGTAATCTTAGAAATAATCTGGTCATTGTCAAAAGGCAACTAAATGATAAGCCATCTTCATCAAGAAAATATTCTCTTCTTAAAAAAGGTAAAACTGAATAAAAAATTCATTGTTGTAACATTTGTGAATTGGATCATGATCTTAGAACGTGTGAAGTTGTGTAAAAATTTAAATACATTCAAGGAAAAGATAGTATTTTCATTGATCTTATTGATGAGTCTTTAGATGAACCAAAATCTTTAAATATTTATGCTGTTAATATAAGGCAAAGGGATTATTCTAATTAGAAAGATAACATGACTAACAATCAATCTTCTTCTAAAATTTTTGATAAAGGTAAAGGTACGTAGAATAATACTAAATCTAATCATGTTGTAATTAGTTCTCAACAAACTAATCCTTTATCTATTGGATTTAATAATCCTTAGTATCCTCTTTATAAGTCCAAAATTACATGCATATAAGTCATCCAAATGTAGGAGCTTATAATATTATAGATGATTTGGCTACTATAAAAGCAAGATTTTCATTAGTACAAGTTGTTGGTATACTAGGAAAACTTGATAAAATTAGTGATACCATTAAAATTCTAAATTCTAAGGATGTTCTAGGATTTCAAGTGTTGGCAAACAGAATGAACTAGATTAGGTTTATTCATAAATAGAGAAGCATATGTATACATAGGATGTACAACAAAATTCAAGTGAGAGATCCAAAGGATCTGATGAGTGGCCAAATGATTTGGGAGGTAACATATCGTCAACTAAAAATAATATAAATTAATAATATCTATGATAACATTCCCCCCTTATTACATTATTTTTCCAAACATCATATTCTTGATAGTTAACCCCCCTTAATTCAAACATAAAAAAAAGGTTTCACACTCTCCACGTAGCCTACTCACCTTTGAGGTGGCATGCCATCTCTGTGGATTCATGGTCTTGGTGTCACGTTGGTTTTTCCTTATAAGATGACCACTAACCTAGAAATGATAGGAATACATCTATCTACTGAACACATTCAGTGGTTTCTTGGATTACCACAAACCCATATAGTTTTCTACTACAGGTTGACCATGAACTTGGAGATGATAGGAGCTCTTGACTATTTTATACACTTTGGTGGTTTTTTAGATTTCCACAAACCCTTTTCCAAGAACCAAACACTATTTTAGTGATTTTGCTTCCCCCAATGTTCTTCATCAGGTGGTACCAAACTAGAAAATGATGTCGAATACTTTATTGAAACCACACTACACAATCATACTACACACAACATAAAAGAAACACATTGAAAATGTGTCACCTTAGCAAAGATGTGACCCCATCATAGGTAACTCATGAGAGGATGTCGATTGTCCTCCATCCTCTGTGTATCCTCCAACCTCTAGTAGATGAAGTTGCTTACTTAGTGGATGATGTCGTGAAGCTTAATTTCATATCACTTTGATTGAAATGAGGTAGCCCCTTTAATACTAACACAATTGACATTAGGACGTTGCATCTAAGTGATAGTGCGTCCTTACAATTTATTTAACTTACTTAAAATTTTACAAACTTTTGATACTAACATATATGTGACCACTTTGAAAACATTATTATGATAAAAGAGACTTTTGAAAATAACGAGTCAATTTTTGACAAGAAAAGACACTAGGTTTTATCTAGCTAAAAGACTATTATTGAGTTTTATTAATATAAAAGATAATAACATATAAATCAACCTATGACTAATAATTGACACACAAAATTCTTTAATGTAACCTTAACATGTACATGCAACATAACAAACTACGCCTATATAGAACTCGATGCACTATTGGAAAGATTTGATGTCGTGATTGAAGGCACATGATCTGCAGACTATCTAATGTTGAATCAATTTGTATAGGCTTTAGAATGGTCAACAAGTACATGAATTATTGGACCAGAAGGATCACCGCATGTATAAGATACATAGAAAAGAATGGAAATCCAAATCAAAATAAAGTTTTGTCTACCAAAATTTGATTGTTATAATGTGACAAGGTAGGTACATGGTGACTGTGAACCGAAAAACACTATGAAATGTGTAAGGAAGATATCATAAGTCTTGATGCAATGTTAAGTCTAATCAAAATCGATGTGCCAAAACCTTTTCCAAAACCAAATCTAATGCAAAAATTGTGAGCTCAAGCCAACAGATGTGTTGATGCTCCAATGACTCCAATGTCATCAATGTTATAGTGAGCTAGATGAAAACATATTACTTGAGAAATCATGCCCAAAATTAGGCAAAATAATTACTTTTCCTCCTTTAGTTATGACTACGGTTGGCCTAGGTTGGACAGCTGGTACTAGATCTTCAATGCAAGTTCATAATCAAGCAGAAACCTTAGGTATCACTATAGAATAAATTGAAACCTTGTTGCAGGTCATGAATAGGTTAGAGAGGAAGCTTGATGAAAAAATTACAAGCATCAAATTATCTATAATTATCTCTGCCAGAATATATTGCACAGCTTCAAAATGGTTGGAACTAAATGCAGAAGTGAAGTACATAGGCCAAAATAGTGAATCAAAAGACTCTTAGAAGGTCATCGATCCACATGATCAATATGCAACGTATTAGTAGATGTGTTATAACCTTGATATAATAGATCTACAAATAATTTGTTGATGTATGTGATGAATGCATGTCGATATTAGGGGCACACTTAGGTCTAAAATTAACAACATAGAATTTAATCAAGAAGCTCTCACATTACCATAGGCATCCATGACTTTGGAGATGCCCTTTAAAAATTCAACACACCATATTGCACTCCATTGTGGATTTTGGCTCTGATACCAAATTGTTGGCAAATAGAATGAACTAGATTAGTTTTATTCATAAATAGAGAAGCATATATATACACAAGATGCACAATCAAATTTAGATAAGAGATTTGAAGGATCCAATGAGTGGATTAATGATTTGGGAGGTAACCTATCATCAACTAAAAATAATGTAAATAGATAATATCTATGCTAACATTAAGAAGAAGTTAAGAATGATGAATAGTCCCAGTCTGCTATTTTTGCTTAGATATACTATCCTTCTATTGATTACATGCCACCTTTTTATGTATCTATTAAAATTATGGATAAAATCATACATAATTGTATTTTAGATATTGGTACATAAAATTATATTATACCAAAGTTTATTGTTAACCAATTAGGTATTTCTTATGAAATAAATAATAGGAAACTTATAGGCTTTATTCCACAACAAATGAAAAGTTGTGGTAAGTTTTGTGATCTTGTTATTAAAATTGCACAAGATGAAATAATTAGGTGTGTGACTAACATTCAAATTGTATATATTCTTAGTAATTATGTCATGCTTATAGGAAGATATTGGTCAAAAGTAATTGGTGCATTTGTTGGAAAGATACAACATGAGTTCTAGTAGGAAATGAGGTCATTTTTATACGAATAAAGGATTGGTTTAGTGATCCTATTGATTATTTACCTCATATTGTTGCTTATGTAGAAATAGGAATCGATACGTATGATTTATTGACTCTAGATGAACCTAAAAAACAAGAAGAAAATGTCTTTTTAAGAATAATTTATGGTTTTTATATTTTGATGGAGTATGTTCATAAATTGGTAGTGGTGATGGAATTTGTCTTATTTCTCCTTTAGGTAAAATGTTTCATTATGCTTACAAACTATATATTGATACTACTAACAACATGACAAAATTTGAAGCCTTGTCTTTAGGATTAGAAAAGGCCATTAAACTGAATGTTAAACAATTAGAAGTATTTGGTGATTTTAAATTAATTATTAGATGTAAGTAAGAAAAGTTTATAAAATAAATCAAACTCATATTCATCGATATACTCAAAAAAAAAAATCTTTACTTGAAAATTTCAAAGCTTTTAATATCACCCATGTGCTTAGAGAATTTAATGTTTGAACTGATAAGCTCATTGTTTTTGCTTCTAATCCCACTCTAAGTAAAATTGAACCTGATGCAAGTGCATCATGATTCAAAGTTCAAGTTTATTTCTAAGAGGTGTTAGGTTAATTAAATAATCTCATCAAATCAATAAGAATCTTAAACCATGATTCAATGATGTTCTAGGGGTCAATTAGTTATAGTTTAGAATTTCTTGCCAAAAATAAAATTCAAATTTTAAATTGGTTATTGGCTTGTTTAAGCAATTTTATGGGGTCTCAAGGACCAATATACTTAGGAAGTGATCCTTGGGGGTATTAAGAGGTAAATTAATTTCATATTATCATTTTCATGTTTGTAAATGTTAAAAATTGTGTTTCTTATCCTTATCTAATCTAGTTCAACGTAGGAGGAAACTTAGTTTAGTATATGTTAAGATGGTCTAAGTTGTTGAGAGATTGATGGAGTAAAAATAAAATTATGTTTTAAAATTAGTTTTTTTTGGATCAAACTATGAACCAACTTAGGAGGAAATAAAAAAAAGGATGGATGTATGAATAAAAAGCTCATTTTAATAGGCCTGAACTGGTTGTTGATAGTCCGTAACAACATTGTAAAGAACTTGAAGTTTGATTAATGATAAGTTATTGATTATTTGATTGGAATTAATTATTTACATAAATTCAAGCTTATTCAAGTTTTGAAGTGGTTTTTCTCATATGGTTTTTGTTTTTGAGGTGCTTGTAGACAAAGACAGTGTTGAAATTCTCCATTTCTTATCAATCACATGTTTGTAAAAGGGTCATTTTTACATGATTACTAGTTCATGGATATAGAATAATTGTGTTTATGTTATTAATACATAATAAACTATATTAATCCTTATTAAGGTTATTTGGTTCTTGACTCAAATTTATTATATCAAAAACCTTATTTCTAGACACCTACAATTGGTCACAGTCACCTGTAGAACATAGAAGAGGTTGGATGAGTTTTATTGAAAGGTTGGAAAAGAGATTTGATGATCTTCAGATCCTATTACATGTTTTATAAATGTTAAATAACTTATAGACTCTATAAACAACCCTTAATAATCTCTTAGCTTTTGTGTGCTCTATTAAATCCTAAAACAGGGTTTTTAGGATAAAAAGCCATGTATCTTAAATTTTAGCCTGTGAAATATTCCAAGGATTTGTGTGAATATTATATAAGGTCATTTTAAACTAATCCAGGTCTTATTTAATTGAGATAATTATTTTGGAGAGATAAGTAGACTATTGTATTGTGTGTTTCATGTAGGTGATCATTGAAAAAGTCCAAAAGAGAGAGAAGATCAATTGATTTGAATTGTTCTTTGATTCTAAAAATTATGTGAAGGACTATCAATGTAATATGATCACCATACAACATTTTTAAAAGATATTTCAAACCATTTATTTTTTTTATGGAGTCTAATCCTCTCAAGGAAGGCATATTAAGCCTAAATTAGTGTTTTAAGGTCAAAAGAGAGAGATTTTGATTATTTAGCCATGTTCTTTGACTTAAAACATTATATAAAGGTTTTTACATACTATATAATAATTTTAACACACTTTTGAAATATATTTAAAAACATTTGATAATTTTATTGAGCCAAAAACCCTTCAAGAAGAAGAATTTGGCCTTAATAATCTTAAGAGAGAGCAAGGGTTATTGTTGAGTTTTCTTTTTGAAAAACCAATAAAAGAAGATTGGTTTATCACAATTATAGTGGTATTTATAATCCAAATAGGACATAATATGGACTACAAGGAGGAATTCAAAGCTATATTACCTTTCTTAAGGCCTAATCAGGCCTATACATAGTCTTAAAAATAGAGCTAAGACTGAGTTGAGTTTATTGGTCATTAAGTGGTCTTTTTGGTGTATGAACTCAATCTAAATAGCCTCTACAAGCTTCATATCATTATATTAAGTCATTATTAGGTTTTGATAGTTTTTTAAATCAAGAAAAATAGTATTTTGTTGGAGGTTGTCTTTGTCAAAATCCAATGTAACAGTCTTACCAAAGGTTGCAAATTTCAAGATATATTTTCAAAACAAAGATTGAAGGAAGTATAGCCTTCTTGGAATCAATTTTTAGTATTATATCTCAATTTACAACTAAGATCACAGTTAAATCAAGGATAAATAGTCAAATATAAAAATGGTAGAAAGATCAAGAGGTGGTCTAAGGAGATAACCTACACAAGTAGTATTATTAGGAGAGATCAAAAATCTCAATGCTAGACTACAAGCCATGGAGTTATCACAAAGAAGAGGGGATAATATGGGTGATATTAGTGATAGAGAAGATGAAGGACTTCTAGAATAAGAAGTACCTATAGATATGGGGGAAGAAGAAGTAAAGGAAAGATTAATCAAAGCAATAATAGGTGTTAGTGCAAAGCCTAAGATAGAGGTTTTAATGTATGATGGTAACCTCAATGTGGAAGATCTGATTAACTAGATAAGTGATTTATACAAGTAATTTGACTATGAAAATGTTGATGAGGAAAATAAAGTCAAGTTTTCTATGACAAGACTCAAGGGTCATGCATTCCTATAGTGGGATGGTGTACATGAAGAGAGAAGAAGAAGAGGTAAGCCTAAAATTAAGAACTAGGATAGGATGGTAGCCAAGTTCAAAGGTACATTTATGCCTAGAGATTATAAAACTAGTCTTTTTAAGAAATTTTATAATATGAAAAAAAATACGTCAGTTAAATATTATACTAAAGAATTTTACAAGTTGACTATAAGAGTAGGTCATATTGAGGAAGACATGAAAAAGGTGTCCATGTATGTAAATGGAATAAAATTTGATGTTCAAGATGAAATTAGTCTTATTTTTACCTAGATAAGTTGAAGAGGCATATCAATATGCCTTGAAAGCAAAATAAAAGTTGTCAAGAAGACAAAGTCAGTACTTAATGGGTAGAAGTAAGCCTCTTAGAAGTAGAGGAGAGTATGCAAATAGAAATTGGTTGCAAGTATATGAGGAATCAGAAAGCAACCTACAAAGACAAGAACCAACCACAAGAGGAAGCTATCCATTTAGAGGTAATGGAGCATTTGATAGAGGTAGAAATAGATGATTTGTTGGTAGATGTTTCAAATGTGGAAAGTTTGGGCATATATCCTATGAGTGCCCTAAGAATTCATCTACAAGCCAAAGGAAGTGTTCACATAGCTCAAGCATATGAAGAGGAGAGTGTTGGATAAGCCATTTATGAAGATGCTCCTAAAAGTGGTGAATCATTACTCATGAAGAGGGTGCTTCTTAAGCCCAATAAGGAGATCCAAGAACCACCTCAAATGAAGACACTCTTTAATACCACCTACAAAACACAAGGTAAGTGTTGTAAAGTTATTATTGATAGTGGTATTACTAATAATTTGATTTCTATTGAAATGGTCAACAAACTAAATCTGAAAAAGGTAACTCATCCAAATCCTATAAGGTATCTTGGTTGCAAAAGGTCATTAAATCTTAATGAATAAATAATGTAAAGTAGGGTTCCAAATATGAAGTTATTAGGATGAATTCATGTGTGATGTGATGCCTATGGATTTTTGTCATGTCTTTCTAGACAGACCTTGGTAGTATGATATGAAATCCATTCATGATGGGGAAAGAAACACCTATACCTTTGAGAAAGAGGGACACAAGCATATACTTATGCCACTAAAATAAGGTTATGCAGTAATAAAATAAAGTTCTAAGGTGTTGTTGACATGTGATAAAGAATTCTTATAGAAAAACAAGAAGGATGAGGTAAGTAATATGTTATTTAATCAACAAAAGGTAGATACTATAGGTCATAAAGAACTCGATTTATCTTTAAAAAATAAGATTTTGCCAAAAGAAATTTTTAATAAGGTAGTTGATAATCTATTCAACAAGTTATCATCAATAAATCATGTAAACTATTTTGAGGAGTTCCTAACAAAAGTTGGTTTGTTTAAGGAAATTTCCATGGGTACCAAGGGTAGTGAATTCTCAAATAAGCAAACAATGAGTAAAGAGGAAAAATCTATTTTGAAAGAAAAAAATGAAAGTTTCAAGGTTGGGGGTCAAAATAGTGAAAAGAATGAAAGTTAAAACAAGTCCATGATGGAAGAGAAGAATAATGGAAAATAAGGAAGTGATAAGCAGTCCAAAGTGAAAGAAATAGACATGAAGAAATAAAAAATAGAGGTTCAAGTGTAGGCTAGTATATGAGACAAAGCCAATGCTCATAGTTGATGAAAAAGAGCCCTATAAACATAATGAACATGTTGATTTTATTAAAAATTTTGTCCTATATACAGGCACAATAAAAGCAAACAAGGATATAATGAAAGTGAAATGAATAAAGTTATTCATAAATGAAGATAGTTCATTAACCTTATAGGTAGCCAAACATAAGCAAATGAAGAAAAGACTTCAATTTATACATTCAAAATAATGTCAAACAAATAATCCATGGGATATAGGAAGAATTATAAGAAACTATAAAAGGAAGAATGTTGAAGACCAAAAATTCATCAGTAGCAGCAACAAAGCAATTGCAATTCATGAAAATGAGTCCTTGATGAGATATTTTTGTACCTTGGTGGTTTGATGTAAGTACATCATGATTCAAAGTTATAGTTATTATAGGTGTTAGGGAACCTTAATAATATCATTAAAACCATAATAATATTAAACCATGCTTCATTTATGTTTTAGGGATCAATTAATTAAAGTTTAGAATTTCTCACTAAAAATAAAAAACAAAATTCAAAATTTGAATCAGTTCTTTGCTTGTTTGAGCAATTTTATGGGGTGTCAAGGATCATTATCCTTCATAAGTGATCCTTAGGGATATTAGGAGGTAAATTAATTTTCATATTATCATTTTTCATGTTTGTAAATCTTAAAAAATATGTTTCTTATCCTTATCTAGTTTAGTTCAACACAGGAGGAAGCCTAGTTTAGTAAATGCTAAGATGGTATAAGTTGTTGAGAGATTGGTGGAGTCAAAAAATCAACCAAAATATGTTTTTAAATAATTTTTTTTTAGATAAAAATATGAACTAACTTTTGAGTAAACCAAAAAAAAAAGGATGAATGTATGAATAAAAAGCTCATTTTAGCAGGCCTAACCTAGTTGTTGATAGTTTGTAACAACATTATAAAGAGCTTAAAGTTTAATTAATGAGAAATTATTGGCTTTTATGATTGGAATTCATTATTTTCATAAAATAGGGTTTATTTGAGTGTTTAAGTGATTTTTATCATATATTTTTTATTCTTGAGGTGCTTATAGATAGAGATAGTGTTGAAATTCTCCATTTCTTGTCAATCACGGGTCTGTAAAAGGGTCATTTTTACATGATTACTAGTACATGGAAATAGATTCATCATGTTTATTTTTTAATTTCATGCATAAATTATATTAAATCATTCTTAAGTTTATTTGGTTCTTGACTCAAAGTTATTGTATTGAAAACCTTCAAAAACCCTATTTCTAGACACTTGCAGTTGGTTACAATCACCTGTAAAACATAGAAGAGGTTGCATGAGTTTGATTGAAGGGTTGGATAAGAGAGATAAGGTTATTAATATAATATAACATATGTGATAATTTTTAGAGATATTATATACTCTATAAACAATTTTTAAGAAGCTCCTGGCTTTTATGTGCTCTATGAAACCCTAAAACAATTTTTTTGGGACAAAAAGTCATGTATCTTAAATTTTAGAATATGAAATATTCCAAGAATTTGTTTTAAGGTAATATAATGTCATTTAAAACTAATAAAAGTCTTATTAAATTGATATAATTCATGTGGAAAGAGAAATAGACTATTGTGTTATGTGTTTCCTGTAGATGATCCTTGAAAAAACCCAAAAGAGAGAGATGATCGATTGATTTGAATTGTTCTTTGATTCCAAAACTTATGTGAAGGACTGTCAATGTAATATGATCACCATAAAACATTTATTAAATATATTTCAAACCATTTATTATTTGTAAGGAATCTAATTCTCTCAAGGAAGGCATATTAGGCATAAACTAGGGTTTTAAGGTCAAAAGAGAGAGGTTTTGATTGTTTAGCCATGTTATTTGAATTCAAACATTATATAAAGGTTTTTAAATACTATATGATCACTGTACCACACTTGTGAAATATATTTCAAACCATTTGATGCTTATATTGAGCCAAAACCTTTCAAGAAGTAGAATTTGGCCTTAATAGTCCTAAGAGAGAGCAAGGGTTATTGTTGAGTTTTCTTTTTGAGAAACCCATAAAGGAAGATTGGTTTCTCACAATTATAGTGGTATTTACAATCCAAATAGGACATTATAGGGACTATAAGGAGGAATTTAAAGCTAGAGTACCTTTCTTAAGACCTAATCAAGCTTATACACAGTCCTAAAAATAGAGCTAAGACTGAGTTGAGTTTCTTTGTCATTAAGTGGTCTAATTAGTGTTTGAACCCAGTATAAAGAGCCTCTACAAGCTTCATATCATTTTCTTAAGTCATTTATAGGTTTTGAGAGTTTTTTGAGTTAAGAAAATAATATTTTGTTGGAGGTTATCTTAGTCAAGATCGAATGTAACTATCTTACCAAAGATTACAAATTTCAAGATATATTTTCAAAAATAAGATTGAAAGAAGTATAGCCTTCTTGACATCAAAACCTACTATTAATTTTTCATTTTAAAAAAAAATCACACCTAAACTTTTTGATTTAAATGTAAATTAGCCTATTTTTATTTGTGATGAACATATTTATTCTTTTATTAAAGGTAATTAATTTATTTATGATGATTACATGTTGAACTATGGAGATTATTTGCAACTAAGTATTAATAAATTACATATTAGTTTGGTGAGTTTACAATCAACGTTTACTCCAAATGATCAACCTAGGATTTCACAGATAGAAAAACCTTCTAGAAAAATAATTGTATAAATTATTTTCAATAACCTTAGAACTAAAGAAAATACAAAGTTTATTTATTTGGGAATATAATATACACCTGATGAAAAGGTAAAGTTCATTAAATTGTTCAAAAAATTTATTGATATTTTTGATTGGTCATATAAAAAATTAAAAGGTTATGATACTAATATTATTAGACATGATATTCCTCTAAAACTTGGTATTAAATTTTTTAGATAGAAAATAAGAACAATAAAACTTTTACTGAAAGACACCATCAACAAAGAGTTTGATAAGATATTTGATGGTGGTGTCATTTATCTTTTAAAATATTCAAATTGGGTAGCTAATTTAATACCCATGCATAAAAAGAATGGCAATATTAGACTATGTGTAGACTTTGGGGATTTAAACAAGGCTAGTATAAAAGATAATTTTCCTCTTTTGAGTATTGACTAAATCATATAACAAGTTGCAGGATTTGAAATGATGTCTTTACTCGATAGATTTTCTGGTTACAATCAAATATTTATTAATTCAGATGATAGACATTAGACAATTTTTACTACTCAAAGAGGGACTTTTACTTTTAATAGGGTGCCTTTTGATCTCATTAATGCATGTGCTACTTTTCAAAGAGATATGCATGTAGTTTTTGATGATTTAATTGACATAGTCATTCAAGTTTACTTAAATGATTTTACAGTTCATTTCAAAAAGAGAAAGAAGCATTTAGATAATCTTCGTGAAGTTTTCACAAGGTGTAGAAAGTATGGTATTTGTCTAAATCCTAAGAAATTTGTCTTTGGTGTTATTGAAGGAAAATTGTTAGAACATATAATTTTTAAAGATGGTATTTTGATTGATCCTGCAAGTATTATATGTATTACAGAGCTTCCACCACCTAAAGACCAAATTGAACTTAGATATTTCTCTATCAAAAATTAATTTTGTGCATAAATTCATATTAGATTTTGCTGATAAATCTAATTCATTATAGATTTTATTGAATAAAAATTAGTCATATGTGTGGGATTTAGGTGTAAATTATACCTTTAATAAGGTTTAAAATGCCATTACAAGTGTACCTATACTTGTTAAACCTAATTTAACCAAACATTTCATTATTTACATGAATGTAACTGATAAAGCCATAGGTTTTGTGATTACTCAAGGCGATGAAAATAGTAATGAAAAACTTATTGATTATATGAGTCAAGTTTTGAAAGATACAAAAATCAAGTACCCCCTTGAAAATTTTGTTTTATCTTTAGTTTCTTCATTAATCAAATTTCATTATCTATTGATGGGAAATAAGGTTATTGTAAGATCTAATATACCTATTCTATCTTATCTTTTGAAACAACCAACTATTCAAGGAAGGTTAGCGAAATGAATTTCGAGAATACAATAGTTTGATCTTGAATTCAAAATATATAAAATTGTTGAGGGAAAAGATTTGGTAAAATGTTTAGCTAAAAATGCTTCTTATAATATAAATGTTTTGGTCTTATATATTAACAATTATTTAAATGCTAAACTTTATTTTTAGACCAGGAAAGTTGTTTGATTTATCTAAAAAAATTAAATTTGAACATGAAATGAATGATTAAGATTATTTGTTAGTTGAAGATGATTGGTATCATGATGTAGTTTATTACTTTCAAAATCATGTTTATCCTAATAAGTTAGAAAAAAAAACAAATAATCTTTGAGATTCCATGTTTTAAAATTTTGTTTGTTAGATTTTTTTTGTTTTATAGGAACATAAATGGTATATTATTAATATGCCTAACCCATGATCAAACACATAAAGTTATTAGAGGATTTCATGAAAGAAGTTGTGGTTATTATGAAATTAAAATTATAGCTTATAAAAATTTACGCACATGTTATTATTAATCTATTTTATTTGAAGATGCTTATAAATTAGTTTGTGCATGCGTGTCATGCTAATTATTTGTTGGCAAAGATGAATTACCAACAATGCCATTAAATCTTGTCATTCTTGAGAAACCATTTACTAAATGGGAAATTGATTTTATTTTTGATATTCATCCATCTTCTACTAGACATTGATATATTCTAATTGCTATAGATTATTTTACAAAGTGGTTTGAGGTTAAAGCACTTAAGAGCTCTATTACAATTGAAATCATTTTATTATTTGAAAATTAAATTTTTTCTACATTGGTGTTTCATATGAAATTATTTCAAATAATAGTCATCAATTTATCTTTAATAAATGTTTAGAGTTTTTAGGATGTTATTATATCATTTTAAATCATTCATCAAAGTATTACCCTCAAGGGAATGGACAGTCTGAATTGACAAATAAAAATTAGGTTTTTATTATGGAGAAAATAGTTTGTGAGAATAAAAAGAATTGACATATTAAGATTTTTAAAACATTATGGATTGATCATACCATTGTTAAAGCAACTACTGGTTATTCTCTATTTATGTTGGTTTATAGATTTAAAGTCATATTACCAATAAAACTTTAGATGAAACTAAAGGACTTAATGATTTGATAGCCTTAGATGAAACTAAATCTATTGCATTGTAGTAATTAGAGAAAGGTAAACAAAAGTTAAAAGTTAAAGTTTTTTTTTTGACAAAAGGACATCCAATAATTTTTTTAAAATAGGTGATCTTATCTTTTATTAAGACAAAGCATACAAAGATTCAAGTAAACATCATAAATTTGATTATTTTTATTTGGGTATATATAAAATTATGGTTGTACTTGTGAAAACTACTTTTTATTTGTAGGATATGGATGGAAGTTGACTGCACTATTCAGTCAATGGACATCATTGAAATCATTTTATCAATAATTATTTTTTATTTTTTATTTTTTATTTTTTTTTCTTTTCATTTTGGTTTGTTTTCTTTTGTTATTTGTTTGCTTTCTTTTTTATTTATTAGATTAATATTGATTACACTGGTGGAGACATTCATTATTTTGAGGTAAAGTACATGGATATTGCCATATCATTTAAGTATATCAATTATTTTTAAGATATTTTACATGATAAATTCAGATTTTTATTTTATGAATAAGTATGAATTAGTTATAAATGAGCTTTAAGCATTATTTATTTTCAAAAATTTTACTTGAGGCTTTTTTGTTTGATTGTATGTCCAGTCTGAATTTCCTTATCTAATTTATTCCATTCTTCATGCCACGCTAATTGAAATTTTCATTCCTTAACAATTATCATTATCAAAGGGGTTCATGTATAGATACCTAAGAAATGATTGAACCTACATCACACTTTTAGATGAATTATCTTTAAAATAGATAATTTATTATTACCATTCGATTTTATTATTAAAACTAGATAGTAAGGTCGCCAATATTATGCCTATTTTTGTCACCCCTCTCCTTTTCTAAAATTTCAATTGTACTTGTTGTACATTATGCCATATTGATGACTTAAGGTCATAAAGTCTGAAACTTTTTATGGAGGTGTAAGTCAATTTTATTTCATTTGAATATGTATTTTATGTTAAACAATCATTTATGACTGTTGTATTGATGATTTGTGTTACTTAAATATTAATAAGTAGTTTTGAAAGCATAAGTGTGATATAATGAAAACACATTCAATATTTATATAGTTAAGATGTGGAGATTGATAGTTGTAAACATTTCAACTTGGTCATTTAAGTAGTGACATTTGTCAGTTGCACTTTAACTATTTCATCTGTAAACAATACATTATTTCTATTAATATAGATATATGAAGAGGTTTGCATTATATGGTCTATTTTGCATGGGTAGGGTGATCAATGAAAGCTTGATAACATGCTTATTCAAAAAAAAATCTCTTTTGTGATTCATTGACTTAATTATCAATTTCATATATTACTAGTCGAGATTGAGAATGATATATTGTCTTGATGGTATTTTCATTTCATATATGATATTGATATCATTTAATGTCAGTTATGGAATTGATGATTTATCAGCCAAGGTTATAATGTTATAAGTTTGATTTAAATCAAACATATATACATTAAATTTATTAAGGTATATACCTAAAGTCTATATCTAAACCTAAATGCTAAATCTAACTTGCTAAGTGGTCACCATGACATGTATTTATTAAAGTAGTAGATCAAAAATCTATCATATATAACAATGTATATGAGTTGTGAATAACTTAGGTTCGAAGTCAAGGTTTTAAATCTAACTAGATTATTTTGGTTGTGCCACCAAATACGTTCTAAATCAGATAATGTAAATGCAATTGATATGAATTTTGTTTGGAGTTTTCATTGGAATTGTTTAAAGTAGAGATATTTTAATATATTAATAGTTTTGGTATGTGCATTGGGTTTTGATCAGTGGTGAGACTTTTGGTGGGAAGGTTGGTAATGGTTGTATTTGGTAGAAATATTTTAAGTTGATCGAACCACTAACTAAATAATAACATAGTTGATAATAAATAATGAATGATCATTTTATCAAAATTTGCATGTGCATATCACATGATATTTTACAAATGATTTCTGGGTATTAGGTTTTCAAAACAAATTTGTGGGATAGTTCTATTGGTTTACTAAAATAGATGGTGAGATGAATAAGTGATCATGTCTCTGCATATAGTTATTTAATTTTAGAGATTGAGGCCAATCAATTAAATTTGAGAAGAATGAATTTGTTTCCTATAGTTGGGGTCTATTTGCATCTAGGTAGTTATAAGTTGCTTCGGTTTGAAATTATTGTTTGATTTCATCATTTTGTTCTTCACCAGATGGTTTTAAAGTTGATAATAAATAATGGACATAGGTTGAATTATTTGAAAAATGCTAGTATTGAGGTTTGCATGTAGAAACTTATTGTTTTGAGTAAGTGGAAGGTTTGGTTTTATATGATGGGTTTTCAACCATGCATAAAATAATTATGGCTTAGACATTTCAATGGAATATTTGTTCAAAGAGTATTTGTTTCTCTTAGATAATATACATTTTTTTTTTCATATATATATATATATATATATATATATATATATATATATATATATATATATATATATATTTAAGCTTGTAGTTGAATAGATGTATTTGATGTCATAAAGAAACAATTAGGCAGTTTTGAAGAACACATATACATTTATCAAGATATACATATGATTTATTTATAAAGGCATTTTGAAACTTTAATTAGACATGTTATTTTTTCAAAGGCAGATTTGGTTCAAAATAGTGAATTATATGATTATTTGTAGTGATAGTAATGATATTTGACATTATTTTATTCAAAAGATGTTTGAAATCATGAATTAAAACATATACAAGGGTATTGGATATTGAATACATTTGCTTGTATCAGTTTTTAAATAGTTACAAATAAATAATTTGACATTTTGAACATGGTCAAATATCTTAATTGTTGATAACATGAATGCTAAAAAGAGTATAATCATTTTGTAGTGATTATTTAGAATAAGAGATTCTTTGACAAATATTAAAGTTTTTGAAAACCAAGATATATGGTTTAAATTTAGATGTAAAATTTCAATCTCCTTTATTTAAAATTTTAAATAATTAAATGAGATTTTCATTTTTATTGTTGATCTAAGAGTCGACAGTTGTGTGCAAATGAATATATTCTCATGAAGTCATTGAGAATTGTTGAATATAATTTTGATTATGGATAATGTTCTTCATTTTAGTAAGGTGTCTGGGTGGACTCCTTCAGATTTTGATCATTTAAATGAGATAAATTAGGGACATAACCATGATTGGCATAAAGAGGAGACTCCTCCACAAAGACATATTCACAAGGGTCAAAATTTTCAAGGTATAAGGTATGTTAGAACTTTCTTTAAACCCTTTAACCATGGTACACCTATGTCTATAGACTTTGATACTTTTGATCCTCCCTTTTAAAATGTGTTGAATTTTTTGTCTTACAATTTTACTAATACTTAAGGAAATGGAGGTTGCATAGGTCCTCTTTAGAGAGCTCATTCTTACGGATGAGGAAATCCAAGTAGTTATTCTCGACATATGCACACTGTAGTATAATTTGATCCAATCATTCTCCTCATCATTCTCTTAAGCATAAATCACTTAATCCTTAAAATGAGTTTCAAGTGATTGCAAAGTTACACCCACGTTCTCTCATGCCATGGAATACTAAATCTCCTTCACCTGAGCCAATAGTTGAACGTGTAGGGTGTTCAAAGTTAAGTATTGACCAATTTCCATCGTATTCACTTGAATAAGAAAGATAGTTCCATCAAAAGGTAGAAGACATGAAATCACTCCTTCACGTTTAGATTCATCTATGATCACAATGATGGTGAAAAAAGTAAAATTAGAGGTTGGTGATGAAGATAGTGAGTTGGGTACTAAGTTGGTTAAGTTTCTTGCTACTAACATAAACTATATTGAGTATATGATAGATAACCACTGTCCTTTGATTGAGATGTTGTCAGACACAGATGACAAGTGGATAGTTGGTTACATTTATTTGTTGATGCTTGATACTTCAATATTTTTTTAATGTACTATGATATTTTAACTATGGATATTTTATATTTTGATATATGAAACAATTTAGAACATATGCAGTATGGTTTATTTTGATTATATATCTATTGAGTTAAATGGTTAAATGCATATGAAATTATTTTTTATAATATTTAATTGTTATAATCATTATGTTGTTTGGCATTTTTTATTTATTTATAAATTATTGTAATGACTTAAAGGTCTCCACCTGTTTAGAATTGTCTTTGGTCTGTTATTATTTAATTTTGATCTTAAAACTTTCATAAAGTATTAAATATAAAGTTAAGTTATAAAAATGAATTAATTGACTTGACTTAAAGTCAATTATATTTAATAAATAGCTAATTAAAGTTGGTAATAATTTATTTTTTAACCATCTCTTTAGGTGATTGTTTAAAATAAGATCAAAGTTACATCACAAATGGAGAAATATTTCATAGATATTCTAAAGACTGTGAGCAAATTCAAAGTTTTTCATCATTCTCTTTTTTATGCAATCCACATAAATATATCTAAGTTTTTTGTTTAGTTTATAAATTGATTATCTAAAATCGATTCGACCTAATATATTATGATGATTATAGATATGCAATCATATATATAGAATCTAAAGTACTTGACTTGAATAATAATGGTTACATAGTCATGTACGATATTTTATTAATCTATTCAAAATGTAAAAGTTATCATTTTAAAAATATTTTATCTTTAAAACTATTTTTCAATAAAATCTGTTTTTTCTTTTTTTGGCTAAGATGACTCTTTTTCATATTCAAAATTTATTTTGATTTCTTATTAGTTAGTTTAGATTAGTTTCTATTTTTATTTAAATCTTAGATTCTTGTTTACTTAGGTTAGTTTTGTCAATACATTTCATTTTAATTTAAGTTTAATTTCATTTTAATGGTTGTAAATTTATTTATGTATCTCTTTAGCATTGTTCATTTTTAATTTACCTTGTTTTAATTTACTTCATTTTAAGTTATCATTCATTCCTCTCTTTTAAGTTTATTATCTAGAATCATTATTTAACTTTTTCTTGTTTAAATTAAGTGATTTATTTTAATTACTTTCTTATTTTCATTTTTAAATTTAATTAATATTGAATTAGTCTTTATTTTCTGCAACTTCTTAGATTACTATTTTTGAAATTAAGTTTAATTTAATTTTATTTTGTTTAATATTAAGTTATTTGTTTCATCGTGACTTGATCAAGTGATTTTTATATTTTATTTTTAGCTTAGAGTAGTTTTCTTTCTTATTTAAATATGTTATATTTATTTCGTAATAGTAATCTTTATTTCCTTTTTGTTGTTTGATTTTGAATTTTAGTTGTTTTACTTATATTTTGTTTTTTTGTGTTTCTTCTTTTTAAATTTATTTTGAGTGTAATAGAAATATTAGAAGATTGTTGCTAAATTGATAAGACAGAGATTTTAAAAATCAAAGATCTTTCTTTTAAGAGGTTATCTTTTCCATTTTTGTTGAATAAGTTAGATTATAAAATTATAATATAATTCCTTAGTTCTATGTAAATAATATTTGATTTCTGAAATTAAAATGAATTATAGTTTAATATTTAATTTATTATTTTTCAAAACATTTAAAAACTCCTTTATATATTTATAAAATTATTTGTGACCTATTAAAATCTTACTATTATATTGATATGATTCCATTTTAAAAGATAAAAATCACATGCAAAATTGAATAAACTAAAAATTATTTTAAATGATAAGAGAATTTTAAAAAGTTAAGAAAATTTTTGACATATAAATAAACCTACCTTCAACTATATTAAAATTTATTTATAAAATAAAATAAAATTTAAAAAATTTAGATAATAAATCTGAAAGAAAGAAATAAGAAAAAGGCATTCAATACATATAAAGAGACATCACTCCACCAGTCATGATGCATTTAACACCGTTAATATCATTTCAAGATTAAAAACTATTTATATTTAAAAAACATTTATCAAAATATTTGAACCAACAAAGATTTTACCTCAAACACAAAGGAAAACACACACAACAAAGACAAAAAAAACTACATACACATGTGCAACAGCACTTAGGGGAAATGAAAGACACACAACTGAAAGCAAATTACCATGTACAATTAAATAGATACATTTGCCTCCCTCCTGGATCAAATGGAAAACTTCTTAAGTCTCCTTCATGGCAAGAAAACATATGGTGCCAGACAAGTGGCTGAATGGAAAGGAGACTTGGTGACGTGCTTTTCTTATCGGCCACCTTGATTAGCTTGTATCCAAATGAATTAGGGTCAAACATGCTTCCAACATATATGTATTCATCTTGCTCTTAGAAGCTTGCCTCATGCTGGCCCTTCATGCTAGTGTATCTCACCAAGAAGTCAATATCTGCTAGCTCATCACCATAGGGATCATCTAGCTCATAACCCCCTTGATATGCATCATGGATTGACTTGTTCCCTTCTGCCTTATTGAAGAGACTATCAAACTTATCTTCTAATTCATCATGGCTTTCTTGAAGAAGGGTGACTGTTGTGATGTCTAAAATGAGATCACAAACTGCTTACTCATCCCACAGAACATCACCTTCTTGCTTAAGGCTCTCTTCTTCAAATCTCTCATTAAGATGGAAAGGCCTCTCCTTTTCTTGCTAAAAAATTAGAGTCTACAGTCATTCAAAGACATCCTCTTGACCCTCCTCCAACTCGGGTCCCATGGCATGACTTCATCAAAGCAACAAGGAAGTTCATCAACAAAGGAGGAGAGAGCTCACCATGCTTATTTTCCTCATCATCCATTGTTGACAGATAAAGTTTGTCAAACTCTTCTTCATATTGTTGGAACATCCACATGTATGCATGACCTATGTCTTCTCCATTGTTGATGACGTCTTTAAAGGGAGCATCCATGATGATTTCATCCTCATTGGCATCCATGGGAGCTTCTTGATCAACCACGAATTGGATCCTATCTTCTTCACTAGCCTCTTTCAAAAAAGGTTCCTCTTTGAAAAGGGATGAAGTGGAAGGCTAATGGTTAAACTCATGTGGAAGAGGAGGCAAACCCTAAGCTAGAATCGAATGATTCTCCTCCTTCCATTTAGCCAGCACTTCATCTACATCAGATGTGGCTTGATAGCTCTCTTGAAGGAGTGTAAATGGGGTGTGTTCAGACATGGAATTTGTTGTTTGGCCTAAACCATCCATCACATCCTAGCTGAGGAACCTCATTCTGGACTCCAACTCTGTAATTTGCTTGGCTATATTCTCTTGGAAGAGCCTTTATTGGAGATCATGAGGGTCACCATGAGCAGGAGCAGCTTTATCTTCTTCAAGGCTTCTATCAAAATGAATAGGCCTCTCCTCTTCTTTTTTCCTACCGTATGATTCCATTGTTTGCTTCCAACTCGTGACCTTGGGATTAGAACTTTTCCCTTGTGAACAAGCAGCAGCTTTATCCTCTTCAAAGTCATGAGCTAGTTCATGATAGGAACTCCTATGTTAAAAGATTTGAGGAGGTTGAGGGAGACTAGGAAGGGTCTACTCATGCACAAGAAGGGTTGCTTCAAGAGAGATGTGTTACTTTCCAAAAGATATAGGGTGATTCCCATCAAAAGAGGGTCCACATTCTAAAGAGTTTAGAAGGTTAGTCCCCATGAGAGGTTGATCTAATGCCCTTTGATGTTGGAAAGCGAGGTGTAAGGGATTAAGAGCAGGAGTGGTTACTGCAACAGATGAGCTAGAGTGAGTAAGTGTTATTTGGTACAAAGGATTTGGTGCACAAAAGGGGGCTTTCTTTATAATAGGAGGGGGTTGCTTTGGAATGGGAGAAGGCACACAAGGCTAATTGCCTTAAATGAATCGACTCTCCCATTCTGTTACTTCCTCCTTCATGGATTGCAAGACCTGAGCTTGCCTAAACAAGTACTCCTCTTTGTACATAAGCTCTTGCTGATATATATTCTGCTCCTCCAATCTATTTATCTCCATCACTTGCTTCCCAAACTCCAACATTATTTCCTTTACACTAGGTGAAGGGCAATCAGGAGAGCTGCTTGAGGTGATTCCATGAACAACCTGAGCTTGATCAAAGTTACATGAAGAAAAACAAGGTCCATGCTGCTGAGCAATGGAATTATACATACCAAAAATGTGATGTCTTGATGGCACCAAGACTGCTTAACCAGCTAATTCAACTCAGATTCACCATTGGTGTTGGTTGAAATGCCTCCAAAGGCTAATTGGTTGAAGAACACACCAAAAAATCTTTCAACTCCTTAGACAAATTGTCCCATCGAGTGTGCCAAAAATTGTTGACATTGTGGATTGCACCCTTGAAAGAAGGTTGGGCTTCTCTCTTTCATGCGGCACAATGGAGACTCTCCTCTTGTTGTGGGTCTGGAAAAACTGGGGGGAGAATTTCTAGATAAGGGTTATCTCACTTTGATGCATCTCTGAGGCTTTTCATTACTACTACTAATAATGGGGGGGATGAAAAGGGAGAAGGATAACCAAAATAGAAACTAATCTAAGTGGTGATGCACCAAACAATTTTGATCTACTCAGTTATTCACACTTCAGACCAGAAGAGGGAAAACATACACTTTATTTGATGAAAAGACCAAACTGTAGGGAGCTTCAACAATAGGCTTAATGAAGACACACAGAAAATGAACTTACCACAAGCATTATAGAAAACACACTATTTGATAACCCTTTTTTGTCTCTACGCTCCATATACAACACTTCCTGTTAACCTATAGAAATGGTGCTTTATCTATACTAGGTATGTTGGTGTCAAACTTATGATATCATCATGCAAAAATGACTGAACACAGGATTGATACACAAACACACTCAAAAGCATAACCAGTCAGATAGAGGTAAAACACATTCTTATTGATCAAAGGTGAATTTTGGTAGGGCTTCGCCTTACAAAATGAGAGATGTATTCCTCTCTTGCAGGTTACAATATATATATATATATATATATATATATATATATATATATATATATATAGCATGAAAAAGAAGACTATGGCACCTTTTTGAACAAGTGGCCCATGCTGCATTGAATATATTGAAAAGAGGAATTGTGATGAAGGGACCATGCTGGGATAGTCACAAGCCTTGAATTTGGCATTTAAATCATATTAAATATCTCTTCAAAAGCATGGGTTACTTGATTGTTTGAATGGCAAGGTTGCTCCTCTTTATGAGACTTACATGACTGTCTGCTCACCCATGCTCAAACAAAGAAAAACAAGCCACATAATTAAATACTCATGCTCTTTGATAACCACTTGGTGGAGACTGTTTCATTCACAATAATAACTTCTCTTATTAACACCTTATTTTGCCACTTGGACTGCTTAATCTGTGTCTGTGCTTGGTTGGGTGTGTCTTTTGAAACATTCCAACTATTATCGTATGTGTGGGTGGCTATGTTTTGGATTCTCTATTATGTTCCCCTTTTCCTTGCTATTTTTGTCACTTTTTGGCAATTTGAGCTCTCTCAGGATATCTTTTTGTCTTTTGATGGCTCTTTGGGCTCTTTTTTCAGTGGGTAATACATCCCATTGAAGTTGACGTCTGCGGGCCTGTCGCATATTTAAAAACCAACAGCTTTTTCAATGCCTTGAATTTGACGTTCACACGGGCCCATCATTGCTTTGGTAATTCCTTCAGCTTTTTTCCAATTGAGCCTTCAACCTTCTGCAATTATTTTAGTCTCTTGCAATTCTTTTGGCCTTTTTCAATTCTTTCAGCTTTTTTCAATTCTTTTGGCCTTTTTCAATTCTTTGTGATTTCCTTCAGACAAAATGTCCAAAGGAATTCCTTCGGGTATTTTGTCCAAAGGAATTCACCCTTTGATTGGTTCTTCCTTAGATTTCCTTTGGATAGAAAATCTGAATGAATCCCTTTGCCTTTAGCCTTATTCTTTCTTCCAAAGGAGAACTCTACCCCTTTTCTTTGACCTCTCTCAAATGTGCTCCCTTCCCTTCTGAGTGTTTTTCAAACATCCTTCAAGCCATCAAAATGCCCTCTGAAGGAAATTTGTTACCTTTTTGCAAACTGTTTAGACCATTTTAGGTTCTTCAATCGCTTCTACTTATAAAAGTAGACAAGTAATGTACCTGCACAAACTTGATTAGCACTAGACTAAGCAAAATGACAAAACACTTGGCTTTTTCATGGAATAGGTCTGATAGGGGGTATTTTGCATAAGGCAGTTGAGGATGACTTAGCCAAATCATGGATGTTAAAGACTCTTTGTAAAGAAAAGGAGGAGGTGCCCAATTTTCGCCTACAGGACCAAAAATTGGTCAATAATTCATTTACCTCTTCAAGACTATTTCCCTCAAAGAGGAATGTGTGTTGGATCTTTTTCTTTTTGTTGGAGAAAATCGTGATTTTGGTCTTACTGGTATTGACTTGCATACCAACATCTCTGCAAAAAAGCTCAAGGGCATCAAGGTGCTCTTGCAATCCATGAGGGGACTTAGCAATCAAAATAAGATCATCAACGTATAAAAGGAGCCTTATCACATATTCCCCTAGGTGAACACCATCCTCACCCTGCAAATTTAACCACTCTTCAAGTTTGTGAATGTATAAGCCAAAAAGAGTGGGTGATAAGGGCATCATTGATTAACTCCGATGTCACTCCTGAAACTTTTAGAGATGCCTACTGAAGTTCTAATTTTAACTTGAACCTCTTCATAGAGTCTATGGATAGCCGCTCTAAGATGCTCTGGAATGCCAAGTTTCTTCATCCTACACCATAACTTATCTCTAGGGACCATGTTAAAAGCATTTTTAAAGTCAATAAAACAACAATAAGCCTCTTCCTTTTCATCCCAATTTTTTTCAATGATATGTCTCAAAGTGACTACAAGATCTAAGGTAGAGTGCTTAGACCTAAAACCTACTTGCCTTTTTGTTCTCTTACCCTTCTCCTCTACCCACTAGTTGATTCTTCTCTCAACCATGCTACCAAACAACTTTGGAAACAATGGATTGATCATGATAGTTCTATAGTTGAATGGATTATTAACGTCTTCACTCTTAAAAAGAGGGATCACTAGGCTAGTGATCCAATCACTAGGGAAGCCATGCTGAATAATGTTGTTGAAAATTCTTGTAATATGGAGTGCAAGAATATCCACCACCCACTTAAGGTATTTTACCCAAAGTTTAATCGAGTCCTTAGCTTTTCCAACCCCCAACATCCTTATACCAACCTTGACCTCTTATACAGTGAAAACCTTAGATGTCGCACTGATCACGAGAGGAGGCTAAGTCTCTATTTCTTGCTCATACAGTTGTTTTGCATAATCAAACCATTAGCTAGTAGTGATGTTATTCTTTGTCTACTTCTTCTTTGGCTGAAGTTCCTTCCAAAATAGCTTAGGATTATTCTTACCTAGGTAGATTAACTCTTCCCGCCTTGTGTTCATAAACTCTTTTTTTTTTAATTTTTATGATCTGCTTGTAACACTTAATGCTCATCTTCTCCTTGCCTAGCTTTTTCATAGATTTCCTTACAATTTTCATCAAACCAAATATTTTCTGGAAAATAATTTTTTGTTGACTTCTTGTTCTTTTCCCCTTTGCACTTCTCAAGTGCTCCTTGCATCATAGTGGCTAACTCATGATTGTTGAGGGATTGTGAGCTAGATGTCCCCTTTTCACATAATTTCTCTAGTGTTGCCTTAAAGTTGTTATGGTTTTCTTGATTCAAAATAACTCTACCCTTTCTAATTGGTTGTTGCGGGGCCTGCATTTTTTTTATTGCTAAATTTTTATCGGCCATGCAAGTCTTACATACACAGGTCTATGATCAAATTTTAACTCCCATAAGTGCTCACCAATCATGACCTCCTCTTTCTTTTCCAGTATGCTTTTAGAACAAATTGCATAGCCAACAACACTTACCCCATTGTATGTGTTACAAGTAAAATTGCCAGATTTCTTCCATCTATCCATGCCATTACAAATGCTTAGATCAAAGGTGCCACACAAAGTAATCAATTATTCACCATAATGGTTGATGTCCTTATTATCCTCTGAGCATCTTTCCCATTATTAATTCTCTTCTTCTATAAGCTAGATAGGATTATGATCCTCCTTACTACAAAAAAATTAGCTTGACCATTTGTTGTCCTAGCATTAAAGTCTCCCAAAATAAGAACTTCACCTTGTTGAGAATACACTGAGATATCTTTTTTTATGGCTGCATATGGATCTTTGTTGTCCAAACCATTTCTTTGGTAGGTTTTGGAGATCTGAGAGCAAAATAACATGCTACAATGTTTATGTGATTCCTATTTTCTAAAATTTTGACCCAAATGTATTATTTATTTGTATCTTCTCTTTCCAACTAAATTGTGCATCCTTCAACTTTTTTCACTAAAACCATTATGCCACCATACCCTTTGCCATTGCCCACTGCTTTGTTCTAAACCACAAACTTTGTGTAACCTTCAAAACTGGGAGTTTTGCAGCCTTCTTGTTCATGCATTTCAATAAGACAAATTATGTCTCATTCTTCCACAATAAGCCATAGTACAGGACCCCTCCTCCAAGGGTAGCCTCTATAATTCCAGCACACTAAATTTAACTGTGCTTGGGGGGTCCCTCATTGCTATTTATTTTGGTGCAAAAAACTCAAAGTTGAGTCTTTGCCCCTTTCTGTCACCATTTGTTGACCTCCATTTCTTGTGAACCTAGAGATACCCACTCTTTCTTTGTTGTCATTTTGCTACTTGAACTTACCATTGGATCCTATATTTGCGATGATCGCTTTTCCATTGTATAACCATGCGCTTTTTCCTTCATCCCTTGCTGTCCTAATTTTAGCCAATTCTACCCTTCTCTCCTCTTGTTATTTTACTGTTAAGTCATCATCTAGAAAGAAGTGAGATCCCCTCAGAAGTCTCTTCTCTCTTAAGACCTGGAGCTTGTCTTCCCTGTTTACCATGACAACTTTGATAGGTCTATCCATTTCATCACTTATCTTTCCAATCCTCCTGGCTTGGCAGAGTTTCCCTTGCCAATGCAACTTTTCTCTCAAGAAGTCAGTTGCAAGATTGAAAGTGATTTCTTTTTTACCGTAATCCCTTACTCCTCTTATAATGACATTTCTTACCATGTCTTGTCTTTCTTTGCCCTCTCTTTCTTACATGCTATGAATGTTTGTGTTTGTCTATTCTTCTAAAATTGTTATTGTTGAGTCTCTAACGACTTGTGCCCATGTTTTGTTCTCCTTTGCTATGAGCTCTCTATTATTTGTGTGCATCCCTGTATTTTGAATGTTTGATTATTGACCTGCTGTCCATCCCTATATAGCAACTTTGACATTTTCTCTACCTATATATCCATCAATTATAAGGGTTGACTCTTCTTTCATCCACCCATATGCTCTTTTTCAATGCTTAAGAAAGGATTTGCCTTTTTATATTGCTCATCTTCTATTCAGTAGGCTAGATAAAATATTTCATATTCACCCATTTGTGAACGGAGTAAACGTCCACCTGCATACCGATTATCTTCTAAACACTCACCCAAATGAAACTTGCCTTTATCGAGCTCAAATCATTTTGATCAGAATCAACACTGGTACTCGATTGCTCTTCTCCAATAACTTCATTTATTATCACGTCTATCATTATCTATGCTGGTCATCTCTTAATGACAATTATATTATTCCTTCAGTCATAACTTTGACATGTTCCAACCAAAATCTTCATAAAATGATATTGTAGTTTAAAGAAATTTAGTGGGCAAGCCAACACACTTTTCATCTTTATACTTATAAAATCCACACCTAGTGGCTTCTCTGCAATTATAATTTTTTGGGTAGATAATATTCCAATAGCTTTAATCCTAATCCAGGTTTCCATTTTTAGCCTAAAAAATAAGCATTGGTCGACCCAAATTCATCCAAATCTTATCTGGAAGTATATCAATTCTTGAAGCTTCATCTATCAAGGCACTAAACAACACCAAGTCTTAAATCTTGATAGTTATTTTTTGAATGCCATCCATTGCTAAGGTAGATACATCCATATTTCCTCTTGGTATTGTTGATGCTTGGGTTTGTGTTGTTTAGGTAGGCAATCCAGTAATAATTGGGTTTGCCCCAATTAAGGTAGTCAATCCAGTAATACTTTAACCAGTGTTGTGATTGTTGTGCTGTTATCAAGGTTAACAATTTCTACAATGGGGCAACATCACTTCGTGGTGCCCACTATTTCTTTCTTATGGATTTTTGTAATGTCCCCATTTCTGGTTCACAAGTAAACAGGTATTGAAAACTTTTAGTCTACTTTTTCCATAGACTAAGGGATAAATTTTGAGGATTTTATTTTATTAATTGATTAAGATTGCCCGAATAATGATTTTGATCATTTGACCATATAAGACAATTTTAGTTAATTATTAGAGTATTATTAAAAAGTGGTTTTTACCACTAAAGTATTTTACAAAAGTGGTTTTAACTACTATTGCACTTGAGAATTCAAATAATATTGAGAGAAGGTATTTTAATTAATATTTTGCCCAAAAGTGATTTAATCACTCTTGTAAATTGGGTAAATTAACTATTTATTTATTAAATTATTGCTTTAAAATAATTTTAATTATTAAATCTAGTTTGGTAATTAATTTAATATTATAAGTGGGAAAAAGAGTAAATGTTGGCTAGGAGGGAAAATAAATGAAGAAAAAATATTTTGAATAGTGGTTAAATGATTTCAAAAAGGTATTTTGCCTCCAAGAGTGGGTCGCCCCACTTTGAAGACTATACATGGACATGAGGGCTTCTATTTTAGACATGTTGAATTTATATACTGAATTTTCATTCTTGAAGAATGATTGGGATGTATGCCCAATTATTGCTACCATGGTTTGAGCTGAATTATCTTCAAAAAGGTGTTTTGGAACACCATCTTTGCACAAAGAAATATTTTGTCTTGCCCTTGGAGTGGGGTAATTTTCTTTAGGATTTTTTGGAGAGTGTTTTGAGGTCAATTGGAGGTCTAATTGATCAAATCAATATTACAGAATTTATTGCTACTTTTTTGAATTATGGTGTTGGGATTTGTGAAGGCTTGGTGAGGGTTTTAAGGCCCTAATTTACTAAAAAAGTAAATAATAATTTTCTAAATTATTATTTAATTATTTAACAAGATTTATGGTTAAGTTTGACTCTTGAAGTATTGATTTATGCCAAATAAATATTCTACAATTTTTTCTAACATTGATGACTTGTGTATGCGAGCTTTAGAGGTCGTTGAGCGTACCTAGGCCCTAGTTCAAGAATTGTATTTTTCTTGAATTTATTGCAACCTTGTTGACTTGGGTGACTTATCTTGGAAGGCATTTTGATCACCTTGGATGCACTAAATGTTTGCTAGAATTATTCCTATATTTTTGGCTTATTTTGTATGGTGTTTGTTAGGGTTTGAAGAAGTATTTCAGGAAGAAACAACTGCTATTTTCTAAGATAAAAATCAAATATTTCCAGAAAGTCTAAATCAAAATTTAATCCTTCTACCATGGTAAAAGGTATATTTTTATTTATTTTTGGTTTGTTGTTCATATTTGTCCACACTGTGGTGATTATTGGTTGAAGTGATTGCTGGAAATTGCTTACATATTTCTTGCACTTTGGCGCCAAGGGTTTGGTGGTGTTTGGAGCATTTATTTTAGCCAGGGTTTGTTATTTTTTTAAAATTTATAATTCAAAAATTATTTGCAAACATTGTGGATTTTAGGGAAAACTCTTATTTGGTCTTTTGGTCCATAAAGGGGGCATTACAGTGGTATTAGAGCACTGATTTGGTACACCTATGAGATCTTATGTGTGCAGATTTGGATACAGGCAGATAAAAGATTTTGTGTTATCAGAGAAGAGGAAAAGCCATGGGTGATCAAGGGTTTACTTTAGAACAAGTAAAATTTTTGCAGGATTTGTTCAAGGAAATCCAAAGTGACCTTTAACATACATTGACTACGCGATTTTCATCCATATTGAAGCCTACACTAGATCCAAACAAAAGCCATCACGTCAAGGGAGAAGGAAGCTCAAATAGTGGTGAGATAATTTCTACCAACCCCCCTCAAAAATTCTTCAAGGGCACATTTTTGTAGAAAGAACCAGTTGTTGAGGATGAGCCACTGATATGTGATCCTCTTGATACACATCAACAAGAGTATGCAACCCTAAGCTTTGACACATAATCACTCTTGTCATTTCATGATTATTGTGAGACGAAGGATGGATCAAAACCAAGAGTACCAAACATGCAACCCTATAGAGACTTGTAACAAAGGTTGGGTAATATTTCTCTTCCTATTTTTTATGGTACTGATAAACTTCCAATGAGCTCATGGTTGCATAAATTGGAGACCTATTTATCATTCAACCCCATGTTTGAGGATGAGTCTCTCACATTTGTCATACTAAATTTAGAGGGTATTGCTCATGAGTGGTGGTTTCATGGCATGGTCACACAAGGCCATGCATCTATTACTACCTTGGAAGAATTCAACAAGAGGGTAATGGAAAAATTTGATAGAAGAGATATAGAGGTCCACTTCCATGAGTTGGCACAACTCAAACAAAATCATAATGTTGAGAGGTATGTTATTGATTTCAAAAAAAATTAGTTATGATACCATATGTGAGTGAAAAAATGTTGGTTGTTTTATTTATTGAGGGTTTGATTGAGGCTTTGAGAGGTTTGGTAAAAGATTTTAACCCATTTTCCTTGCAAGATTCCATTACTAAAGCATTGGATCTAGAGTGTTCAGCTTATAGGAGTAATATGTGGTGAAGAAGACAAGGGGCAACCACTAACTTGCTACCAAAAATAAGAAATTCAGGGCATGAAAGATTTGATTTTGGTGGACAGCCAAGGGCACCAAGTGGGCAGCCTAGGACAACACCAAATAAGCAACAACGAAAGCCATCTTCACCATATGCACCACCACATAGAGCATTGACATATAACAACAATGAGAAAGATGCAAGATATGAAATGAGGAGAAAGGGTTTGTGTTTCACATGAAAATAACCATGGACTAGAGGCCACCATTGCATGGGCAAAGGACATGTCCATTACATTGAGGTAATTGATGATGATTCAAATTTTTATATTATTGATACTAATGTTGAGCAAAATGAAAATGTGGTTGATGAACATGTGCATGAGGATGATAATTAAGACATGGGAAACACTCTTGCTAATCTTTCTGGAGCACCAAAGTACCATCCTTTTTGGGTAAGAGGAAAATTGAAGAAGCACAAGGTAACCATCTTCATTGATAGTGGGGCTACTCACAATTTCATTGGCAAGAATTTGGTGGCTAAACTTGATTTGACTGTAGAAGATTTCAAGGGGTTCAAAGTAACAATAGTGGAAGAAGTTTTCTCTTCCATACTCCAAAAAAATCACCAAGCTCACCATTTCCTTAGGAGAGTATGAGGTATGTGATGATTTTTATGTAATTGACATTAGGGATATGGATCTTGTACTTGGGGTCCAATGGTTGCATTCATTGGGGGAATTTATGCTCAATCATCAAAGCTTGATGCTTAGATTCATAGTGGGTAACAAAGAGGTAACTCTTCAAGGTATTCTCAATGGGTCACATCAAGCTAATTCTATGTTCAATAAAGCTTTACAAGTGGATGTAAAAATCTATTCTCTGTCATTTATAGCAGCAGATTGGAGAGAGTTAATTATCTTAGAATATGTTAAAAATAAGTTCACTAATAACTTACTTAAAGGGGTAATTATTGATGATAAGTACAAAATTTTGGATGGACTTATACTCTACAAAGAAAGAGTCTATTTAGTTCCGAAATCTAGGGCAAAACACATGATTTTAAGGGCTGCCCATGACTCTCCATTGGGTGGACATCAAGGGTATTTCAAGACCTACAAGCTTGTAAGGGAGATGTTCTATTGGAAGGGTTTAAAGAAGTAGGTTCTCAAGTACATCCAAGAGTGTTTGGTATGTCAAAAATATAAAAGTGAACATGAATTTTTAGCAGGACTCTTACAACCCCTTCCTATTCCTTCAAAAAAATGGGAAAGCATCTCCATGGATTTCATTACCAGGTTGCCTATGATGCAAGGTAAGAATTGTTTATATGTTGTGGTGAATAGACTCACAAAATATGCTCATTTTTATCCACTTCCAACTAATTACAATGCCCCTATGGTTGCTATTGTGTTTTTTAGAGAAGTATTTAAATTGCATGGGCTGCCCAAAAACATTGTAAGTGACAAGGACAACAGGTCTATGAGTAATTTTTGGCAAGAGCTCTTTCATTTGACAAGGACTGAGCTCACACTGAGTACTAGTTATCATCCACAAACTAATGGGCAAACTGAAATTGTGAATAAGTGGGTGGAAGGGTGCTTACGAAACTATGTTTCATGCAATAGTCAGCAGGGATAAAATTATTACGATGGTTGAACATTGTTACAACACAACCTACCACATGTCTATCGGTATGACTCCCTTCAAAGCACTTTATGGTTATGATGCAATTTCCTTCATGGATTTGATTATGACAAATAATAGAGTACTAGGGGCAAAAGATTTGGTTCAACAAAGCTATGACATCATGAAGGCATTAAAAGAAAGCCTATAACATGCACAAAATCAACAAGAATTATATGCGGATCAGCATAGAGTTGAGAATTCATTTGAAGTAAGTGATTGGGTATTTTTAAGGTTGCAGCCCTATAGGCAATCTTCCCTCAAACAAAGTGGTTTTGAAAAATTAAAACTATGTTTTTATGGGCCTTACAAGGTAAAAACAAAGTGGGTGAGGTGGCCTATGAGTTAGAGCTTTCGAAAAATGGTAAGATTCACAATGTATTTCATGTTTCTTGCATTAAGAAGGCTCTTGGAAAACATACTAATTCTTTAGAGTTGCCCCCTTTGGATGAAGAAGGTAAACTAATCTTGATTCCAGAATCCATCATTGAAGAGCACAAAAGGAAGCTAAGGAACCGTAGCATCAAAGAATATTGGGTAAAATGGAAAGACTTACCACCTAAGGATGCCAAATGGGAGGGTGAGGCAATTTTGGAGCATTCGGATTTGCAATTGCTTGAGGACAAACAATTTTGTGAAGGGAGGACTGTAATGTCCCCATTTTCAGTTCACAAGTAAATAGGTATCGAAGACCTTTAGTCTACTTTTCCCCATAGATCAAGGGATAACTTTTAAGAATTTTATTTTATTAATTAATTAAGATTGTCCGAATAGTGATTTTGATCATTTGACATAAGACAATTTTAATTAATTAATAGAATATTATTAAAAATTGGTTTTTACCACTAAAGCATTTTATAAAAGTGGTTTTAACCACTATTGCACTTGAGAGTTCAAATAATATTGGTACCACGTATTTTAATCAATTGTTTACCCAAAAGTGATTTAATCACTCTTGTAAAGTGGGTAAATTAATTAATTAATTATTAAATTATTGCTTTAAAACAATTTTAATTATTAAATCTATTTTGGCAATTAATTTAATATTATAAGTGGGAAAAAGAGTAAATGTCGGCTAAGAGGGAAAATAAAAGAAGAAAAGATATTTTGAAAAGTGGTTAATTGATTTTAAAAAGGTATTTTGTCTTAAAGAGTGGGTCGTCCCAATTTGAAGACTATATATGGACATGAGGGCTTCTATTTTAGACATGCTAAATTTATATATTGAATCTTCATGCTTGAAGAATGATTCAAATGTATGCCCAATAATTGCTATCGTAGTTTGAGCTCAATTATTTTCAAAAAGGTGTTTTGGAACACCACCTTTACACAAAGGAACATTTTGTCTTGCCCTTGGAGTGGGGCAATTTGATTTGGGAGTCTTTGGAGAGTGTTTTGAGGTCAATTGGAGGTCCATTTGATCAAATCAATATTCTATAGTTTATCACTAATTTTTTGAATTATGGGATTTGTGAAGGCTTCATGAGGGTATTAAGGCCCTAATTTACGAAAATAATAAATAATATTTTTTTGAATTATTATTTAATTATTTGATAGGGTTTACAGTCAAGTTTGACTCTTAAAGTGTTGATTTATCCCAAATAAATATTTTACAATTTTTTCTAACATTGGTGACTTGTGTATGTGAGCTTTAGAGGTTGTTGAGGGTTCACTGGGCCCTAGTTCGGGAATTGTATTTTTCATGAATGTATTACAACCTTGTTGATTTGGGCGACTTGTCTTGGAAGGCATTTTGATCACCTTGGATGCCCTAAATGGTTGTTGTGGTTATTCCTATATTTTTGGCATATTTTGTATGGCATTTGCTAGGGTTTGAAGAAGTATTTGAGGAAGGAACAACTGTTGTTTTCTGAGATAAAAATCAAATATTTCCAGCAAGTCTAAATCAAAATTTAATCCTCCTACTATGGTAAAAAGGTACGTTTTTATTATTTTCAATTTGTTGGTCATATTTGCCCACATTGTGGTGATTATTGGTTGAAATGATTGTTGGAAATTGCTTACATATTTCTTGCACTTTGGCACCAAGGGTTTGGTGGTGTTTGGAGCATTTATTTCAACTAGGGTTTGCTAGTTTTTTTTACAAATTTAGAATTCATAAATTATTTGCAAACATTGTGGATTTTAGGGAAAACCGTTATTTGGTCTTTTGAACCAAAAAGGGGACATTACAATTCCCCACTTGTTGAAAATTTCTCTTACTAGGCTTGCATTGAACTTGCAGTTGATTTATTTTTGGATTGTCTATATGTAATGGTGTGGGGTAGTGCCACTTCCTTGACTCACCCAATATCATTGGATTTCTTGTTAATGTCTTGGACACCTCATATGGTAGATTTCATTATTTGATTTTCAATCAACATGTCTAGGTCTATTTTCCTCTTTTGCTTTTCAATCAACATGTCTAGTTCTATTTTTTTCTTTGCTTCTCTAGGTACTGGATTTTTTTTTTATCTCATCAACAATCTCATCGATTTCAATAATGTTAGTTGACTTCAGTTTTAGACAATCTTTGTCCTCATGGTCACTAAGACCACACTTTGCACGTAAGAGTATGGACTTGATTTTGAGGGCATTCCCCTATAAAAATGGGCCATTTACTATCTTAAATCAACAAACTGCCCTTCTTATCTTGGGATTGATGACCTTATATATGCAGTATGGTAAAGTGGTTTACATGTATAATACACTACACTGACCCTATTGCATGTGTGCAACTTAGATCTAAATAAAATACAATAATACAACAGTAAACATAGACCTAATTGCACAAAAGAAAAGTATTTAAATGTTTTAAATTGACGAAGAGAGGGTTCTGAGATAAATACTAGATTGTATCAATTTTGTGTATTGTTAGAGACTGAAATTGATTAGAAATAGGTCTAGGGACTTAGATGAACGAAACCTACAAACCGTTTTAAATTAGATAATGTAAATGCAATTGAAATGAATTTTGTTTGGAGTTTTCATTGGAATTTGTTTAAAGTAGAGATATTTTATTATATTAATAGTCTTGGTAGGTGCATTGGGTTTTGATCATTGGTGAGACTTTTGGTGGGAAGGTTGGTAATGGTTTTATTCAGTAGAAATATTTTAAGTTGGTCAAACCACTAACTAAACAATGACATAGTTGATAGTAAATAATGAATGGACATGTAACTGTAAATGGTTATTGTAAAGTTGGCGTATAGAGAAGGTTAGTTTTTCACATTTGGTAATCATTTGCAAATCTCACAAGTGAAAGCAAAGCTCTATAGGGAGAACAAGGAATAAAGAAGATAATGATTGCAAGTTTTACATTTGGTTTATTGTGAGCAAGGTATGTTGATTTCCTTCGTATTAATTATTTTCGCAAAAAAGTTGCAGTCTGTTTAATGCTCAAATGGAAATATCAAGCATACATTTTTTTTGTTTCTTTACATGACATTATGAGGATTTATGAAGCTCGTATAGGTCTGAGTTTGTTTTCAAAAATGTTATAGTTTCATTTAATATGGTCTTGAACTATAAAGGTGTGCATGCAGAGGTTTTGTGTGTCCAATTTGGAAATATTTGAAGTCTTCAGGTTTTTGTTTTTGGGTTGATGAATTTTCTACAATTAATGGAGTTTAGAGGAAAAACATGAATCATTTATTTTATATGGAAATATCAAGATATACATTTTTGTTTGCTATTCATTTGCATGAAATCTCTGAAACATGGGTATCTAGGTTTGTTCTCAAATAACTAATTTCATATGGGATGGGTTTTTGGTTTAATAAAGGTTATGCATGCAAAATATTATTATATTCAATTGGAGATTTTAAAAGTTTAGTTTTCTTTCAGTGATTTTATTATGGATTGTGGGTTTTGTATATTCAGTAGGAGATGGTTATGATGGCTCATGATCATTTTATCAAAATTTACATGTGCATATCACATGATATTTTGCAAATGATTTTCGGGTATTATGTTTTTAAAACAAATTTGTGGGATGTTTCTATTGGTTTACTAAAATAGACAGTGAGATGAATAAGTGATCATTTGTTTGCATATAGTTATTTTATTTTAGAGATTGACGCAAATCAATTAAATTCGAGAAGAATGATTTTTTTCCCTATAATTGGGTTCTATTTGCATATAGGTAGTTATATGTTGCTTCGGTTTGAAATTATTATTTGATTTCATCATTTTGTTCTTCACTAGATGGTTTTAAAGTTGACAATAAATAATGGACATAGGTTGAATTATTTGAAAAATGCTAGTATTGAGGTCTGCTTGTAGAAACTTCTTGTTTTGAGTAAGTGGAAGGTTTGGTTTTATATGATGGGTTTTCAATCATGCATAAAATTATTATGTCGTAGACATTTCAATAGAATATTTGTTCAAAGAGTATTTGTTTCTCTTAGATGATATAAGTTTTTTTTTTTTTTTTTTCATATATACATATTTAAGCTTGCATTTGAATAGATGTATTTGATGTCATAGAGAAATAATTGTGCAGTCTTGAAGAACATATATATATTTTTCAATATATATATATATATATGATTTATTTATAAAGGCATTTTGAAACTTTAATTAGACATGTTAATCCATTTTTCAAAGGCAGAGTTGGTTCAAAATAGTGAATTATATGATTATTTGTAGTGATAGTAATGATATTTGACATTATTTTATTCAAAAGATGTTTGAAATCATGACTTAAAACATATATAAAGGTATTGGATATTGAATACATTTTCTTGTATCTATTTTTAAATAGTTACAAATGAATAATTTGACATTTTGAACATGGTCAAATATTTTAACTGTTGATAATATGATTGCTATAAAGAGTATAATCATTTTATGGTGATTATTTGGATTAAGAGATTGTTTAACAAATATTGAAGTTTTTGAAAACTACGATATATGGTTTAAATTTAGATGTAAAATTTCAATCTCCTTTATTTAAAATTTTAAATAGTTCAATGAGCTTTTCATTTTTAATGTTGATCTAAGAGTTGACAGTTGTGTGCAAATGAATATATTCTCATGAAGTCATTGAACATTGTTGAATATAATTTTGATTATGGATAATGTTCTTCATTTCAGTAAGATGTCTGGGTAGACTCCTTCAGATTCTGATCATTCAAATAAGAAAAATTGGGGACATAACCATGATTGGCATAAAGAGGAGACTCCTCCACAAAGTCATATTCACAAGAGTCAAAATTTTCAAGGTAGAAGGTTTGTTAGAACTTTCTCTAGACCCTTTAACCATGGTACACCTATGTCTATAGACTTTGATACTTCTGATCCTGCCTTTTAAAATGTGTTGAATTTTTTGTCTTACAATTTTACTAATACTTAAGGAAATGGAGGTTGGATAGGTCCTCCTTGGAGAGCTCATTCTCATGGATGAGGAACTCCAAGTAGTTATTCTTGACATATGCACACTGCAGTACAATTTGATCCAATCATTCTCCTCATCATTCTCTTAAGCATAAATCACTTAATCCTTAAAATGAGTTTCAAGTGACTGCAAAACTACACCCACGTTCTCTCATGCCATGGAATACTAAATTTCCTTCACCTGAGCCAATAGTTGAACGTGTAGGGTGTTCAAAGTTAAGTATTGACCAATTTCCATCTTATTCACTTGAATAAGAAAGGACAGTTCCATCAAAAGGTAGAAGACATGAAATCACTCCTTCACATTCAGATTCATCTATGATCACAAGGATGGTGAAGAAAGTAAAATTAGAGGTTGATGATGAAGATAGTGAGTTGGATATTAAGTTGGTTAAGTTTCTTGCTACTACCATAAACTATACTGAGTATACGATAGATAAACACTATCCTTTGATTGAGATGTTGTCAGACATAGATGACAAGTGGATAGTTGGTTAAATTTATTTGTTGATGCTTGATACTTCAATATTTTTTTAATGTACTATGATATTTTAACTGTGGATATTTTATATTTTGATATATGAAACAATTTAGAACATATGCCGTATGGTTTATTTTGATTATTTATCTACTGAGTTAAATGGTTAAATGCATATGAAATTATTTTTTATAATATTTAATTGTTATAATAATTATGTTGTTTGACATTTTTTATTTATTTATAAATGATTGTAATGACTTAAAGGTCTCCACCTATTGTCTTTGGTCTATTATTAATATTTAATTTTGATCTTAAATCTTTTATAAAGTATTAAATATAAAGTTAAGTTATAAAAATTAATTAATTGATTTGACTTAAAGTCAATTATATTTAATAAATAACTAATTAAAGTTGGTTATAATTTATATTTTAACCATCTCTTGAGGTGATTGTTTAAAATAAGATCAAAGTTACATCACAAAGGGAGAAATATTTCACAGATATTCTAAAGACTGAGTTAATTCAAAGTTTTTCATCATTCTCTTTTTTGTGCACCATCTTTGAGGTAATACAACTTTTACAAATAAATCAATAATACATTCTCTGATAGTTAGTAACATGTTTAATCCGCATAAATATATCTAAGTTTTTTGTTTAGTTTATAAATTGATTATCTAAAATTAATTAGATCTAATATATTATGATGATTATAGATATGCAATCATATATATATAGAATCTAAAGTACTTGACTTGAATAATAATGGTTACATAGTCATGTACGATATTTTATTAATCTATTCAAAATGTAATAGTTGTCATTTTCAAAGATATTTTGTCTTTAAAATTGTTTTTCAATAAAATCTTATATTTTGGCTAAGATGACTTTTTTAAAGATTCACAATTTATTTTGATTTCTTATTAGTTAATTTAGATTAGTTTCTATTTTTATTTAAATCTTAAATTCTTGTTTACTTAGGTTAGTTTTGTCAATACATTTTATTTTAATTTAAGTTTCATTGCATTTTAATGGTTGTAAATTTAATTTATGTATCTCTTTAGCATTGTTCATTTTTAATTTACTTTGTTTTAATTTACTTTATTTTAAGTTATCATTCATTCCTCTCTTTTAAGTTTATTATCTAGAATCATTATTTGACTTTTTCTTGTTTAAATTAAGTGATTTATTTTAATTACTTTTTTATTTTCATTTTTAAATTTAATTAACATTAGATTAGTCTTTATTTTCTGCAACTTCTTAGATTATTATTTTTGAAATTAAGTTCAATTTTATTTTATTTTGTTTAAGATTAAGTTATTTGTTTCATCATTATTTGATTCAATGATTTTTTATATTTTATTCTTAGTTTAGAGTAGTTTTCTTTCTTATTTAAATTTTTTATTTAAATATGTTATATTTATTTCGTAATGTTAATCTTTATTTCTTTTTCGTTATTTGATTTTAAATTTCAGTTGTTTTACTTATATTTTGTTTCTTCTTTTTAAATTTATTTTGAACTTAATAGAAATATTAGAAGATTGTTGATAAATTGGTAAGACAGAGATTTCAAAAATAAGAGATCTTTCTTTTAAGAGGTTATCTTTTTCATAGACTTTTTATGTTGAATAAGTTAGATTATAAAATTATAATATAATTCCTTAATTTTATATAAATAATATTTAATTTATTATTTTTTAAAACATTTGAAAACTCCTTTATATATTTATAAAATTATTTGTGACTTATTAAAATCTTACTATTATATTGATATGATTCCATTTTAAAAGATAAAAATCACACACAAAACTAAATAAACTAAAAATTATTTTAAATGATAAAAGAATTTTAAAAAATTTAAAAAATAAACTTACCTTCAACTCTATTAAAATTAATTTATTTATAAAATAAAATAAAATTAATTTTTTTTAATAATAAATCTGAAAGAAATAAGAAGAGGCATTCAATACGTATAAAGAGACATCATTCCACCATCCATGATGAATTTACCACCGTTAATATCATTTCAAGATTAAAAACTATTTATATTTAAAAAACATTTATCAAAATATTTTTACATTTTTTTATAATTATTTATGCTTCTAACCATACCACTTCACAATTAGATTTAAAAAATAAAAAAAAATTAAGGCTATTTTCCCGCAGTACGGAGCCGACGCTAAGAACGGCTGGGAGGGGTTGGTACTTGGATCTTGAACGGTCGTCAAGAACTCAATAATGGCAGGCAATTCATACTAACGAAGTCAATAATGGAAGGGAAGCGAAGGAGGGAGAGGAGGAGGCAGAGTAAGGGCAAATGTAGGAGGAAGTAATGGCGAGGATGGGAACGGGATTGAGAGTGGCAGTGACGGTGGTGGTTGTGGTGAGTATAGCAGCGGTGGCGCTGATGGAGGTTGCACAAGGCAGGTGCAGCAGAGGGTGCGATGTGGCGCTGGGATCGTATTACATTAGCGACAAATATGTTGAATCAAACCTGACCTATATTTTGAATTTATTTAACAACGTTGCGAATTTCTCCGAGATGCAAGCGTTCAACCGGGATTTAACTAATCCACTATACATAGTTTCGGGCACAAGGCTCAACGTTCCCTTCCGTTGTGACTGCCTCAGCTTAGATGAGAACACTAATTACTTGCGACGCGTTTTTCAATACAGGGTGGGAGATAACGATACATACGACAAGATTGCAGATTACTACGCCAACCTTACGAGCAGCTCGTGGCTGAAACAGGTTAATTCTTACGAGGAGTTGAAATCGGGAGCAACAGTTAATGTGAGCGTTAACTGTTCGTGCGGGGACGCCGCAGTGAGCAACAACTATGGCTTATTCCTCACATACCCTCTCCGGGATGCGACTAACGACAGTCTCACCGCCCTCGCCCAAACATTCAACATTCCCTCCACATTGTTGACAAAGTATAATCCAGATGTTAATTTCAACCAAGGGCACGGCATCGCTTTCATTCCATTTCCAGGTCAATTCCTTTCAGCTACTATCATTTCTTCAACTTCCATTTCATTATTGAATTCTGCACAATCCCAATTAAATTTGGCTGAATGCACTGTTTTTTTTATTATAAAGATACTGAGTTCTTGGTAGAAATTTGCCAAATAAAGTTACGTATCTTAACGGAAGGAATTGAGATTCACCTCTTTTTGTGAATTCAAAATTAAGATATTGTCCATAGAATTTCGGAGGAAGCACTTAATAAATGCTCGAGAAACAAAGAATCTAATCTATTGTGAGACCAGTTTGAGCTCTGAATTGGTAACATATTTGCATATGAACTCAATTCTTTTAATGCTTTTAATTGAAGAAATTTAGTGGGCCAGCCAACACTTTCCATCATTATAATTACAAAATCAGCACCTAGTGGCTTCTCCACATTTATAATTTCTTGGGCTGATAATATTCCAATAGCTGTAATCCTAATCTGATTCTCCATTTTTAGCTTTAAAAATAAGCATTGGTCAACCCAACTTCTTCCAAATCTTTTCTGAAAGTATATCGATTCGCGAAGTTTCATCTATCAAGGCACTAAACGACACCAAGTCTTTAATCTCGATAGTTATTTTTTGAATGCCATCCATTGCTAAGGCGGATACATCCATGTCTCCTCTAGGTACTGTTGATGCTTGGGCTTGTCCTGTTTAGGTAGGCAATCCAGCAATAATCAGGTTTGCCCCAATTAAGGTAGTCAATCCAGTAATACTTTAACCAGTGCTGTGACTGTTTTGCTATTATCAAGGTTAGCAATTGCTGCAATGGGTCAGCATTGCTTCGTGGTGCCCACTATTTGTTTCTTGTGGATTCTCCACTTGTTGAAAATTTCTCTGCTTTGAACTGGCAGTTGATTTATTTTTGGATTGTCTCTATGTAATGGTACGGGGTAGTGTGTAATGTCTCCTTCTCTTTGATCTAGTTTTGGAGACCCTTAGCCTAAATTACCATGTTTCCCGAAGGCCAAGGGAGTTGAAAGAAGAGGGAAATGTTTGGGTTTTAATTGTAGAGTTTCAGAAATAAATAAAGAAAAGTGGTTTTTAGTACTACCTTAAAAGAGGGGCTTTTAAGAGACATGTGGGAAAGTACTCTTATAAAGGATTATCTTTTCTTATTTTCATAACCCTCTCTCCAAGTTGGGCGCCACTTTTAAGAGGAAGGATATATAGGGACAAAAGGTAAAAAAAAAATGTATGATGATTTTGATTTGAAATAACAAGCAGAAGCTTAGCATGAAATGTAGAGCTTCAAACCCTTGAGGACGAAAACTCTCATCGGAGAAATAGTAAGGACGGAAACCATTACTAATTAATTGAGCAACCCTAATTTTGGGATTGTATTGGACCAAACCAGTTGTTTAGAGGTGTTTGTTGAACACCATTGACCTCAACAACAAGGTACCTAGGGCTACCAAGGGTGGCGAACAGGTTAAGCAGTTGGATGTGTGGAAGAAGACCCCCTAGAGGATCAACGAACCATCCAGGGAGGACTACGCAGCAACCAGGAGCCTAACGATCTCCTTTTCTGAGTGTGGCGAATGGATTTGAGGCTTTTCCAAGCGTGATTTTGATGTGTGGCAGCAAGTAGATAATAAATTGGTATTTTATCCTAATTTTGCCAGCTGCAAATTGGTCATAAAAACTGTTTTATGTAGAAATCCGTGACAGCAATATTTCATAATTTTTCTATAATTGTTGAAAAGATAAAATAGTATTTTTTTGTGCCCTTAGCATATTAGAAATTTGTACTTTCAGTTTCTAGAGTTTGACGGAGGAATTAAAAAATAATTTCTTGGTTAGGGTTTTACCACAGATTCTAAGAATTATATAATTTGTCCTTAAGGAAACATTTCAGTGGTATCAGAGCCAAGATTTTGGTAACCTGTGAGAGGTTTTAAGTAGCCATGGGGGATTTTGATCAGAGAACCCCTCCTTCAAAGGAGTTGGTTTACCTACAAGAAGGTTCTCACGCGAAACCAGAAGGATATGCAACAGTTTTTGCAGGAGTCCCAAAGAGAGATGTGGGATGCTTTGAAAGGATCTATGACAGATTTGGCTAGGATAATGCAAGGTTTCCATCCAAACAAGTCAACCAATCATGGATCAGGCAATAATGGTGAAGGAAACTCCTCTAATAATGAAAGGACTTCCATTAAACCCCCTTCAAAAACCTTCAAGGCAAAGTTCCTTCAGAGAGAAGAGCCTCAGAATGAGATGGGTCAACCCCATGAAGTGGAAGACATGGATGCGTTTGGTGAAGAATCTGCAGCCCTCAATTTTTCAACACATGAGATGTTGTCCTTCAGGGATTTCTGTCAATTGAAAATGAATAATGGCACGGGGAGAAGGAATAAAAGATTTCATCAGGAGCAGCCACAAAAGGATATCCAACAGAGATTGGGGAAAGTAACTCTTCCCTCTTATGATGGATCCGGTAAATGTTCAACCGGATCATGGTTATAAAAATTGGATACATACTTATCTTTGAATTCCATGTTTGAAGAGGAAGCCCTCAAATTTGTTACCTTGCATTTGGAAGGGATAGTGCATGAGTGGTGGTACCAGGGTTAATCACCCAGGGCATGAATCTATTACTACACTTGATGAATTCAGCCAAATACTAACGGAGAGGTTTGATAGGGAGGATCCAAAGATGCACTTTAGGGAATTAGCACAACTCAAGCAAGAAGGATTGGTGGAGGATTATATTTCTGAATTTCAGAGACTTTCAGTAATGGTATTTGATGTTAGTGAAAGGAGACTTGTATTTTTGTTTGTTGAAGGGTTGGCTGAACCCCTAAAAGGATTGGTCAAGGGCTTTGAGCCTTCATCTCTTCAACATGCTACCAAGAGAGCCTTAAATTTGGAATCTTCAACTCCTAAAGGAAGATTTCTGCCTGCTGGATAGCCAAGATCAGCACCTTGGGGACAGCAAAAGACTAACATCTTGGGGCAGCCCACGACTGCCAATACTGAACAGCCTAAAACAGCCCCCGTGGGACAGCAAAGGAAGCCTTTCCAGCAAGGCTTGGGGCAGCCAAAGGAGCTGTCAAAGGGAAATAATGATTGGGCTGAGTCAAGAAACAAATTGAGAAGGAAAAATTTGTGTTTCTCATGCAAAGACCCAAGGACACACCGGGGCACTGTTGTCTTGGAAAAGGACAAGTCCATTACATAGAGGTAGTTTCGGAAGGTGAGGAGGAAGAAGAAGAGGTGGAGGCAGCCACCTATGAGGAGGAACGACATGAAAATAAGGAAGGAGATGATTCGGATGGCACCCTTGCCACTTTATCAGGAGCCCCTAGATACCATGCTTTTAGAGTGAGAGGGGTCTTGCAAGGAAGGAAGGTCACCATGCTCATCGATAGTGGGGCCACCCATAACTTTATTAATGAAAAATTGGGAGCTAGATGTGGGCTGCAAACTACTGAATTTAGAGGTTTCAATGTGACCATGGCGGATGGCTTCACCATCTCGTGCACTAAGAAGATTCCCAAGTTGGGCCTCACTTTGGTGAAGCATAGAATTGAAGATGATTTTTATGTGGTTGGCATAGGAGAGACTCATTTGGTACTTGGCGTGCAATGGCTGCACTCACTTGGGGAATTCACCCAAAATCACCAAACCATGGAACTGAAATTCAGGATGGCTAGGAAGGAGGTGGTACAACATGGGTTGAACAATGGATCTCCCATGGTAGTAACTTCAAAAAGATTGGAAAAAGATTTTCACAAAGGCTACGTTGCCGATACAGATATGGGTACGAGTATCGGATATGGGGATACGATAATTTTTTTTTGGGGTTTGGATACGGTTGTACAAAAATACATATAAAAAATTAAAAATATAAAAATTATAGCCATATAAGCAAAATTAACCACATAATATGCATAGAGGAAACAAAATAACTTCAAATAAGTTAAATAACCACAAAATATATACTCATATTTCAATGAAAAATATCATAATATTCAATAATCGAACTTATATTAGTTTTATAATAGGTACATGGTGCAAATGTTACAATGTATGGACAAAAATAAAGACAAATCAGCATTCTCATTGTGCACTATATTCGTCTTCGGCTGCAATGTCTTCATCATCATGTGGTTCATTAGAACCACAAGCAGTAATAGTGCCACTCCCACTAGTTCCACTATGCGTGTGGTGTAAAGCATTGTCTAGCTCAGTGTCAAGTAAAGAAAGGTAGGCAACGAAGGCATCTAAATAAGCAGCATCTGGGTTCACTTCCCACAACTTTGTTTGCCCTTGTATTGAGGTTGTTTATGTGAGAGAAGATGTAAGTTGGAATGCACATAAACCAAATCCTCTGCCTTTTTTGTAGCCAACTTGTTGCGTTTAACTGAGTGGATTAAGCCATAGGTGCCCCAACTCTGCTCAGCTGAAAAGGAACTTGCAACCTAATGAAGCCACAAGTGAATTAGAATTTATAAAAATTAAAAGACAAAACTAAAACTTAAAACAAAACATGGAAAAGGCCAAAAGAAGGGTAGAGAAAAAAAATTAAAATCTTACTTGTGATAGAATTTTTATTGCAAGTGGTTGAAGGTGGGTGGATGTTTGCCCATGGAGGTACCACCAAAAGTGAGCATCCATCTTGTACTTGTCATGGATAGCACCAAGGGAGTGATCCACCGAGGATAAGAAATGCACAAACTCTTCTCTGACTTGGTCTTCTACCTCTGGATTTGGAAAGATTCTAGAGAATGCTGCCTTATATCCCTCAACAACCTCAACATCCCTATATGATGCGACCCTCCTGGGCAAAAAAAGAATATTTGCACTGTAATTTTTGAGTGTCAAGGCAAAAGCAAGAAGATGAAATGGGGTGGTCATTTTGTTCCACCTTTCAATGAGATGTGACTGCACTTCCTTGAAAAACCTCTCCATGGGATTTTGCTCTTTGGCATTTATGATGGATCTAATGTTCTCAATCATTGAGTCAATTCCATCATAAATCTCACCCAAACATGGATGAACCATGTCCACATATCTCAACATGCTGGTGATGGGCTCAGTAAAACTCAACAAATACTCCACACGTTCCCATCACGCATCATCAAGAATACACCCTTTCACTTTTGTGGCACTCTCACTGTTTCCCTGTCTCCATACACCCCAAAACTTGTTGATGACCATGCTACTCAATGCCTCACACACCTTAACAAGTTGTCTCAAGATGAGGGTGTGTGAGGCAAATTGAGTCTCAACAACCTAATACAAAATTAAAACAAATAATTAATAAACTTAAAAAAAAGTTCAAAAATAAAAACACTACAAATTACAAACTTATAAAATTAAATTAAATGAAGAGTTACCTTCAACAATTGCAATTTTGAGAAGGCTCTGAAGATGCCTTGGGACATGTGATAATTGGTTATGAACATTTGGATCTCACTCGCCTCCTCATAGACTTGTTTGACCCAGTCAACTTTTGTCCCCAACTTTTGCAACATAAGGTTGAGGGAATGAACGACACAAGGTGTCCAAAATATATGCCCATACCTTGCCTCAACCAACATGCCCGCAGCTATGCAATTTTTAGCATTGTCCGTTACAACTTGGACAACGTTTTGAGGTCCCACTGCCTCAATGGACTCTATCAGGATGTCAGCAATGAAGTGTGCATCCTTCAGTTGCCCCTCACAATCAACGGCCTTAAAAAACATTGCCCCTTTAGGGCTCACTGCAATCACATTAATCAATGGCCTATTTGTCGTATCTTTCCATCCATCAGAAATGGACACCCCTATTTCGATCCATGAATCCCTGATGGGCTTCAATGCATCTTCAATATGTTTTCTTTCTTTTGTCAATAAGGTGGTGTGCACTTTTTCATAACCTGGGATGACAAACCCTTTAGGGGCAGCATTGATAGATCTCACCATTTCCTGCCCGTATGGTGATCTAAAAACATTAAATGACAACCCACATGCGTAAAGACAACGCGCGATGCTTTGCTCCACTATCTCCCTAGATTCATTTTGGAATGCCTTATCCAATGGGCCTGCATCTTTTGTTCTCTTGCAACCAAGAGGTGAATCCTCTTCCTCTTTGGCCGCGGGTGTAGCAAGAAAGGGGTGTGATGGGGTCACCACATTAGCACGAGATGGATTAACAGGTGGTGATCATTTTTTTCTCAAAGGATGCTTCGATCTTTGCCTCACAACGACATCTGCCTCTTCTTGCTCTTTGATGTATGCAAGGATCTTTGCCTGTGGCAAGCCCTTTCCCGGCCTTCCACTTATGCTTGGCCCACCACAAACTCTGATTCTAGTGCCATAAATTGCACACAAATGAGCTTTAACTTGACTATACGAGCTCTTGAATTTACAGTTACACTTTGAGCAAAGCCAATGAAAACACTCTCCACCAGGTATCTGTTCTAATATTGTCACATACTTCCAAAGGGGCGTTCACGGATCACATTTGGAGGTTATCCCTTGCCCTACCGAACTAGCACTTGCACCCTGAGACATTCTAATTTCTGACAAATCCCTATAGGCTTACAACTTCTGGTAAAAAATAAAAAATTACTATTAAAATTTAATGGTAAAAACTAAAAAAAAAAAAATTAAAAACATAATCATTGTATTTGGTATTTGTGAAAATAACGATTAATAAATATTAAAAAATAAAATATATAAAATTTAAATATAAACAAACTAAAATATTTAAATACTAACAAACTAAAATAGTAAATACCAGGTATTCCGTGTATCCTGATATAAATATAAAGTTTAAACTAATTAATAATTTAAAATTTAATACTATACTAATACCCTTAATTTGTTAAACTATGTCTACTTAGTGTCGTAAAAACAAAAATGTATATTAATACAATTTATAAACTATAGTCTAGACTATTTATTAAAATTTAAAACAAGTTGAGAAAAAAAACCCACATACCTAGACGGTTGACGGTGAAGCAAACATAAAAGCAGAAGCAAGGGATACGGGTAGGGGCAGACGCAACCTTCAGACAAAGATTATACACTACTTCAGCCTTCAGACAGAGATTAAACGCGGTTCCAGACGACAGGGGTTCCAGACAACAGGTTTGTAGAAACGCGACGGCATTGTTTGCAGAAATGCGATGGGGAAAGCTAATAAATGCGGCAGCATTGTTTAATAATGTTTTCTATTAAGTTATTTACGCTTTTTGGGTTACATGAAGTCCATGTTTGACTTTAGGTTTTTTAAAAGTGAAAAAAAAACTAAAAATGTTTTTTTATTTGATGTATCCGTGGGGGATACGGGCAGGGCACGTCCTGCCCCTTGCGGATACGGCTGGATACTTTTGGACGTATCTGCAAGGGGCAGGACGTGCCCTGCCCGTATCCCTTGCGGATCGTACCCGAATCATACTGTATCCACATTTTGTACTGTATCCAGGACCCTCAACTGCAGTATCCAATAACGTAGCACAAAGAGCAGGTTGCGTGGGCAGCTGAATGTTTTGTAAGCACAAAAAAGTCTGATTTGGAACAACATCTTCACAAGGATATTCAGCCCATCCTTGATAAACATGCAAAAATCTATGGTAACATTCCTTATGAGTTACCTCCGGATAGGGGTTTTAAGCATATCAATGGATTTCATCACGGGGCTGCCCATGATCCAAGGTAAGAATTGTATGTTTGTTGTGGTGGATAGACTCGCCAAATACACACATTTTTTCGCACTTCCAGCCAGGTACAATGCTCCTACTGTGGCTGATATATTTTTTAAAGAAGTTTTTAGACTCCACAGGCTGCCAAAGAACATTGTAAGTGATCGGGACAACTGGTTTATGAGTCTGTTTTGGTAAGAACTGTTCCGTTTGGTAGGTATAGAGTTGACTCCTAGCACTAGTTATCACCCCCAAACCGATGGGCAAACCGAGATAGTGAACAAATGGGTGGAAGGATACCTCAGAATTTTTTTTCAAAACAACAAACAACATGGAATAAGTAGCTGTACATGGCGGAGTTTTGCTACAATTCATCATACCACATGGCCATCGACATGTCCCTTTTCAAAGCTTTGTATGGGTATGATGCTTTTTCTTTTGTAGATCTGATTTTATCGGATAGCAGAGTTCCGGGAGCAGCAAACTTGGTACAATAGAGCATTGATAGTTTAGAACAGCTAAAAAGAAACCTACAACAGGCCCAAAATCAGCAGAAGTAGTATGCAGACATGCATCGAGTAGAAAGGACATTCGAGGTTGGTGACATGGTCTTTTTAAGGTTACAACCCTATAACCAGTCTTCCCTCAAGCAAACTGGAGCAGAAAAGTTGAAACGACGCTTCTATGGTCCTTACAAGATTCTAAGGAGGATTGGGAAGGTGGCTTATGAGCTGGAGCTGCTCGAGGGTAGTTGGATTCACAATGTATTCCATGTATCATGCCTCAAACGGGGACTTGGACAAAACATTATTCCTTCCATTGTGTTACCAGCGCTTGGTGATGAAGGGAAGTTAATATCAGTTTCGGATTCTGTCATGAGATTTCAGAAAAGGAGGCTTAGGGACCGAAGCATCATAGAATACTTAGTCCGTTGGAGGGATTTGCCTCCTAAGGATGCCACTTGGGAAGGGGCAGCCATTTTGCAGCACCCAAACTTGCAATTGCTTGAGGACAAGCAATTTTGAGAGGGGATGACTGTAATGCCCCCTTCTCTTTGATCTAGCTTCGGAGACCCTGAGCCTAAATTTCCATCTTTCTCGAAGGCTAAGGGAGTTGAAAAACGAGGGAAACATTTGGGTTTTAATTGTAGAGTTTCAAAAATAAATTAAAAAAAGTGCTTTTTAGTACTACCTTAAAAGAGGGGCTTTTAAGGGACATGTGGGAAGGTACTCTTATAAAGATTTATCTTTTCTTATTTTCATAACCCTCCGTCCAAGTTGGCCACTTTTAAGAGGAAGGATATATAAGGACAAAAAGCAAAAAAAAAAGGTATGATGATTTTGATTTGAAATAACAAGCATAAGTTTACCACGAAAAACAGAGCTTCAAACCCTTGAGGACGAAACCCCCCATCGAAGAAATCGTAAGGATGGAAACCCTTACTAATTAATTGAACAACCCTAATTTTGGGGTTGTATTGGACCAAACTAGCTGCTTAGAGGTGTTTGTTGAACACCATTGACTTCAACAAGGTACCTAGGGCTACCAAGGGTGGTGAATAGGTTAAGTAGTTGGGCGTGTGGAAGAAGACCCCAAGGAGGATCGATGAACCATCCAGGGAGGATTGCGCAGCAACCAGGAGCCCAACGATCTCCTTTTTTGAGTGTGGCGAATGGATTTGAGTCTTTTCCAATCCTAATTTTGATGTGTGGCAGCAGTAAATAATAAATTGGTATTTTATCCTAATTTTTCGAGCTGCAAATTGGTCATAAAAACTGTTTTATGTGGAAATCTGTGACAACAATATTTCCTATTTTTCTATAATTGTTGAAAAGATAAAATAGTATTTTTCTGTGCCCTATTTTAGCATATCAGAAATTTGTACTTTCAGTTTCTAGAGTTTGACGGAGGAATCATAAAATAATTGTTTGGTTGGGGTTTTACCACAGATTCTTAGAATTATATGATCTGTCCTTAAGGGGACATTTCATAGTGTCACTTCCTTGACTCACCCAATATCATTGGATAGCTTGTTAATGCCTTGGACAACTTGTATGGCATCCTTCATTCTTTGCTTTTCAATCAGCATGTCTAGTTCTATTTTCCTCTTTGCTTTTTAATCAGCATGTCTAGTTCTATTTTTTTCTTTGTTTCTCTAGGTACCAGAAAATAAATTCTCTCATCAACAATCCCATCAATTTCAACGATGTTAGCTGACTTCAGCTTTAGACAATCTTGGTCACCAAGACCACACTCTTGCACATAAGAGTGTGATTTTGATTTTGAGGGCATTCCCTTGCAAAATGGGCCATTTACTATCTTGAATCAACAGCCTGCCCTTCTTATCTTTGGATTGATGACCTTGTATGTGTAGTATGGTAAAGTGGTTTACATTTATAATACACTACACTAACCCTAATACATGTGTGCAACTTAGATCTAAATAAAATACAGCAATACAACAGTAAGCACATTCCTAATTGTACAAAAGAAAAGTATTGAAATGTTTTAAATTGACGAAGAGAGGGTTATGAGATAAATACTAGATTGTATCAAACTTGAGTACCGTCAGAGGCTGAAATTAATTGGAAATAGGTCTAGAGACTGAGACAAATGAAACCCACAAACCATTTTGCATTCTTACAATTTTGAAAAATTGGCCAAGAGCAGGACTGGGAGTGGACTTAGATGCTCTTGGTGAGAGAAAATGCCCTTGGTTAATATGTATGCTCTTGACCAACTATATGCTTTTTTGAAATAGATTTGACAGATGCATACCTGTGTTTCTATACCTCAAAAGCCTTGCTCGCCTTGTCACAATTTGTTGCGGATCACTTAAAAATCCTTCTCCTCCCTTGAAACCTTAATCAACGTAAATCACCTTGCAAAATGTTAAAATTGAGTGTTGTTATGAGGGGCTTACCTCACTTATTCCTTGTTCTTTGACAAGTTGGAAACTGACACTTGTGTAGTTTAGCAAGCAATTGTGGTGATGCAAACCCTAATCCTTATATGCTGTTTCATTGCATGATCTAAAGCAATGATGCAATATAAACACTTGGAATAAAAATCTGATGCAATTCTTAGACTATGCTCTTCCTTAGCATTCTAGACATGCTCTTGAATTCTTAATAGACGGGTCTTAAAATTAATGCCTTCTTCTCCCCTTCTTCCTATATGCACTAATGCACCTGTGTATATATAGTCTTCTCAAATTCAAACTAGGGCCTTATTAGCACACAAGCCGACACACAAAGGGAAGGAAAGTCAACAAATGGGGCACAAATAACCAAAGAAGCTGGTAGAAGGGGACAAAGGACCCACAAAAAGGGGAGACCAAGAGCATGTTGGGATGCTCCCCAAAACCCCCCTTCTTTTAGTTTCTTTGGTTGGGAAAGTTGTCAAACGGGACATAAAGAACCGATGAAACTTGGAGAAGGGGTCAAAGGGCGCACAAAAAGGGGAGACCATGAGTGTGTTGGGACGCTTCTACCAAAAACCTAGGAAAATCTTAAAACAATGTTTTTAATATTCTAAGAGCATTGAGGGTTATATCGGGCAAAGAAATAGTTGTTCTATAAGTTTATGGGTGTTATAATTTGAATGTTGGTATTATCAAACTGTAATATCCCCAATAGGATCAAAATACTTAAATTTGGATTTTACCTTAATCCTATTTACTGGAAACTATATCATTGATATTTTCACCAATTTTTTATGAACTTATAAAAATAAATCAAATATAAATTTTTTTTTGATTTCAAATACTAAATTCTTGATTTCTGTCTTAAACAAATATTCCGAATAAGAATAGTCAAATATTCAAAGTGAAGCACAAGTGTAACTCCTGAATGAAGTTATCCACTAGGCCTCAAGGGTCTTCATCCTTGGGTCTAATTGTAAATGAGGGTTTTCGTCCTCAAGTCCATTTTTAGAGATGCTGCTCAACTTGGTGTATTTATTGAATAAAATCTTATTTTTTTCAATATGCCCTTCCTCCACCATCTTTCCTTCATAAATACCCTTCTAATGTCTTTTCCCGAGGGAAGCGATGTCCCAAAGGGTGGCATCCCTTGGTGTTTAGGTGGGTCGGTCTCCTATGTAAGTTTTATTTTTTATTAAATGTGGCGCTTCCCTCAAGAGGGGCTATTCTAATTGCTACGCCCTCCTTAATGGCCGTGCCCTTGTCTTATGCTTGGAAAGGGATATTACAGTCCTCCCTTCCCAAAATTGCTTGTCCTCAAGCAATTGTAAGCCCTCATGCCCACGTACCATGTCCAAGAGATAAAACATGATGTAGTGCTCCCAAAGCCTTGATCCGGTCCCTGTCAAATGAGAGATCTCTTGCTAACACAAGCTCAGGATTCTGATGTACTTTGGCTGATCCAAAATTCCTACATCTATCTTCATGTAATGGACTTTCAAGGGTCCGCTCTTGCTGTCCCAATCATTTGTATTACTGTACCTTTGTCTTTCCTTCTTGACTTTATCTGTCTGATGCATGCACGTAACCCTTTCATCATCTACTTGCTTCATGTAGTTGGCTGTTCTGAAATTTCCATCAAGCTGAACATCAGTAAAATCATTTGGAAATTTGGCTTGCACATCGAATTTTCTTCACAATCTTGCACCTATGATTTTTCTTCATTCTTTGGTTCATTCTCCATGATTTCTTTTTCTTTCTTTGGAGTTTCTGCTGCATCTAATACTTTTCTTGGTTCTTCATCTAGCAACATATCTTTGTGCCCTTCAAGTGTCACAAATAGTTTCAGTTTCTCTGAACATTGAGCAACAATACTTTTAGCTAGTGTATGTGCCACTGGTGATGATACCTGTTCAATACCAGCCATTGGTATGGATAACAAATGTTGTGAAATATCATCACTCTCGTTCAGGACCAAAGTCATAATGGACTGCATTGACTCTATTACATTTTCTGTATGATTTTTATGGATAGTAGCAAATAAACATTCAAACATGTGAAGAATTAGATCATCACATCTTGATATAACATTAGCACACAAGATCTAATTTTTGCCATAACGTCAAGGATTGTGACCCTCTTAGCAAAAGAAGAACTTGTGATGTCATTTAGACCCTCAAAACATTCCACCATTAGCCGAAATATTTTCTTCATGGTGTTGTCACTGTATGGCGATTCCGGTGTTGTTATCCTTGTACTTTCACTAATACAAGTGATAACCACAAGTCTCATATTTGGATTTGAATATTTCAACAGCTTGGATTCGGCTAGATGTGTTACCAAAGGATTCATTGCCCAAAACATAGACTTAGAATCTGATTGCCTTACCGAGGACAAACAGTTAGCCACTTCCTCACGTTGAGCAAAACATTTTTTGAACTACGTGGATGCTCAAGTTCCTTTCCCAATCTGCAAAGCTTTGTTTTCAAATCATATTTTCTTATTAACTCCATGATTCATAGACTATGCATCAAATCCATAATCCATTTTCACAAGCTGGCATGAACAATTGCTTTGATACCACTGTAATATCTCCAATAGGATCGAAATACTTAAATTTGGATTTTACCTTAATCCTATTTACTGGAAACTATATCATTGATATTTTCACAAATTTTTTATGAACTTATAAAAATAAGTCAAATATAACAAATTTTTGATTTCAAGTACTGGATTCTTGATTTTTGTTTGAGACAAATATGCTAAATAAGAATAGTCAAATAATCATTCAGTGTAACTCTTGAATGAAGTTACCCACTAGGCCTCAAGGGTCTTCATCCTTGGGTCTAATTGTAGATGAGGGTTTTCGTCCTCAAGTTCATTTTTAGAGTTGCTGCTCAACTTGGTGTATTTATTGAATAAAATCTTATTTTTTTCAATCTGACCTTCCTCCACCATCTTTCCTTCATAAATACCCTTCTAATGTCTTTTCCCAAGGGAAGCGATGTCCCAAAGGGTGTTGTCCCTTGGTGTTTAGGTGGGTTGGCCTACCTATGTAAGTTTTATTTTTTATTAAATGTGGCGCTCCCCTCAAGAGGGGCGATTCTGATTGTTGCGCCCTCCGTAATTGCTATGCCCTTGTCTTATACATGGAAAGGGATATTACACAAAGGCTTAGGATAAATGAAAAGTGAAATTTTAAATAAACACAACGGGAAGGCAAACGGGGCCCAAAACATAAGAAAGCGCACTAATAAGAACCTAATATGAACTGATAATCAACATATGCCCAAGTGTCCTAAATCAATGCAAATTGACATCTAAAACTACCCCCACTTTGATGTATGTGTGTGTATACAAATCAAAGTATAAAAATCAAGTGTGTGTATGAGGGCTTGAAGAAGATCTTGCGGCGGAAACTTGTAAGAGTTCTTGTAGTCAATATAGGAAATGACACTAATCTGAAAGTCAAAAGGAGGAGAGAGGTTACCTTATCACAAAGTCCAGCTCCTGCAACTTGCAAAATAAAATAAACCTTGTACTCCTTGCAATTTGCATGAGCATCTTGACTGCCACTGTGAAAAAGCCATGAAGATCATGGAACAAACATTCATGTTCCCTTGTCTGTAATGTGAAAACTTGGGTACCTGTAAACATAAGGAAAACATTTGCAATTGAATCAATGTTTATACGAATCAATAATCAAGGAATTGCTGAAATCATTGAGTAAAAATAAAAAGTAGGAATGAATACACCTAGTTGTGAGCAAATGGCAAAGTCGTCTCTATGTATCTGTATCATCTGTAAATGCATTCCTCATTGAGGAGACCAAGCGAAGTATGTCTTACAACTCTATGGTGAAGGCTTCCAAATGTAGGAACAAGTAGAATGCTTGATAACTCTCTAGCGAATGCCTCCAAATGTAGTAACAAGTAAAAGAATGTCATAACTCTTTGGTGAATGCCTTGAAATATAGGAGCAAGTGTCTTATAATTCTATGCAGCATGCCTTATAACTTTTTGAACTGTTGTGTATTATCATGCAGCTAAAGTATAAAATAAGTAGATCATATGCTCCCATTTTAAGGTGTGGGATGAATTTGTGAATCGCACCTCTGAAAAAAATGATTACGTGTATCATGTGTAACATAGGAACAATAAAAGATCTGATGTATAATCATAATAATAAGATGCATTGTTAAAGCAAATTTATAACATATTTTAGTATAATCATAGAAAGACATCATCATTAAAGCATGTGTAAAAGACTCTAGTAGACTCATAGAAAATAGCATTGTGAAAGCATGATAGATAAAAGAACTTTGTTGTGTGTAGATCTAAGTCATGTAAGTAAGATTACATCATGATAGCGTATCAATGATAGGTAACTAGATTCATATGTGCCTGAGTGGAAGCAAATTTGAAAAAGGTAATAATAAATTTGCCCTTGTATGGGAAATGTATAAGCAATATAATCACAATCAATAGGAGGTTGCCCCTATGTGGGCAAGATATAATCAATGAACCACAAGCAATAGTATGCCCAAGGGTGGACAAGATATAGGTAATGAAGCATGGCAAAAGCATGCCCCAATATAAGTAGTATATAATCCATGTACACATAGGCATATCATGCCCCTAATGTGCAATATATAATCAATGAAGCACAAGAATAGCATGTCATTATATAGGCTATATAAAATCGATACAAATGTGTTAATAGGTTTCCCCATATATGGGCAAGGTGTGCTCAATGTAAGTACAAGAACAGGTGGTTGCCAATATGAGGACAAGATATAGGGAGGTAAACACAGTAGTAAGAGATTTTACTTGCGGGCAAGATATAGTCTATGTCAGTGTCCAAGTATCATGCCTCTAGAGGCGTAAAACATTCACATGATATGAATCATGGCAAATAAGGGATTCGGGGACATGTGGCAACTCAAAATAAAGTGAAAGAGAATAGGAAAATCAAACGTACATACGTGAAGAAAAATGTGAAAAAAATGCCAAAAAAAAAACCCTATGAAGAAAAAGGAACAATATAAAAAGAGAAACTAGAGCCAAGTGGCAAATGAGATCCATGAAAAACCATTAAGGCAAAGAAAATGACAGGTTAATAAAAAAGAATAATAAAAAGAAATAAAAGTCAAAGCAATGTAAGAAAAATGGTAATAAGATGTCCCCACAATGCCCCTGGATCAAGCATAAAAGTTGCCCGTAGCCAACTATACATAGGTCTTGCATCTAGCTCAATAATACCAGTTTAATCCTCATTATATTGTATACAAGTAGATGGTTTCATGTCCTCATTGGCAAGATTGGTGTGTCTCAGGACGCATGCGTTTAAGAAGTGTAATACATGTTTTTATCATCATCGGTATAATCATCGTTGGCGTAACCAGTTGTGTTGAATAACACTTGTCATGCCCATAATTTTGCATGAAGAAATCCACACAAATACAGGTCATTTAAAAAAAAAGTATGTATATAATACACACATGGTGACTTAGGACCCATGAGTTTAAGAAGTGCAATACATGTTTTTATCATTATCAGTATAATCATCGTTGGTGTAATCGATTGTGTTGAATAGCACTTGTCATGCCCATAATTTCACATGAAGAAATACATACAAATATAGGTCATTTAAAAAAAAATGTATACAACACACACATGGTGATATGCAATGCTCCAAGTTTTCACCAAGTTATGCCACCTGAAAAGTTAGGGGCAGTTACCAATGTACAGGTGGTCTCGTTCGGGCTCACAGTTAATATGGGAAGGGCTCCTGTGTGGTACAGGGTCAAATGACCCACTTTCACGCTCAATGGGGTTCAAACAGAACCTCGGGTGGTTCTAGCCAATCAGAGGGCTCAAATTCGCAACTTAAGTCACAAATGGAATCTAATTCAAAGTTGAGTTGCTTTTTCCAAAAAGGGCATAAATAAAGTCAACAAGGTCTCATATGCCCTCAAGGGGAGTATAAAATACCCTAAGTTAGCACTTAGAGGATGGAACACTTGATTTTCACCATTGGATTTGGCCTTTATTAACTGTCAGATTGTACCATATCACTAAAGCGCTGAATATTTTTATGAATGCCTATAAAGGCTTTTTCGTTCAACTAAGAAAAAAAAAAGCTCTGGGAAAAGAGAAAGGAGGTCTGGGAGGGAAGGAAAAAATTCTAGTCTTCCCGTTCCTACCTTGGGACCTTGGTCAACAGGTCTCATGACATTCTAGGTTCCCACACGGACAAAAAAGGCATTTAGGTGCAAAGCTTACCTTGTGGCCATTAATGATCGCCTCTAGGTCCTTGACTTTGAAAGTCGAGTTGGAGCAATATTGTTGATCGCAAAAGCGTTTTGGAAAGCAAGGAGTTCCCCTGGAACCTCCCTCCAGCTTTCCGATTTGTCTAGCGAAAAATCGTTTTGGGTCCTTGGGACCTTCGACGGCCATTAATACTCACTTGGAGCTCAAATCCCGGAAAGGTAAGAAAGTTTAGTTTTATGCTTTGGTTTTAATTTCAAGTTTAGGAGGGGAGTCTCTCAAGGGTCACCCTACCCCGGGGCTTCTAGGAGCCCACAAAAGCCTTTAAGTCTCTTTAGGCCTCTCTCTCATGTTATGAGCATATTTGGTTGTTTCTTCCATTTTAGGTTTTGAAACCTCTTCTTTGTGGAAGAGGATGAAATTTTAAACGGGGTTCCCTTTCGGGTCATCCCACCCTTGTGCCTCCTAAGTGCTCAAAAGGCATGAACAAAAAAAAGACAGGGATTATGACTATACCCTTGGCCTAAAAAAACACAAGCTAAAACTATATCAAATAAAATTGATTGTCAAAAGACAAAACTGCCAACAACAGAGTATGTGGTCATATTGGAAAACCACTACTAATATTGGTTGTGGCTTAAAAGCAAACCACCTATAAGCGAAAAATGCATTCACTAAACAAAGATTGCTACACTTGTCAATGTCGGTGGTGTAAAATCGACTCTGTTATAATATTTGTTTTATCTTATTTTAGATTAATGAAATTAAACAAGTTTAAATCTATAAATATTTTGATTGTATCAATTATATCTAAATTAGGTAGATCTTAATGCAAAAGCAGATGCTCAATTGCACTTTACTATTTATAGAAATGACCAATAAGACTAGGGTACTTAGCTTGTTATTGTTCTGTTTGGGTTTGAGACTATGTTTAGGTGGTAGGAAGGACAAAAACTAGATCTGGAGTCTTTCGGATTTGGAAACCGATCATCTAGACCTGCTTGGATGGATCCGGTAGCAACTGGATACCCATGGAAAGCCAAATGTGTCTGATCTTTGCCGAAAATGTTCTTGTGAGATGTACCAAATTGTTCTGACACGGATCTTTGTGCCTGCTTCTAAGTAGTTGTTTTGTGCAACATCAAAAGCTCGCTATTTTACACAAGTCCAAAATTTTGTTTCCTTCTCCTTCAAACCCTAGCTCTGCTTTCAACACTATGTTTACTTGTAAAAGAGAATGAAAAAGATGGGTTGAGTTGACCCCAACCACGCCCCGCTAAGTGGTTGAATGTTGCCTATGTTTCCAATACTCCGAAGAGGGCTCAAACCACATGTAGTTCTCCCGGTTAGGAGTATGTATGCAATAGTGATTCTCTAGTATGGATGCAACCTGTAACTTGGCTTTTGATACTTGACAATATGCAAACTTGACTTGGCTTGGGTGCTTCAGATTTGGCTAGGGCCTACTTCTTGAGGATTTTATGAATTGAAATCTTTAGGGCTGTTCCTTTCAATGTGTAGATGATAGAACTCCTCTTGGTAGATGATAGATAGATGCTTGCTAGATAGGAATAGGCTTAGGCCTAGTGTGTATAAATAGATGACTCTTTGGGTAACTTGTTTTGCCACCAACATGTGAAACGTATGGGCCAATCCATAGGAAATATTTGAATTTGGGAAAATGATTGTTACAAGGCATGTGGACAGATTCGGTATTGGTAGACGGTTTTCGTAAATCGGAGCCATCTAAGTATGACCAAAAACGTCTAGAATGCAAGAAACAATAATTTGATGATTAGGATACAGTCTAATTAGGATAATAAGTAGATTAGGCACAAACTAGGGAATTTCTATAGTTAAGTGATAAAAAATCGGGAAGGTCGGGTCCACAAATAGGTGAATGGCTTGGAAGAGTGTGGACAAGTCATGTATGGTCAAGATAAGTTAAGGTCAACATTGTCAAGTGTCTAACACCAGATTTATATGTTTACATATGCCCCATTTTACTCCAGTATTAACAATGCTAGAGTAAAAGTATAAAGAGATTGCATACCTTAGTATGTAACCACACTCTCTTCTGGAGAAGGCTTTGAGTGTCCAGCTTGATCCATGCAAACCTGCAACAACAAATGTTCGTATATGATATGAAATCTAAAGTAAAATAGATCAATGAAACATTTAAAATTTGAAGAGCAAGGAAGTAATACACCTGTAAGTAGGCAAACCGTGCTGCCCTCTTTAGCATTGGTAAATGGGTTGGTTATGCCCCAAGGCGAGTGCCATTGTGTAAAACATGGTTGGGAAGATAAATGCCCCAACTCTAATGAAGATGGAGAAGTGCTTAGTAGTTGAGCGACATAAAATCTCAACTGCACTACTCATTTAATTGATCGTAAACTTATAAATAGGTTCAGGATGGAAATATGTGGAGCCCCATACTAGGCTCGTATGTAAAGGTGGAACCCCATACTAGGCTCATATGTAAACCTGAAAATGCTGAATCATCTGTTGCAGATAGATTTTAGATTTATAATGCTATCTTCAGTACCTTCATTACCAACTTGAAAATATAAAAGTGCATGCATGAACAACATCCATGCCCTATAATCTGATCTAACTGTCCCAATCTGATATAGAATGCCATAAATCCATGTCACTTTGCCTCCAATTTGATAAATATGATACCCTGCCACTCATGTACCTATAAAATGTCTGCATATGCCACCAAATTTGTCTCAATCTGTATATATTTGTCTCATAACCTAAACCGATTTGATAATATGATCCAAATCTAAACCATATGAATCATATAATCTGTCCTAAAATTTGAAAATCTGTGTATGGAGGCTTGATCTCCATGACAATCCCATAAGTATGCACCCTTTTGAAGTGAGGGATATAGCTTACAAAATATTCATATCAAACACAGGAGTTATTTGCATTATGTTATATAGAAAGATGTATGTAATCATTGCACATGGTAAAGTATAATATCCCTATAGCACTCTAAGGGGAAGACATGAATAATCAATATAAAGTAGCTCAATATGATCAATGGAATTGTCATAGAACTTAGATGTAACCCGAATAAAATTACCAAAGAGATGCCCCTAGTGTAGGCATGCCTCTAATGTAGGAAGGGTATCCGACTAGGTGTCGGAATGTCTTGCATTTGAATGTTGATGTCATATGAACCTATATGTCTTGCAACTCATTAATGTATACTGTGAAATGCATGTGGGTATGAAAAATGATATGTAATCTACCATAATATGACAAACAACATAAATGGAAAGTGTACACTGGCGATGCATAGGGCCTGATTTTTGATTTTTTTGAATATTTTAATTTTGTTGTATATTTTGCATATGAATTATGAACTATTTAAGCAAGGCTAATAGGCAGGTTTTCGAAAATAGATTAATGGAAGGGATCCGAACAATCCATAACACATGTCAAGGCAAGTAAGCACCAAATGGAATAGCAAAGCAGTTTAGAGGAAATAAAGCAACATGCCCTCACTTTTTATGCAAATCGTAACATCAAAGCTCAAGAGAGCATGTAGAGATAAGAGGACGCATGCCCCCAATGGACAAGAAACAATGTATTTGCTTATGTCATGATATGTAAGCACAAGTGTATGTATGTAAGCTCAATATAAGCCCTAATGGTGGAAACATAGATAGTCAAAGTGTAGAGGTGAGCAAGTAGTTTGCTGCAATGAATGTGCACTAGGATTAGATCGTTGTAAAGGATGCATCATCGTAGGATGTATGTCTTAGATGTTCGGATTAGGATAAGCAAATCAAAAGGCAAGGGCCAAGTGAAAATATCATAACAAAGCGAAAGGCTAGAAGAATGATCAATGCAAGAGCATATGTACACATGTGTGTCAAGATAGAAGAATAAAGGGGATGGATAATTAAGCAACATCAAGAAGCTATGTACAATAAAATATGTGTTGGCTAACTAACGACCCTATCACTAGGATTCGCATATGTAGGCCCGATATCAATTGGTACTAATGTTTCCTTCCATAGGCAAGGATTATTAGATGTTTCAGATGTATCTGTATCCGAATTTGAGGAGTGGTCATATGCTGTACAATATCCATCATCACCATTATAATTGACTTGACCCTATGTAAGTCGTGTAACTGCAATACTCAATAATCTGTGAGCTGTTCTGTATGGTCAAAGAATGTGTCTGCATTCGCTGTGGTATTAACTGTAAAGTTGCAGGGATGAGCCTTATGCCCTAGTCACGCATCAATGTACCGATATTGTTGTTCCCATTAGTAAGGTGTAATGTCCCTATTTCCACATCATTTATAAGCAGGGATTGAAGACCTTTAGTCTACTTTCCCCATAGACTAAAGGATTTCTTTTGGGGTTTTATTTTATTAATTAATTATAATTGCCCGAATAATGATTTTAATCATTTGTTCATACAAGACAATTATTAGTTGATTAATAGAATATTTTATAAAAATGGTTTTTACCACTAAGGTATTTATTTGAAATAATTATTGAATTATTGTCTAAAAGTAATTTTAAATATTATTTGTTATTTAGGCAATTATTTAATATTATTTTTGGTAAAAAAAGAATGTCGGCTTGTAAGTGATCAAAGACAAAGAGGAGATATGTTAAAAGTCGGCAAAGAGAGTTAAGAAAAAGTATTTGGCCTTCCCAAAGTGGTTCGCCCCTCTTTGAAGGGTACACGTATATGGTGGCGTTCTCGTTTGAGGGATACACTAAAAATTGATATTGATTCTTCATGTTTGAAGAAAATATTGGGATGTATGCCCAATAAGTGTTTGCAAGTTTTTGGAGCTGATTATTCGACAAAACGATGTCTTTTGATGCCACCTTTGCAAAGGTATAATTTGATTATTGCCCTAGAGTGGGGCGACTTGCTTGGTGACTTGTTTGTGTGGGTTTCAAGGCTAATTTGAGTTCAAATTGACCTAGTTTTATTGTTAGAATTTATTGATAATTATTGCTGAAGTGTGGCATTGACTTTCTATGTGATTGGGCAAGGTTTGCAAGATCTTTTCAAGTGGATAAATAAATAATAAATTATGATCTGTTTATTTATATTTTTGGGCAAATTTCATGAGGGTTTTGACTTCATAAATTGTGGGTTTATGGCTAATATTTATTGAAGAATTTTCTCAAGTGTGGTGACTTGAATTGAAGTGAGGGTTTGTTGTTTGAAAGGGTTTAAAACTCTAGTCGAAGGGCAAATAATATTTCTAATTTTATATGCAGAGTTTGACCTAGGGCGACTAGGTTGGAAGAGGGTTTTGATCACTTTGAAGGCCCAAAAAGGGAATTGGATTTGTGTGGCTATTTTTAGTAAATTATTCATGATTTTTGGCAAGGGTTTGACAAATATTCAACTGTTGTTTTATGTGTAAAATCAAATATTTTATAACAAGGTTAAATCTGCTTTTCATCTATATACAAGGAGTAAAAAGGTATAAAATCTTTAATTTTGAATAATTTTGATGTGTTATCTGCTCAAGGTAATTGCTGGAAATTACCTATATATTATTTGCACATTGACACTTAGGGTTTGGAAGTATATTGCATGTTTTTGAGGCATATCTTTGATCTAGGGTTCGCTGATTTGGCTAATCTCAGAATTTAGAAAATTGTGGATTTTAGGGGAAACCCCTTTTTGGTTGAATTGTCCCATTCGGGGACATTACTTATGGTTACCCACTAAATTCTATATCATGTGCCTTAACCCAAAGCATATGTTTGTAGAGTCCCGTCGTCTATAATAATAACAATATACATTAATGTCATATCCCTTAGGTGGAGGCTTACTCATATCAACCTCTTTTGGAAGGGAGAGATATAAGGTTGCACTCAAGTAACTTTTATAACATCTTATAAGTAGGTTATGATAATCATGAAAATTAGCTCATTTGTGGCGCTGATAGGACAAACCGAGTAATAGTTCATGGCATGTTACATTACTTAGGGGGCTCTTCATCCATAGGATATGTATACATATACTCTTGGTGTACAAATTTCAAGCATCTGTGTAAAGTGGATGGTATTGCATCCATAGAATGGATCCATGGGTTGACCCAAGAGTAAGTTATAGTGTAAATAATTATGTGTGATCGAGAACATGGTAGTCAATGTCTTGGGTCCTACTGTCAAATCCAATGATTTTATTCCAAGTACCTGGGGAGGAATATCATAAAATCCTCTTATGTTCTAATCTAACTTTTGAATAGTATCCATGTTAATGACCAATGCTTGTAAGAATGTTATGTTGCGAATGCTCAATTCTAAACCATTGTCTGCTTACAAGCTCAACTCCCTTGTTTAGTAATATAAACAATGGGAGTTTTTTTTTAATTACATGTTGAGTAGATAGCTCTTTTTGAGGACCAACTTCATTGAGATCATGAAGATCATTCTAAACTTCTTGTGTTTACTCGAGGAAGTGTGTATGAGTATGTATATTTTGTCCCTCAGTTTCTTTGTTGACCTGTGAGTTGCCCTCAAATCCGAGTCCTTGTTTACCTTTATGAGCAGATGGGGCCATGGGGTTAAATATGCCTTGCGCATGTTTACCTAATCCTTGACCATCATACCTGAACTTTTGTAGATGTTTTAGCCCAAAACCATATTGTGTCAAATCTGTGGCTTATGGTAGAAAGTTATCCTTAATAGAGACTGTTGTGCCGTTATTCAAAGTAGGATCCTTATGCTTTTGAAGAGAATTTGTCGAATGGACCCCTCTAGAAGAACCATGCTCTAGCTGCAACATCTTAGGTTGCAAATCTAAAATAATCTACATGAGGGATCGTGCAACAGGCATGGATAATGTTGTTTCATGAGGGGTATCTACAAAATAATGCTGTATAGGGATAGCCATAGAAATTTGATTATGCCCAATTTCCACACCACTTAACCTAACACTCCACCTTACAGGGACAAGGGAGATAGCCTTCTTAGATGGCATAGAATAGGATCATGAAAAATCAAAGAAGGCTAGGGGCAAGAGAAAAATATTGCTGCCTTAATCCTTGACCATCATATCCAAACTTTTGTAGATGTTTTAGTCCAAAACCGTATTGTGTCAAATCCATGGCTTACGGTGGAAAGCTATCCTTAATAGAGGCCGTCGTGCCATTATTCAAGGTAGGATCTTATGCTTTTGAAGAGAATCAGTCGAATGGACCCCTCTAGAAGAACCTTGCTCTACTTGCAACATCTTAGCTTGCAGATATAAAATAATCTACATGAGGGATCGTGCAGTAGGCATGGCTAATGCTGTCTCATGATGGATATCTACAAAAGGACGCCGTGTAGGGATAGCCATAGAAATTTGATTATGCCCAATTTCCACACCACTTAACCTAACACTTCACCTTATAGGGATAAGGGAGCTAGCCATATTAGATGGCATAAATAAGATCATGAAAACTTGAAGAAGGCGAGGGCCAAGAGAAAAAGATTGCTGCCTTAGTGTATGAGGAACTCAAAAATCAGATCTGAAACCCTAAGACATAAATTTGAAACCCCAAGGGAGAAAAAAGAAAAGGCCCAAGGAAAAACCTATGGTTTGACGTGCTTAATATTCGGGTTCACCATTATGTTTTACCTTATTTTGGATTAATGATTCCAACAAGTGTAAAACTATGAATATTCATATTGTATAAAGTATATCTAATACAATATACTACTAATGCATATTCAGATTGATCTATCCAAGTGTAAAACTATGGATATTCAGATTGTATAATATATATTATGTAGATTTGAATGCAAAAGCAAATTTTTAGTTGCACTTTATTTATAGAAATAACCAAGAAAACTAGGTTGCTTAGCTTGTTATTGTTCTGTTCAGATCTGAGACTGTGCGCATGTGGCAGGGAGGATTGATTTGGATTTGAAGTCACTCGGATCTAGAAACCGATTGGCTAGACTTGCTTCAATAGATCTGATAGTAGTTGGATGCTTGTGGAAAACCGAAGGCATATAATATTTGCCAAAAATGTCCCTGTGAAATGTGCTGAACTGTTTTGACACATCACTGCGCTTGCTTCTAATTCGTTGTTCCATGCAATATTAGAATCTCGTTGCTATGCACAAGTCCAAAATTGTCTCTTTCTCCTTGAAACCCTAGCTCCACTTTCAATATTATTCCCTGTAAAAGGGAATGAAAAAGATGGGTTGAGCTGACCCCAACCACCCCCCATTGAGTGGTTGAGCATTGCCTATGTTTCCATTACTTTGATAAATGGCTCAAACCACACATAGTTCTCTTGGTTAGGTGAATGTGTGCAATAGTGATCCTCTAGTATGGATGCAACTTGTAACTTGGCACTTGACAATATGCAAACTTGACTTGGCTTATGTGCTTTAGATTTAGCTAGGGACAACTCCTTTGAGGGGTTTATGATTTGGAAGCGTTAGGGTTGTTCCTTTCAATGTGTAGATGACAGAAGTCCTCTTGGTAGGTGATAGATACTTTCTAGAGAGGAATAGGCTTCGGCCCAGTGTGTATAACTAGCTAATTTTTTGGGTGACTTGTTTTACCACCGACATGTGAAACGTACTAGCCGACCCATAAAAAAGATTTGAATTTGGGAATATGACTGTTACAAGGCATGCAGATAGATGAGGTATAGGTTGACGGTTTCAGTAAACCAGAGTTGTCCAAGTATGACTGCAGATGTCTAGAAAGCAGGAAACAATGATAAGATAATCTTGAGACAATTTGATTGGGATAATAAGTAGATTAGACATACTAGGAAATTCCTTTAGGTAACTAATAGCAAATTGTGAAGGCCGGGGTCACAGATAGGTGAATGGCTAGGAAAGAGTGTGGACAAGAGTCATAAATGTATGCACAAGTCGTGTAGGATAAAAATAAGTCAAGGTTGACATTGTCAAGTGTCTACTACTAGATATATGTGTCTACAATATTAAATTGCCACCAAGAAATGTCAATCACATGGAAAGTCCAAGAAGGTACACCACCGGTCAAAACAAAGAATCGAGGCCTAATTCAAAACTGCCCATAGTATTGTCTAAGTTTGCAGTCTTAAATGACCACCAAACAAACAAAAGCCACTACTTTATTGAAAAAGGCACTGACTTAAAAGTACCTGCCCACATATGAATATTTAATATGACTATACAGTATAACCACCTATGCAATAAAAGACGCCCACATAACATTAAAGTGCTCACATGGAATGTAAGTGAAGCCACCAAACCCAAATTGTCGGTCCCTTAGGCCGCGTCAAAGCTAAAGCACGTTCATCTAGGGAACCAAAACCTGAGCTAGCAAGCCTGCCCTACAATAAAGTTTCCTGCTCTACAAAGAAAGCTCTTGTTGTAAAAATTACCCTACCATAATGGGCACCCTATTGCACCAAAAATTTTCAAATGAAAACCCACAGACTCAATTTTTTTTGAACTTTATTCTAAAATTATTTCGGGACCAATTTTGCCTCGAAAATCATGTCAAATTATTGTTTGAAAAAGAGGTATTTTCCTTAAGGAATTTGGATCATAATGTAGGTTTCAACTTTGAAAATTCATATCTTTTGTTTCGTAGCTCCTAAAATTATTTTCAGAATTTCTGCAGATTTGTGGCAGAGTCTAAATTCTGAATAAATTAGATTAGGGAGATTTAGGCAGTATTTACATTCATAAAAATTACAAAGCCCAAACTACTTCGTTAAGGCCTTGAGCTTTACATGTAATTTCACTAACTTTCAAAGCAAACTACCAATTAGTCTTTTATTCCACATAACAAAACACATAAATGGGAAGGTAAATAATATAAGTATGCTTTCGTTTGTATAAATAAAACTTTTCTTTTCATTGAATTATTCAATTCAACTTGCCTTCAAGAGGGTTACAAGAGAGAATTTCTTCACACTTGAACCAAATGCTTATTACAAATGTTCTTTCTATTCTTCACATAATACAATATTTACAAGGCTTGCAAATAATCTTACAAGTGTTTACAAGACCTTGAAAATATCTCAAGATAAAATATTATAATTTGTTCCAAGTGATTTTAAGTTCCAAAAGAATTCACTAGCTCCACATATACATCCGCAAGGCCAATGCAAGGAGAGATTGGTCGCCCATTGCTATCATCAGGGGATTGGCCTAACAGTGAGATGGAATAACTGGCAAGTAACCGTCGGTTGGTCGGTTATCTGCCAGGAATTTTATCCGGCAAATATTCGCCACTCAAAACCGCCAGCACTAGAAAAACCGCAATTTTTGTTTTTAACCGTGAGTACTCTCTAGTTAGTCGTCGGTTACCAGACAATATATAAATAAAATAAACATTTAAGTATAAGTTTACATAATGTAAACTTATACTATAAGTTATATTTTATTTATATACTTTCAGGATGTTTGAGAATGGTTTTAGACCTCTAGGAGCTATAATGCAAATTCTAGGTTTTGGAGGATCCTATCATATTTCAGACTTAGTCAGATTTTAGGGTTTCAGGGTTTCAAACTTAGCCATATTTCAGTGTTTCAAAATTTCAAGGAGACATTGTAGGAGGAATAAAGGTTGCATGAAGGGATGTAGGTATGATAGAATAGTATGAGAACATCTCTCACAAAGTGCCACGAGTCGACCCCACCCCATTCCCTGTGCATAGATTAAAACTGATACAGTGATACTTATACAAGAATCTACGAGTACAAATTACAAGAATCTATATTTTTTTCTTCCCTACTCTCTAGAAAACTAAGGGAGACTGAGAAAGTCAAGTAATCTATGCATAGGGAATGGGGTGGGATTGACTTGTGGTACTTTGCAAGAGATATTCTCATACTATCCTATCATATCTACATCCCTTCATGCAGCGTTCATCCCTCCGATGACATCTCCTTGAAATTTTGAAATCCTGAAATATGGCTAAGTCTGAAGCCCTGAAACCCTGAAATCTAACTAAGTTTGAAATATGATAGGATCCTCCAAAACCTAGAATTTGCATTATAGCTCCTAGAGGTCCGAAACCACTCTCAAACAGCCTGAAGTATATAAATAAAATATAACTTAAAGTATAAGAACTGGACATCCCTATCTAAATGTAAACTAGACGTCCCTATCTAAATGTAAACTTCCCTATCTAAATGTAAACTAGACGTCCCTATCTAAATGTAAACTGATACTTTAAATGTTTATTTTATTCATATACTATCTGCTTCAAGCAAATTTCAAGTATTTTTTGCCTCTGTTGGTTATTGTCGGTTATTCGACCGAGTGGGTCGAATAACCGCCGGTTACCCATTTTGGGCCCTTGGCGAGTACTCGCCCCAACCGGTTATGCCAACTATGGGCCTAAGCACCCCCAAGCCAAGGACTCCTATTGCTGGTCATGTAGATTACCATACAAATTTCTAAGTTATGAAGGAGGGTTTGGTTCATTCTTAAAGGGAAGGGTAGACTAGACCATCTCCAGTTTAGTACCTCTTCCTATGAGCTAGGAAACACTTTCTATGAGCTAGGAAACACTTCCTATGCTTGTGCCAAAATACGCACATCCCAAACATAAGAAACCAAGTATTCTCAATAGAATATATTCCAAGAAATTTTAATAAAGATATGAGACCCACTTGGATGAGCTTTCACTACTAACTTCCAAGGGATGAGAGGAGGATGGCTTGGGGACAATCACTTACTCTTTGCTCATCCTACCTCTCCCATTCAAACCCATGTGGGCAGCATAACTTTGCATTTTAAACTATGTTGCAAGAAAACAAAAACTGAAATGGGTATGGAAATGTCTACGAAACCTGGGAATGCGGATTTTCAAAAGCTCTTGGTTTGAAAACGTCATGGAAATGTCCGTACAATATACTATAAAAAATATAAATATATAATATATTTATATTTATATATATAAAAACAATGCATGATACTCATTTTTAGTCCATAAAAGATAAAACACTTAAATTATAAATATAGTATTCATTCAAACTTCAAAGACAAAATGTACATTTAAATCTAGAATAAATCATCTAGATTGTCTCAAACTCATGAATATCATGCATTGTTTTTATATATATCATCTAAACTCCTAAATTATGCGTTGTTACAATGGCTGCCTCTAAACTCCTCTTTGTTGCAATGGCTGCCTCCTAAATTCCTCCTTGCTCTTGCAAAAAACATCAATGATGAGAGTGTGTTTTGTCTGTGCATTGAGTGTGTTTATATAGGTTTCACATAATGTATTTTAGAGGATTAGGGTTTTTAAAAATGTTTTAGCTTCTTTTTTGACTTGGTCAACTGTTTTTCTACCCGAAACACCTCAGAAATGCCCGGGTATGTGATAGAAATGTTAAGAAAGTTTTTGGATGTTTCCGGCACTCATTTGAGCATTTCTAATATGACGAGTTTCCATATTGGAAACGTTTCCAACGCTGAAACGAGGGAGGGGGAGGACGTTTCCCTGCAACGTAGATTTTAAATACTCAAATATGACTGACAAAACAACAAATAAAACGATATAAAAACCTTCCCAAACACCCTTAATAGGGTCTGCAAAAAGAAGTGGCCCCAAACGTGTACAAAGCAAGTAGAGGATTGCAAGCCAAAGGCCTTGCCAATTCATAAGAAGCTTGCACCTTGCTAATCCATAAGAAGCTTGCAATATTTCAAGTAGGGTAACAAGAGGTTCTTTTTAAAAGAAATATATTAAACATGAAGGTGTATATGGACTTCCTACCTCAGGGTATCCATTTGAGAAGTGACGCCCTTTCCTCGAAGGCTTAGCTTCCTACTAGCATCCATCTCCCAAGGATTCCTCCTAGTCTTTCAAAGCTCGAGCTTCAACTTCATTTTCAATAATGGCAAAAGTTGTGTACAATGATGGCTTTCCCTTTACCTATAGGGAAAGCCTTTAATCCTTGGACAGTGGGAAGGTGACACTTGTACCTTCCCATTCCTTTGCCTCTCTCTAAAAGTCTTGTATAACATTTACTTCTCTTACAAGGCCCATACTCTTTTTGACAAGGCATGGGGGCAAACATAGCTCTCCCGCATTTGGCAAATATTTTCCCATTCCTATGCCATTAAAGATGACATGGACTGTCCTAAAAGTCTTCTAGGACTCCTAAAATTACTCTTAAGCTTTCCTTTTTGTCAAAAAGCTCTAATTTCACCT
>JARHVA010002752.1:2375000-2381371 GCA_037957365.1 Torreya grandis | reverse complement strand
TTATGATATTCATGTCACTAGAGAAGCCATGCTAACCTAAAATGGATATAGTTTAAGCACCAATGAAAGTAGTATTCATCCCAAAAAAAGATGGTTTTAAAGATGTTTTAATGTGGTAATTTGTGAGAAGGCCAGTTCTTATCCATGGTCTTACACTACAACTCACAAGGGGGACACCAATGAGGTGAATGATAAATAAGGATAAAAATAATCATAAAGCTACTAAGGCAAAGAATGACATAAAAAGACCAAAATGAAAGAGATATATCATGACAAAATAAAAATAAATTCCAAATTTAATGTTTAAGAAAACCAAAGAATCTAAAGGAAACAAATGGTGATATTAAAGTGAAACTAAAAGAATTAAAGTGCACAAAAATAAAGAAACATGAGACAAAAAATAACAAGTAAGATCTATGATAATGTCTGTATTAAATATGAGCATGTGAAATACAAGTATATGTGTCTCAAAATGTTTCTTGAAGCTAAATTTGTGTGTTATTATTCATTGTAGAATAAGAGGGTCATCATAAGATACCCCAATGGGTAACTAGATGTAGGGATGGGCATCACAAGATGCCCTAAATTCTAAAGGAACATGCAGATGGGCATTGCAAGATGCCCCAACATGTGATTTAGAGTGAGGTAACATTGACCTATTAAAATCATTTACATTGAGTTGGTATGTGTATTTGGCTATAGGTAAATGGGGTTGGTTTGTTAGATTTTAAGGATCTTGAATGTGACATATGATGTATAGGATAGGTATGAAGATGTAAAAGAGGTAAAGGAGGACCATGTATGATATGCATTTGAGTAAGAATTTGAACTAGGTACTTAGTTGGTTCATGTGACCTAAGAGGTTGAGATTCAATGGATGCAATGATATGTTTAAAGTTGTTCATGTTAGCTATCCTTTCCTTATTGATGTAGGAAGAAGGATCAACTATGGTTTGAACAAAATTAGTGGAAGAGGTGTAGGTATGGGATAATTATTATTGATCATTAGGTAGTTAATGTTGATTTTATTGTAGTTCTTGAGATTAAATTTGAGAAACTTGAATATAGTCATGATAACGTTGTTTTATGAGAATATCAAGATTAAAATACAGACCAAGCAAGGAAGAAAGAATAAATAGGTGAAGATCTCAACAAGACTCATGAGAATTACCTATAGTAGCATACCACCAACAAAATTTATGAAGATTATACCATTTTTAAGGAGGTTTGGAAGGATCAAAGCTCATGGGATTATAGGGTTGTAATTTCATCTTAAGTTATTCTTGACTCAAGGGAGGTTGGGTTGGGTTAAAATTGGTTGAATTGGATGCTTCATTTTGAGATTGAGGAGGATTGGATGAATCAATTTTATGATAAAATGATTGAAAAGGTTCTTTATTAGTTGTTTGAGGTGTTTCAAATTGAGTCATAATAAAGTCTTTCCTTTTTTCTTGGTCTAAGGCTTCTTCTAAAGTTTTAGGTGAAAAGATTTGAACTTTGTATTGAAGGGGAGATTTAAGAGAAGTAACAAATAGTTTTAAAAGAGTATCATCACTCATGTTATGGTCCACCTCATGAGCAAGAGACCTCCAATATTTAATGAAAGTGTGATCATATTCATTAGGAAGTTTCTTGACATTGATGAAATGGCTAAGGTAATTTTTAGGAATGTCATCATGTTCATTTTGTTGGAATTCATTCACTATAACATTGACTAAATCCTCTAGTTGTGAGATGGAATGTCTAGGAATTTGGTTGTACCATTCAAGTGCATCACCAACAAAGGTTTTATCTAAGATATTTTTGGTATAAAAGGTGTTAGTTTGGACCCATTCCTTATAGAGATTACCAAAATACTTAAGAAAGATAGTAGGGCCCTTAGTCCCATTATATGTGATAGTTGGAGAAATGTTTCCAATATCTATGGATGCAATTAATGGAGCTAAAGGTTCATTTTGAAGATGTTGAAGCATTTTATTATTCATAGAGGTTGAGGTATGATATTCCCATTGGAATATCTAAGGGGAGAAGGGACAAATTTTTGATTTGGTTGAGACATGATAACTTGAAGTGGTTGACTAGTCATGTTTAATAAATTTTTTTGCATGTTCATCATTTGAGAATGATTAGTTATTTGCATGATGTTAATTTATTGTATGACTTGTGCAAGAAGTTTATTTGTATCAATAGGTGGATTGGTGTTTGTAGGAGGGGTATTAGTGTTGTTAGGAGGATTATTTTTAGGTGGAGGATTCCCAATAGTAGTGTTAGTTGTCTTAAGTGTGGTAAAAGAAGAAGGAAGTTTGTAAAGACACCATTCTTGGTAGGAGTGTAAATAGTATTATCATCAAGGTTTTTGAATAATTGGGAATCATCTAGATTATCAATTTGAGTGGTTTGAACCATGTTACTTTATGAAGAGATAAGTCTTGGTGATCTTGTTATAGGTGTAACAAGAGGATTGTGAGCATTGGTTATAAGAGGTGGAATATAGTGTGAGGTAACAATATTTGATGTAGATGGGTTGATGAGTTTATGAATTTTAGGTTTATAAGGTGTAAAAGTGGTATAAGGTATATGATTATCATGGTTTAGGATTTATCTAATAGGATTATCTAGATCTACTATATGATATGGAGTAGATCAATATTGAGAAGACTTAAAACCATGTGATGAAGAGTTGCACCATAAATATTTGTCTTCTAAGGTGGACAAGTAGGTAGGAGAGAACAACCCATGTAAATTTAGAATGGGTTGATATTATCAAGAAATAATTTGATAATATTTTTCATGATGTCAAGTAGGAGTGGATATCAAGAAGCTAGGAGGAAAAATAGGGACAAAAGTGGCCAAAAAGAGGTATAGGTTTGGCCTAAAGGTAATAAGGTTGATTTAGTCAGCTCTGTACTAAACAAGGTTGGCCTAGAATGTACTAAGTTGACTGGGTCAACTTATTATACTAATGAGGAAATTCAAAAAGATACTAAGTCGACCTAGTTTACTTAATATGCTAAAGAGGAAGTTCTAAAAGATACTGATTTGACCTAGTCGATTTAATATGCCAAGGGAGAAGCCTTGAAAGATACTAAGTCAACCCAATCAACTTAGTATGCTAAGGGGGAAGTTATAAAAGATACTAAGTTGATCCAATAGACTTAGTATGCTAAGGGGGAAGTTTTAGAAGATACTAAGTTGACCTAGTCGACTTAGTATGCTAAGGAGGAGAGGTAAATCAGTATATAAGTGACTATATCAATTGAGATGATAGTGTTCAAAAATAGGGGGAAAAATTTTGTAATATACTTTAAAATAAATAAATATAAGTAAACACACAGTCAATTGGGTCAATGAGATTGATCCAATTGAGGCATACAGCACAAAACCTTGCACCAACACTAGTTAATGCAAGTTTTTACAATATAACATACAATTGAGCAAAGAGCAAACAATTAACTTGGAAAGTAAAATATAATTAAGTGGTCATCCTGAATGTTATTATATTATTTGAATATGATTTTATATGCGATAGGAAGTTGGTTTTAAGAAAATAACTAGAAAGCAATATATGGATAGTTTGAGGATGTTTAGGCTAAAAGAGGTCTTTATTAACAATGGTACTGGCTTGGTATTGGGGCCTACCCCTCGCTTCACATACCATAATGATAAGGGTTTCAAGTGCTTATCCAATATATATCATTAACTACGTGTTTATACTTAGCTATAAAACCATGTTGGCTTCCCCCTTGGCAATGAACTCTAAGTAGGTAGGCCTTGGCTAGATAATTGTTAAAATGCATGTTAAGATTTTGTGATTTGGTAGTGTGTGTATAAAATATAAAATAACATAAATAAATGGTATATTGAAAAACCACCTAATTATACTATGTGATCTATTCTAGGCATGCAAGCAACAAGAAATGAAAGTGTAAGTTAATTACTATCATATAAGTATTAATTTCAACTTTGAAACATAGTACAGTGTTTATTCAATCGATAGTGTATGTAGATAATATATAATAGAGTTGATAGTATTGATTTTATACTATGGAAGTAAGCGTCTAAAAAATATCTATGTGATAGTGTTGACCTAGTTTTCCCGATATGATACAAAATAAAGAACTACGTCGATAGAGTCGACCTAGTTAACTATATAGGGGTAGTTTTAAAGACTATAAACTATGAAAAATAGAACTATAAAAAATGATAGAAATGATAAAGAAGGATATAAAGGAACCTTGGTGGGTTTGAGTATACAGAGGAAAATGAGATTTCTAATGAATTACCTTGATTTGTACTTTCAAATTCTGCCAACTATGTCGACTAAGTTGACCTAGCTTTATAGATCTTATTTGTTGAAAATATATAAAATGTGATACACTAATAGGGTTTACCTAGTAGCTTGAATTGGAAGTTTAGAAGTGTATAGGGTCGAATGGGAAGACCTATTAGCCTAATCTAGATGTCTAAAAATATACAGGGTCAATTGGGTTGACCTAGTATCCTGATCTAGATGTTTGAAAATGTACAGGGTCAACAAGGTTGACCTAGTAGTTTATACCTAATGGAAAACTTACACAAATAGAATAGAGTCATATTGATGTGACTATGTGTTAAAATTGTGCACAAAAGTAAGATCTATATTGACACTATCAACCCAGTATCATAAATATATGAAAAATAAAATGATAAAATAATGACAAACATAAAATAAAACCTATAAGGGTTAGATTCACATCGAGTTCACAAAAATGTATGCAATCATAAATGTATCATGTCTATAAATCAATCCTAACTTGAAGAAGATAGATCATACCATACACTTTTGATTTGGGACACATTAGATAATCAAGAACATGACCAATATGGGGATCTGCTACACTTGATTAGGGGATCTCTTACCATAATACAATATTTTAGGAAGGGTTCCAAAGCCTCCATTCAAGCACAATCATGGAATAACCCTAATGGAGTCCTATGTTTTGATATCTCATTAAACTAATAACAAGTAAAATAAAATTCTAATTTAGTGCTTACCAAAGCTTATGGTATAAAGTGGGGGTTAGAAACAATAAAAATAAATATGCATAGAATACATATACTCACATTAATGTATCTCAATACATGGAAGATAAGTACAAATTCACTTTTATCTACTTTTACAAAGGAGGAACAAAGTTAGGAATACTTACCTCTGAAGATGAACCCAACGATCAATCTCTCCCTTGTCCAAGGTGCTTCACAAGAGGATGTTGTAGTATGTAAGAATGACAAGAATAAATTAGCTCTAGGATACATAACCTATCAATTCATCCAAAAGACTTATCCACAAGACAAGATTTGTATCTCCAAAGAAAGTATGAAACCCTAAGATTGCTCCTCAAGTAGAATGGTGGATAAGCAAATGTGTAATATCTCTTACTTCTTCTTCTCTTCTCTCAATAATGGCAAAATTAAATTTTATATATAGACAAATCTAACCCTAAATTATTACATAAATTTTGGCTAATAGGGTCGACCTAGTAGTGTTTTGGACAATAACACATGCTGAAAATGAACTATGTTAGCACTGTGGGTTGATGACAAAACAATACAAGGTCGACCCAACGAACATAATTTTAAAACTATTGAAAGGGGATTTAGGCTAGGTAAAAGGTAAATGAAAGTGTAAAATGACTAAAGGAGGGTGCAATAGATAAAAAAATTATTAGGTATAAGGTTTTTAGGAGACAAGTGTGTAGATAATAAGTGGTAAAAAGGACAACAATCCTGTGAATCACCAATGGTCTACCCACCCCTTTCCTAGTGCACCTCTTAAGGTGTACGCTTAGAGAGATTGAGATTTGATAGGTTCCTATAAGATATGAAGTGTTAATAATAGATAAATATTAAAAATATTATGTGTATACACCTATCATTACCACCTTTATTTTAACATGATAAGGCTTATTTAAGGTTTTGAAATTGGTTAAGTTGTATAAGGTCAGGCTTAGATCTAAGAAATAATCATTTCAAGTAAATTTACTATAACTTAAATATTCATCTACATAAAATGCATGTAGTAATTTGTTTATCAATCTCATTCATTTACTTTTACATACAATCAATCACTACACTCCTTAAAGGTATATAACACTTCTTCACCACTAAATATCATTATCATCATAAAACCACATGAGCAATATCTTAGTTTCATACCTAAAATTAACAACATATCATATTATTATTTAATAAATATACTTAAAATCAAGTTAATGAAAGGTAAATGCTATAACCTCTAAGCTTAACATCCAAGGGGAATTAATAAGTATAATCTAATATATGCACAATAAATTCTTAACCAAAGGTAAACAAGGAGTTTGAATGGGTAAAAC